>CAAKHB010007208.1:0-15285 GCA_901007665.1 Aeoliscus strigatus | reverse complement strand
TGTAGGGACCAATCAGAGGACGTCCCTCTGTCTGTAGGGACCAATCAGAGGACGTCCCTCTGTCTGTAGGGACCAATCAGAGGACGGACCAATCAGAGGACGTCCCTCTGTCTGTAGGGACCAATCAGAGGACGGCCCTATCAGAGGACGGCCCTCTGTCTGTAGGGACCAATCAGAGGACGTCCCTCTGTCTGTAGGGACCAATCAGAGGACATCCCTCTGTCTGTAGGGACCAATCAGAGGACATCCCTCTGTCTGTAGGGACCAATCAGAGGACGTCCCTCTGTCTGTAGGGACCAATCAGAGGACGGACCAATCAGAGGACGTCCCTCTGTCTGTAGGGACCAATCAGAGGACGTCCCTCTGACTGTAGGGACCAATCAGAGGACGTCCCTCTGTCTGTAGGGACCAATCAGAGGACGGACCAATCAGAGGACGGACCAATCAGAGGACGGCCCTCTGTCTGTAGGGACCAATCAGAGGACGGACCAATCAGAGGACGTCCCTCTGTCTGTAGGGACCAATCAGAGGACGTCCCTCTGTCTGTAGGGACCAATCAGAGGACGGACCAATCAGAGGACGTCCCTCTGTCTGTAGGGACCAATCAGAGGACGGACCAATCAGAGGACGTCCCTCTGTCTGTAGGGACCAATCAGAGGACGTCCCTCTGTCTGTAGGGACCAATCAGAGGACGTCCCTCTGTCTGTAGGGACCAATCAGAGGACGGACCAATCAGAGGACGTCCCTCTGTCTGTAGGGACCAATCAGAGGACGGACCAATCAGAGGACGTCCCTCTGTCTGTAGGGACCAATCAGAGGACGGACCAATCAGAGGACGTCCCTCTGTCTGTAGGGACCAATCAGAGGACATCCCTCTGTCTGTAGGGACCAATCAGAGGACGTCCCTCTGTCTGTAGGGACCAATCAGAGGACGGACCAATCAGAGGACGTCCCTCTGTCTGTAGGGACCAATCAGAGGACGTCCCTCTGTCTGTAGGGACCAATCAGAGGACGTCCCTCTGTCTGTAGGGACCAATCAGAGGACGTCCCTCTGTCTGTAGGGACCAATCAGAGGACGTCCCTCTGTCTGTAGGGACCAATCAGAGGACGGACCAATCAGAGGACGGACCAATCAGAGGACGTCCCTCTGTCTGTAGGGACCAATCAGAGGACGGACCAATCAGAGGACGTCCCTCTGTCTGTAGGGACCAATCAGAGGACAGACCTATCAGAGGACGTCCCTCTGTCTGTAGGGACCAATCAGAGGACGGACCAATCAGAGGACGGACCAATCAGAGGACGTCCCTCTGTCTGTAGGGACCAATCAGAGGACGGACCAATCAGAGGACATCCCTCTGTCTGTAGGGACCAATCAGAGGACGTCCCTCTGTCTGTAGGGACCAATCAGAGGACGTCCCTCTGTCTGTAGGGACCAATCAGAGGACGGACCAATCAGAGGACGTCCCTCTGTCTGTAGGGACCAATCAGAGGACGTCCCTCTGTCTGTAGGGACCAATCAGAGGACGTCCCTCTGTCTGTAGGGACCAATCAGAGGACGTCCCTCTGTCTGTAGGGACCAATCAGAGGACGTCCCTCTGTCTGTAGGGACCAATCAGAGGACGGACCAATCAGAGGACGTCCCTCTGTCTGTAGGGACCAATCAGAGGACAGACCTATCAGAGGACGTCCCTCTGTCTGTAGGGACCAATCAGAGGACAGACCTATCAGAGGACGTCCCTCTGTCTGTAGGGACCAATCAGAGGACAGACCTATCAGAGGACGTCCCTCTGTCTGTAGGGACCAATCAGAGGACAGACCTATCAGAGGACGTCCCTCTGTCTGTAGGGACCAATCAGAGGCCTTTACTCATATGTCACATGTTAACTACTTTTCTCGTACAAATATATTGATTTCAGAAAACGATTGAAAATTGGCCTATTTTTGTAAAGTCTATTTCTGTTGTAGATATTTCTCGTTTCAGTGTGCACCAGTTCACCAAAGGTTCTCTCAGGTAGAACAGCTGAGCCTTTGTTCCTGAACCCGCTGAAGAACGTATTTATTCATTTGACGTTCATCTGGTCACTGTAGTTGGTTTCAGTAAAACCACTTGTGACATATTTGTCTGACGTTGACTGAACGTTTACTCTCATTTTGCGGACAAACATTGTGATATATTTCGTATAGCGGTGTACAGTCCTTAAAATGTAAACGTCTCAAAAACAAACATGAAGAAGTGAAAACTGTAAAGTACCTTAGAGACCAGACTGGTACTTCAGGGTACCAGGGTCTGTGGATGCAGATGACAAATAATGAAGTAGCTGCTCATTCAGCCCCGTACTCCCAGCAGGTCGTCTTTTGAAGGAATACAATGACCTGTCTCATGGGGGGTCCTCTTGGCTTAGAAAATGTCAATTCAGAGTTCAGAAACCGTTCCTGATCTGAAGGAGCTCAGTTCATTAGCAGCTCACAAATATTGGTGGTGTTTGTTGAAGCTCGCCTGCTGAGGCGTTTCCCCCGGCCGACGTGCAGAGTGTTTCTACTTCACAGAATCCAAATGGACGGGATGTCTTTGGTCGCCTCAGTGACAACTTCACTCTCTGACCTTTGACCCCCAATCAGGAAAAACTGCCAGAAAAATACCTTTTAACAGTAGGAATAGGCTGAAATCTGAAAGAGAGCCACAGAGGAGCCCCCCTCCCTGGGTACTGAGGTGAGCGGGGGAGGGGGCTCTGGGGAGGCAGGTCCAGAAATGGGAGCAACCCCAACAGTGACACATTCAGTTTGGATGCTCCTTGTCAGACAAAAACCGTGTATTCATGTCACATACTACGGTCGTCAGAGTGGAAGGAACGAAGGATTTGGACGAGGGGTTCATTCTCGGCGGTGTGTGACTGCATCACTGTGAAGTCACAGGATGAGATGGGATGAGGATGGCTGATGATGTTCTTCACCTCCGTTAGATCCTCCTGTCTGTTGTTGATCGTTGACCCTGATCATAAATGAACAACATCATAAAAAGAAGCTTAGAGGTGAACTCGTCCATTCACTGAAGAAAAGACTGAATGTGAACGTGTGAACGTAAGGTGTCAGTCCTGTCAAGTCAGTGGTTGGTGAGAAAACTGAGGGGTCACAAAACCATTTGTAGCGAATCCCCCGTTTCCTGTGTTTCCTGTGTTTCTCCCCCCGTTTCCTGTGTTTCTCCCCCCGTTTCCTGTGTTTCTCCCCCCGTTTCCGGTGTTTCTCCCCCCGTTTCCTGTGTTTCTCCTCCGTTTCCGGTGTTTCATCCCCCGTTTCCTGTGTTTCTCCCCCCGTTTCCTGTGTTTCTCCCCCCGTTTCCTGTGTTTCTCCCCCCGTTTCCGGTGTTTCTCCCTCAGTTTCCTGTGTTTCTCCTCCGTTTCCGGTGTTTCTCCCCCGTTTCCGGTGTTTCTCCCCCGTTTCCTGTGTTTCTCCCCCCGTTTCCGGTGTTTCTCCTTCCGTTTCTTGTGTTTCTCCCTCCGTTTCCTGTGTTTCTCCCTCCGTTTCCTGTGTTTCTCCCCCGTTTCCTGCGTTCAGTCCCTGTCCCAGTCCTCTATTTCTGTGTTGCCCGTATGTTTCACACCTCCCCTGTGGAATTTGTCCCAGCGTGTTTTATTTGATCTTTTTTTCTTTCTACAATAAATAAGTTTTGTTTATGTGTCTTTTGTCCTCCTGCACCGGTCCTCGTTGCAAACTCCTGATGTTCAGGAATAGAAACACTGGAGCATCTAAAGTCTGGTTTGGGCTCACATAAAAACAAAAACAAGTCAAATTCTGATTAGGATTTTAAGTCTGAGGACAAAAACCAGCAGATCTGTCCGTTCTCTGCCATCTGCTGCTGGACAGGTCATGAACAGGATTCATCGCCGTGAATCTGCGGCTCATTACAACCAATCAGCTGAAAGTGTTCCTGTTCCAGAGAGACTTTGATCATTCTAACATGAGGAAAACCTCACAGAGTTCATCAGACCTGTCTCAGACAGGAAGTTGCTCAATGGAACACCCTCCCAACTTTATTTATTCATCTTGTACCTCCATCCAACTCAGAAGCTGTGTTAGCAGTTTAAACTAGGTTGTACTGTTTCGGTATCACTTGGGTCGTTTTGTTTTTAAGAGTTTTTAAAAATGTTTATTTTCTTTTTCATTTTACTCTTGAAGACAGCTCAGTCACACTGAGTTTCAGTGGATCCCTGGTGTTTGGTACCTACATATATTGTATATACAGTATACGCCAGTACAGTGTAAGTCACACCTTTACAGCTTTAGAACCATTAGAACGTACAAAATGCATACTTAGTCACAGCTCTACCATCACCCCCACTCATGTCCTGTGGTCTTCACCAGCCTCTATTAAAGATGCACTCCCATGACCCCTCCCTTCCCCTCTCACCAGCATCGTCTCATATGACGTTGCTGTTGTCTCAGTCCGTTCTCAATCCAAGAGACACATGCAGCTTGTCTAGTAATTCCACTGAAAAAGTTTACGCACAGTTTTCAAATCACAGCAAATTTCCCCACAGAAGTTTCTCACATTGGAAATCAACCAACAAAAGATTCTGAAAGCAGGCGCATTTTTTTGACCTCAGGTGAACTGAAACTCTCCCGACCAATGAGCTCGTCTGTCTCATAGTACAGTGGTTGACGTCACCGAGTGAACAATGAGCCATTTGCACCCTAAATGACTCTTAAAGTGTTATCGGCAAATGGACGACATTTATAGAAAAGGCCTGGGTGTGTTCTCATCCCAGCCTGGTTCCCGCAGAAGGTTTGTGAGTCAAAGACAATTTGTTTGTGTAGGAGTGAATCAGCATCACACACACACACACACACACACACACACTCACGGGGAAATGATAATCCTGCAAATATTTACACGACGACTAAGGTGCATCAAAAGAGCATAGTTGTCATAAATGGAGGTAATTCAACCTCCAGTATGTGTTCACATGAATGTGTGACAGGTGTAACCGGTCACTTTTATCACCTCACTGTGTCATGTGAGTCACTCCTGCACCAAGATCTATGAAATGATGGACTGTATCATCCTTTGGGAAGCGGAGCGCACGTGACACTAATTGACCAGGACCGATCCGTCCGATCCGTCCGATCCGTCCGAGCACCATCTCTCTGAACATGGTTTTTAAAGGCCAGTTAAGGCAGGAGACAATGGGTTTCATTCATACATAAAAGTCAACTCTATTAAAAACCTCCTCCGGATTAATCAATCAATCAATCAATCAATCAATCAATCAAGACCTAACAGAACCCCCAGGAGCAAGCGTTTGTCACCGGCGGTGAGGAAAAACTCCCCTTTAACGGGAAGAAACCTCGGACAGAACCTGGTGGCCGGCCATCAGATCGTAAACACGTGTGCGGATCAGGAATGCCAATCAGTCATAAATCGACAGCGTGCTCCCGTTAATCAGCACTTTTGCATAAATCTCCGCCCATGAATGGCCAGTGACCACCATATATAAGGAGGTGTAGGTCTAAAAGATGGATTGAACCTATGACAGAAACAGCTTCGTACAAGCAGACGCTGGCGAGAGTTGACGGGGGAGAACAGGGGGCCATGTGACCGCTTCTTTACTACGTGAATGGAGGAGATGACGTCGCTGTGACTTAATTCACTATTTATGTTCGGTTCTAACTCGAGTGTGTTAAGTACTCTGTATCAGCGTGGACATGTAGTTACCAGACACCAGGGGTCCACTGTGACATCATCGATTGTCCCGAAGGTCCCTGTGGCTAGAAAACCAAGCACAGATCGTACCTGGCATGGCTTCGTTCCAGAGATTGCTTTCCATCATTGTTGTGATCTTGAAATTCACATTTTTATTTCATTTCATTCTCATTTTCATTTTTTCCAGTATTATTTTCTGTGATCATCTTGCTACTCTTCTCTTGTCTGCTCCTACAGCTCGTAATCAAACATGTTTCAGTGTTTTTGTATGTGACTCTGGACGCCGTCGGGTCGTGTGCTCTGACACGTCATGAACACATGCTGCCAACAGCCAATGAAAGGAAGGATCCAAACAAAAAGGAAAGAAGGACGAGGATGTTGAGCCACGATTCGACACGTTTATTCTTCTTCATGGTTTCATCAGAGAATATCGCCGCACAGACAACAGGACCAGTTTATCGTCCACGTTTGTTTACCCTTCAAATTGTCACTCTCACAGACACTCGCTGAGAGTTTGATGCATTCGGTTGTCTTGGGTTGGTTTGACACATCAAGTCTGTGATGCCTCATCGGTCATGAAATGTTTTTAAATATAAATGAATATCTACATATTTTTTAAAGGAGATATGTCATTTGACTACATCTCATGTATCGATATAGTTCCAATTTGCACTGTGATCCGCGCCAGTCAGATGCTGAGGTCTCTGTCTGTAAGGACCAATCAGAGGATGACCCTCCTTTTATTCTGAGCTCGCTAGGAGCCTCGAATTTAATTTAGTTTAATAACTGTAGATATTGCATTTTCTTATATGAATATTTTGTTTGTATTTTGTTTTATTTATTTCAGAAATAGATTGGCCTGTTTTATTTTAAAGGCTATTTTTATTTAAAAAAATGTATTTAAATGTCCACCTTACAGAGCTTTGATTGAGTAGTACAGTATTTATGTTTATATTCTTTTATTTGAACAGTGTAGAAATGTGTTTATGATCCGAGTTTGATCTGGGTCTGTTACACGTTTGATTGTGCACCTGTTCACTATCAGTCACTATCAATATCGTATATGGATATTCAGCCATGGAGAAGTACATGGAGATATGACTTTTGGTCCATATTGCCCAGCCTTAGCTGAAATGTCCTCAGTCATCAGAACTTCCACTGCAGCAGTAGTAGTTTCACTGCAGTAGTTTCACTGCAGTAGTTTCCATGAAACCCTCCATTTCCCACAATCCTTGTGCGTTGTTTCCATCATGGAGCTTTCTGTCATGGAGCTGTGCTGCCTACTGTGTATGTTCGGCTGTTAAATGACACGAGATGAGGACGGGTGTGTGTGTGTGTGTGTGTATCAAGCTGGTGAAGGACATGCGAAGTATTGATGCTGAAAATACGTTTCTGTACTTCAGAATATGTCGTTTTTGGCTCTGAGAGTACTGGCTACCGACTGCTCTGACGTTCTGGTGTCACATTTAATGGCCAATGTGAAAAATACATGCCGAGTGGTGATTTGTGTGACACCAGTCTGCGCGGTCGTAAAATTTGAGCTTGATTGGAGTCCATAAGGACCTCTGCGGAGTCCGTTCCGCGTATGTTCCACCTGAGCATGTTTGGGCCTCAAGTCTGTCACTGCAGAAAACAGTCGGTTGGTGTGAACGCCAAGTCTCTGCAACATCGGTATCGAGTGTGAAAGTTGTGTACTGTGTCTTCAGCTTCAGACACGTTCTCATCACACTTGCTCTTTTGCAGGCGGCATAAAAGACGACACACACTCACTCGGAATCCTCTGTTTCGGAGGAATCGTCTCTCCTGTCTGAGTCCTGAAAAGTGGGATGCTATTTTAATTTGTCCTGAAAAGACACAGAACGCTGGTGATAAGAAAGTGGGTGGAAGCCTCTTGGTTCTTGTGTGGCAAACACAGCACACATTAAACAAAAGTTGAATCCACTCAGCTGAGTGGGTTGAGATGTTTGCGCCCCACAGTTTGATGCTTAAAATACACAAGACAATATGAATCCATGAAAAGCACAAAGCAGGAAGTGGACACATGGGACTTGGTCGTCACACATCCAATATGAATGTGAGACCAATGTCAAAAATGTCAGTCTGCTGTAAAGGCCTTTCAGTTATTACAAACGTGCAGTTTGCAGGAGAAGAACCTTCTCAGCCCCTTAGACCTCTTCCTTCAGAGATGGAACTCTTTGGTGCAACGAACCCATTGTGGTTCGGGTTGAAGAGCAAACACATTCAGGCGTGAACGTCGTATCTGTCTCTGAGCCTGTGAGGAGAAAGAGGAGGCAGCGGTGGAGGTTTTTGGGCCCCCTGGGGGCCGCGATCCAGTCGAGAAATACTAATGGGATTCATCCTGCTGGGTCGGGATCAGTGACGTATGATGTCTATCTGTATGATGTATGATGATGATGTCTATCTATCTATCTGTTATCTATCTATCTATCTATCTATTTATCTCTCTATCTATCTATCTATCTATCTATCTATCTATCTATCTATCTATCTATCTGTCTGTCTGTCTGTCTGTCTGTCTGTCTGTCTATCTATCTATCTATCTATCTATCTATCTATCTATCTATCTATCTATCTATCTATCTATCTATCTATCTATCTATCTATCTATCTATCTATCTATCTATCTATTATCTGTCTATCTATCTATTATCTATCTGTCTGTCTGTCTGTCTGTCCGTCCGTCCGTCCGTCCATCCGTCTATCTGTCCGTCATCTATCTCTAGCTTGTGCTCACAACGTATGAAATGTCAAATAATTCTGTAAAATGCAAATAAATGAGAAGCTTTTAATGACTGTAACTGTTTACTGTTTATGTTTTGCTGCTGCCATCGTCATGGTGACATTTCCTGTTTACTGAGAGACTGTTTGGCATCAGTAGTTTATCATCAGTAGGTATTTCTTATTGTTAGTGTTGTTTATTGGGACTCGGTAGAAAAAGACCAACGTGTGTTGATATTAGATCGTTTCCTTCCTTTGCGCTGAATCAGTTCTTGCAATTGGATCAATTCTGATCCAAATCACACGTGGAGGTGGTTTGAAATGTGACTCACCTGATTTCTACTGATGCTTCCTCAGCGTTCTAATTAGATATCAGCGTCACCTGCAGCGTGACACACGACTGACGTAAAGATGTTAGAGACAGACATTTTGAGACAACCGTTTTCTTTATACATCCACACGACAGAAGAAGAAATGGTACACAAAAGTACAGTACATATTTTTTACTGTTTTCAGCACAGACTGTCTGCATGAAGGATTCATTTCTTCTCGGCTGTAGCAATAATACAAAGATGTCAACACTGAAAACCCTCTGGAGCGACGATATAGACAGTGACATATGTGTATTAAAATCCTCCTTGTGTCTTCCGTATATTTTAAAATAACACCATGAACACTGAGAAGAACTGCAGTACTGTTGTCAGTTTTCATTCTGTCAAAGCTTCAGAGAGTTTATCACTCTTGATCTCAATGGGACGGGAATAAAACAGAGCTTTTCATCTCCTGCTCAAAATTAATGTCATGTTCAGTGACAGGAAACTTTCTGTCACAGACTGTCGGACTATGTCTGACTCGCGGACATTACTGTGTTGTTGAAGTACCACTCTGTCACTGCAGTACTTAAGAAATCATTCATCTCCCCCCACAGAATAACACTGCAGATTCACCATGAAACCTCTGATGGTTTTTGTTGTCTCTTGTCCTGTCTGACTTTCTCTGAGAGGTTGAACCGAGATGCAACAGTTGCAAGGAAGTGAAGCTGTTTTATACTTTGTGCTGTCAGTGACACACCGGAGTATTGTCTCTGTGTCGCTGCTAGCATTAACAGGTGTCGTGTTAGCATTAGAACAGGTGTTGCTGCTAGGATTAGCCATCCTGCTCCAAACTGTGGGATGAGACAATCTGATATTTTTTCAGAAACCGTCCCATCCCTAATAAAACTCAGCACAAAGCGTCAGGTAGCCAACGTCTGTCATCATCGGTCCGGAAACTCTGAGATGTGACAGTTAACCTAACGGACTGACGCAGCATCAAAGGTAACCATTGTAAATCTCATGCTCCACATGAAGAGGTTCAGTACAATGGGAGATGACCACCTCAGGCCCAGAGCTCAACTGCGGCTTTTAAAAAAATTATTCAAAGAATATTAGAAGTTATGACTTTTAAGTACCAATAGCAAACTGCTTGCACAGCAAATTATACAAACTGTGACCCATAACCAGACCAAACCAATAATAACTTTATTATTATTATTAGAATTTGTAGGGGTAAAGGGAAGCAACATAAAAATGCCCGATGTAAAGGCACAGTAAATTTATTGTACTGTGAATTTTTGGAAAATAAGGGATAATAAACAAAACACAATAGAAACTAAGGGAGAGGGCAAACCAAAAACAAAATATAATGGTTTCGTTTTAGACAAAAGAAAGAGAAAACAAAATGCTGACTAATAAACTCAAAACCAAAAGTTTCAAAAGACCAGCCCCCCTGTGCCTAGTGAATCCATACAACAAAGGAAACTGAAGAACAAACAAAAGATTCTCCAGTTTTTCTGGCCCTGGCCACTCTCTGCTGGGCGAGTACAAAAGGCCCTCAAAATTACAGAGACAAGGTACACATTATAATTATCAATCATAACCATCTCCATAAGACAAGCGGTCACTCGACAGCCGCCCAGACAGAGGGAATCATGAAAAATCCACTGGTCCCAGGTGGATGGCCGTGATTGGACAGGGAGTTAAGCACCGCACCAATCAGGGAGCAGAGAAGGAGGAGCTCCTGGGTTGGAGGATGGAAACGCCCCTCGGTCGCTGCACCAGTCAGATGAGGGAAGACACACAGGGCCAGGGGGGCAGACAGCTCAAGAGAGATGGGGAGACTTCACACACAGTACTGAGCCGCGGCCGTAACAGAATTATTATTAGAACCCTTTAAAAACTTGACTTTCAGTGCAGCTTGAGCACAAGAGGTGCAGCCTCTCAGCAAAGTGCCTGCTGTTATGCAAGGACAACTACATCTCTCATGAGTACTTCCTTTGGATGTGCAAAGGAAGTACCCATGTGAAAGTCCTGGTCGGAGCAGATGCGTCCCACTGTGCTCCCACAGCTAACGCCTCCCGGCATGTGTTACATCTCACTTTACAACTGCTGCTTGCTGTCCAAAGAGCTGTCTTGGCTAACCCACCACAAAGTTACACAACTCGCAGTCACTCCAACCCCACTGGCACATTGTGGCTCACACACAGCTGCTGGGATGGAAAGTCAGTAGCAACCTTTTAAAATGATGACATGTTCCCTTCATGCATCTTGGGAATCGTGTGTGTTCGGCTCTAAACTGGTACATTTTCTGCTTCAGTATCTGGTGTCATGTCAGTACATACCTCTGTGACTGGTCTTTGACATCAACGTGCCGGATGCTGAAACATTCAAAGTAGTTTCACAAACTCTCCTTCTGAACTGTGTTCCAGCTGATGACATGACATGACTGACATGCGTGTTTCTCTGAGATGACGATAATAGTTTGATGTTTTCATTTTGCCTTGATGTACTTGATGGTTAATCAATGAATCGATGTATCAACGTAGTATCGTAGTATTGATGTATCGTTACACCCCGAGCCAACCCTCTCTTGATGTAACAACAGGTCGACTGCTGGGGGAACGTTCATAAAACTCTGAGAACCATTCTTATCCCCCTTCTAGAATGAAATCTGCCTGATGGGTTCATGCTTTAAATGGTTCTCAAAGGTTTCTTACATCTACAATCCTGTCGATTCTGGAGTGACCCCCCCATCTCGCAGGCTTCTCCAGCCATCACGAATCATTGGACATACACTGCTGGACTTTCACTGTTTGTACGTCTGTCTGTCCCTGGGAGAGGGATTCCTCTTTCTGCAGTTCTGCCTGAGGTCTCGGCCTTTCTCCCCTCTTAAAAGGGTTTTTGGGTAAGTTTTCCTCACCCTAATTGAGGGTTTAGGACAGAGGATGTAGTATTGTGTGGACTGTTAACTTAAAGTTAAACGTAAAACGTAGCTTTCACCCTGATCTTTACCTTGTAAGCAGATGCACGTTGCTGTCTATTGATTTTTGTTCCTGAGCAGCTTGTGGTGTTTAATACGTCCAGTATTACATCAGGAGAAATGTGTTTATGACATCATCTACGTCAATGTTGTCGACTGTAGTTACAGTTACTGTCTCCATAATGATGACAAATGTCACTGATGATCAATGGAAATGCTCTTTCTTAGTGACATATGTCATTCCAGTGTCACCTCAGAGTTGACTTTTCTAAAGTACAAATACCTGCAGCCTCTTATATTACACTTGGCAAGATAACCAGGTTCAGTAAGAAGGAGGATGAGAGCAGATCGCAGGGATGGAAACACAGCTCAGAAAAGAGCAAAGTCACTGCACGTCTTGACTTTTATCTCAGTGACCTCAGATATCACATTCACCCAGATGCTGAACTGGGACTCGTTTTGAAGTAAACAGCTTGACTTTGGGAGGATTACTCTCTGAGCCTGCGGTAACAAAAAACGTTGTCAGCCAAAAACTCCTGCTTGACTGAGTCAGACGCCGTCTCGAGTGTCACTTACTGAGAACAGAGCTCAAGGACGGTCGGGATATTTAGGGAGCAACTGCTAAAAATGAGAGTTTTCAGACTGATTGTCTCTGGACGATAAGTCGGACTTATCTGAGGAGTAAGTGTCAAAAATCGATGAAACTACTAAATGAAGCACGTTAGTGGCGTAATAACATTTGTAAGTGATCAAACTTACAAACTCAGCAAGAGATCAAATACTTATATTTTCCTCCAATCCATCGAGCTATATCGTCTTATTTTGAAGTTTCTCACTGTCACCGTCAAACTCGAATTGTTTATTTATTGATAACTGTACAATCAGGTTTAACGGTCTGAAACAGTTCAAAGTTCTTTGTGTTTGCTGCCTCTTGGTGAAATGTGATCATTGTGTGAAATTGTTTTATCATCGTCCGGTAACACGCTCAGGCTTTTGTATCCAATTGAGTTTGTGATGTTGTCAAGGTCTTATCGTGACCCAACGTATCCATGAAACTAGTTCATGTGGTAGTAAACCCAATCAGCTCCATGTGTGATGGACAGATTTACCAGCCGTTCCAGAGTCAGCGTTATTTGCTGTAATTTGACAACTCAGCATGTAAACATCTCTTCTCTGTAGCACCCTCATGTTCCCGCCGTCCTCGTGGCTCAGACGATTATGCTGTTCACTGCCTCCAACCGTGACTCTCGTTCCATTACAAGTCTCTTAAGCAGTGTGCTGGACAAACACACACACACACACACACACACACACACACTCACACAGGGACTGACACCTATCATAGTGTGTTTTGCGCGGCTTCTTCATACTGAGAACCCCCCATCCCCCCCCCCCCCCTACACACACACACACACACACACGGCATGACAGAAAATTCCTTTTGCTAACAATTACTACTAATAATAAATTTGCTGATTATGAGTTAGAATTGTGTTACAATCAATCAATCAATGTCTGACGTTAGCGTCGATCATTTTGCAAAAAACGTCAGAATCAAAAATTGGAATTGAAGGGGTTTTATGTTTTTACATTCTTTTGACTTTTTTTTATTTTACAATATTTTATTGGTAAAAACAAACAAATGACAAAACACATCCACACATCCATTCATGTGAACGGACGCATCGGATTGTCAATGGACGGGAGTCAATCAGCAAGAAATTCTAGAACACAATTCAGTTTCTACTCCCGTCTTCATCTCGAAGCAGATTGTTTGTCTTTGAATCTCATTCAGATCAGATGACCTGTGATGACCTTTGACACTGCCTTCACTCTGACAGAGGGACAAGGGAACATGGGGCCGGAGCTCGTTTGTTACTGAAGGTCAATCAAAGCACATCACAGGGATGTGATCAGTCGACCCGTCGTCTCCACCGTGTTCAGTGTCTCTGCTCCTGATCCTTTTGATCCTTTGCTCTCTGTCTGTGAGCCCAGCCGGCAGGAGGCCTGTGACACTGGAGGAACCCCACCACCACGCCATCTGTTCCACTTTCACCATCACAGAATGAGGCTCACGTCACTGCGGCCGCCCCACAGGGACGCACAAGCACACATTTACACACATATACGATATTTGACTTCTCCTGGAAAACCAGACCCACAGACCCCTTCAACTCAAGGGTCAGAACACCCCCGCACACCACTGGGTTGGGGAGGAGGAGAAGAGTGGACAAGTTTGATGGAGAGACGATGGCAGCGAAATGATGCTTTGTTGACGCCAAAGACGATTCCAACATCTTTGTTGTCTACATAAGCACTGTGGTCGTCCTGTTAAGCCCCGCCCACAGAGTCTGTACATGGCTCTGAGCCCGCCTACATCAGACACGCCTATGTGATTGGTCCAGACTGATTCTGTTCATAGTTGATGGTCCAAGTTTGTTTGTTTGTTCGACTGCGATCAGCTTCGTTATCCAAACGATTATCAACATAGCATCGTCTCACATCAGCGTCTGGTGCAGTTGGAATGTTTGAACGCTTCTAAAGATTTTACACTAATATGAATGACATATGCTGCTATGACATGAACACTGTGTTTATCATCACTGATAATGTCAGTGCTGATGTCAATCCAGACGTTACACACTGCTGCTGTGAATAGATCAGATCAGATAAGATAGGAACTTTATTAATTTATTCGGAGGGTTCACTGAAGAATTTGTCAGAGAGAGAGACAGAGAGAGAGAGAGACAGAGAGAGAGACAGAGAGAGAGAGAGGGAGAGAGGTTTAAAGTCCCTTTTATTAGCCCCATCAGGACTACCAATTCAATACACATGTACATCTGTAGGGAAGAAACACTTCCAAATCAAACATTTAAATACAACTCATCGTCCTCCCCTACAGAACACAACACCCCCCCTGCAGTCCATATCCTGCTAAATCCCAGCACATTGTCCGTCATCCGGTAGAAGTCGCACTCCACTCTCAGCCTGGCTCTGAGCAGACCCTTGAGGACCAGGACCGGATCGACACACCCCACACCCCGAGCCATGTTCTTATGTGTCAGCCAGATGGCCAACTTAGCAGAGCCTGTGAGAAAGTTCATGAGTGTGTGTTCAGACCTTTTCTTTGCACTGTATTTCGGGCCGAAAATAAACAAAGGAAACGAAAAAGCCCCCCCAAGCCCCTGAAACCAACTCCCTAACACCTCAAACAGACCTACCAGCCGAGGACACCCGAGCAAATAAATGCTCCAGTGTCTCTGACTGGTTACAGAACGTGCACCCCTCCCTCACGTTTGGATCCAGGTGCGCTCTGTATCTGTTTGTGGCTATTGTACCGTGTACAACCCCCCACTGGAGGTCTGCTGTCCGTTTCTCAATGGGCAGCTTGTACAGGGACCGCCAGCTGCCTGTCGGGGAACAGTCTGGACCAAAAACCTCGGTCCACCTCGACTCCCTCAGTCCCACCAAGGAGCGCTGATTGAGGACCTTGAGGCAGATTTGATACGCTGCCTTCCTGCCCACGTTCTCAAACCTGTCCAGTTGAGGAG
>CAAKHB010007207.1:123129-148178 GCA_901007665.1 Aeoliscus strigatus | reverse complement strand
TCCTTCCAGACCTCCTTTGAGTAGGTCAGTATTGGGTTTGGGGGATGTTCTTGTCCACTGGTGGATGGACCTTGTGACAGTGCATCCAGCGGGGTGAAGGGACTCTGAAGTTCCATTTCAATTTGAATCCAGCTCAGTTTTGTGTCTGTTCCCTTCCAATATTTGGCAAGTCTCGTCATTTCGGACGCCAAGTTGTATAGTCTCAGGTCGGGGAGGGCCATTCCTCCTATTTCCTTTGGGGCCCACATTTTCTTGATATTTATCCTTTTTTCTTGTCCCACAAAAAGTCCTTGACAATGGCATCATATTGCTTAAACCATCGTGGTGCTACACACATCGGTAACATCATGGAGACATAGTTAACCTGTGGTGCGATTACCATTTTAATTACATTAATTTTCCCCCATAGCGTTAGTTTTAATTTTCCCCATTTGTCCATATTAAATTTAATTTTTTGGAGGACCGGGTCCCAGTTTAACCGTATCATCTCCTCTATTTTTGGACTGAGACGAATACCCAGATATTTCATACCTGATGGTACCCATCTGAATCCAAATGGTGTAATATCGCTAGCACAGCATGTATCTGAGATGGGCATGCCCTCTGATTTATGCCAGTTGATCTTGTACCCTGATAGTCTAGAGTAGGATTAAATATTTTTCAGTAGTTTTGGGAGGGACTTCTTTGGGTCTGTCATTACCACCAGTATATCATCGGCATACATAAACAATTTGTGCTCCCTCAACCCCAGACTAACGATTTTAAACTTGAGAATAAATAAAAATATTATTATTAGTAGTTGTAGTAGTAGTTGTAGTAATAGTAGTATTGTTGTTGTTGTTGTTGATTTGAGAATTCAAATAATTTCTAATTTCATGCAGTAGAGGGTCCAACAGGCTTTTTGAGTCCATTGAACTGCATGTAAGTGTCACAGCTGCTTGAACCTTTTTTATGTAAATCATTGTGCCACCATACGGCCTAATGCAGTTTTCTTGTACGGGATTTATGCATTATTTTATAATTATTAAGCTGAACTTAACATGTTTGCTGCTCACTCCAGCTCAGCAAACTGAACCAGGCTTTGAACCATAATAACCAGCTGCAATCAAAGCAAGATTTGAAGAAGAAAAAGCTCTGAGTGTTTCGCTATAAATCTATTTTTGGAATAATGGGCTATTTTCATGTCAGTGACAGTGAAGGGTAGAGTTTCCTTAGTTCCCTTTTACCTGTGTTTCCTGGGGTGTTGTGGTTTAAAAAAGGGGACAGTAGAACCCAGGAGGGTAGTGGAGGAAAAAACAGAAATGCCTGGGATAACAAAGCAGTTGCTCACCCTGGAGACATGCTTACTGTCCTCTAAAGCAATGCTTTAATTCCATACCAAAACAATACACCAGAGATTGTACTTAAATTTCCAAACTATGCATGTATCTATATGACATCAAACATATAGCTGGAATATTGTTGGTGACATAACTGGGAGCCAGTAATTGAAGAGCAGCTAGCATAACCCACGCTCTCAAAATGCCTTTGAGCAAGACGCGGATGTCAAGCTGTTCCAAGGTCAGTGCACTAAACACAGTGTATTTATGCACAAATGGAGCATGAAGTGCTATTCTTATCTAATGCGGCACTGTTTGCAATGGACAGTGAAGATGACACATGGCCAAAGCTACATTTTGCAGCAAACTGTTCTCCATTTGACCAGACGCGACTGTAGATTTTTCCTATTCATAAACATTGACATCTTCGTTACTGTCATTGTTTAAGATTGGAAGAGAATTTACGAAGAGAAGCGTCTGTGACACCCTGTAGCAGCAGCGTAGGTGGACACTGCATCAGCTCATGTCAGGCTGAGGATTACTACCTCCACAACATACACACACTAATTCACAGCTGAAAAGCTCTATTAGATTATAAAAAAAGAAAAATTGAATCATCAGATGGCTGAGTGCAATGTTCAGTTTCCGTTTGTATTGCTCATGTTATTGAAGTACATGCTACATGGACTATTTACATTTGTTTAATTCTGTGAGGAACAAACCTTAAAAATCCCATTTTGAAAAATGATGTCATTCAGGTTACGTTTCTGTATTTCACATTTGGACACATTTTATAATCATGGCTTTTCCTCCATATTCTCGTATATTTCCTTCCTGCTGGGCCAGCTGACACTGGACATGCCAAAGCAAAATACAAAAACAAATCTTGATGCATGTGGACATTTACTTTTGTTTTCATGCACATTTTTCTAAATCTAGCCTGGAGTAAGAAGTTACCGCCTAAGAGAATCTGTGTTACTGTAGCTCAGCTTTTGTATATATGTAGGACACCAGGGCACAACATTTGCACTTGTAACTTGGTTATGTAAGTGATAGTGATAGCTGTAGAAATATCTACGTGCTTCAAAATAGGTTTGAGTTTGGAGCAGCGACACAGTAATTGTTGATAACGTTAATACCCATTAATCAATTTCTTTAACATGCGGATTAAATTATCATTTTTAAAACTGAGCATGTTTGTTACGTCACTGTATTTGGATTGCAGACAGGATCTGAGTTCAAAACCCATTCAGTCAAAACCCAAACAGGCTAATTTAAATCCAACCAGCATCAAAGGCTTTTCCTTGTGATAGTAGGCAACAGACGAGCACTTTGATTCTCTCTACCAGAAATGTTGCTGCCAACTATCTGACTCAATGTGTTTTCAAGCTGTCATGCTGTGGGACTTTAGATTTCATTTGTTTTGCCTGCTGTCGAAGCAGTAGCCACACAAACAACAGTTATTTACAACTGACTCCACATGCAAGACGGAATACAGTTTTATTTCTAATCTATTCAACAGCTTAGCAGTTATCAACGTAACACGTGTTTGGTTATAGTAGTTTGCAGCATGTCTAGCAGCTGTAATTACATTTCTGAGTGAAACTCAAAGATGATCACTTCCAGATGTGACAAAATTGGAAGGCATTTGATCAGATTCAGGTGTGGCCGCCAGGTTTCTTTCTTACTTGTGAACCCTCACAGAAACAACAATAAAAACAACAGCACTGAGTGCAGGTTACCGAAGCAGTGTGGTCAGTGAGTGTTTCCATCCTCAGAAGAGTGGCAGCCAGCTACCAGTAGAGGAGGATACCACCCACTGCCAGATGATGCCCCAACACAGAATCTACCCACAGACACGGTGATGGGGAGTGACGGGAAGAAGAGGTTGTAAAAGCAGAGTAAAGGAATGAAAATATTATTTTAGACATGTTAGCGCTCTCTCTCTCTCACGCACATACACACACACTTTTCACAATTTTTTGAAAGCTGTATTATAGATATATAAAGTATTATAGGTATAGGTTTTCCTTGTGCGTTTTTGAAAAAGAAATGTATTTCATCACTGTAATATCAGCCTCTGTAGTTATGTACATGGTTCTTAGTTAAGTAACTTAGTGGATATCTGTCTGATGTGGAAATAAAGATGAATGATTTGAAAGTATGAGTAAATGAATATTGAATGAACAATAAAAAAAAAAACAGATCCAGGGCTGATATTTAATTCACTCATGACATTTGGAGAGAAGACATGGATCTGTTAACGCTGACGGATGAAGAAAGAGCAGGGGCTGATGATCCATCCTGACAAACATTTAGTAAACTCAGATGGTGAGTCAAGGCTCAGTGTGATATCAACACACAATCCCAATTTGGACCAAATTTGGAATACCCACTTTAGATTTGTGAGAGTCATCTGATGACAGACTGAGTGTGTTTATCTGCAGCTCAGGTTCTTTGTCATTCTCTTGTCGTCTCTGGTGATTTTCTCCTCCCCCGTCTCCAAGTTAATAATGCCTCATATTATTTTCCATAGCCACTGAGTGTGAAATCAATTTAAGAGCAGGAAAGTGTGAGAACAAACTCCACTGGAGCTGAATGTCTGAATCTCAATATTTTCTTATTCAATAAAGCATTCCTGTGCTCTGTGATTTAATATACACTTAAAATGAGGGGGACGGGGGGCGATCAAGATAAGGGAAGGGGTGCTGTGGGTCCTGACATGTTTCTTCAGATTTATAGGGAGGAAATGGGATTTCATTAAACATCTGCGATATAACAGTAACATGGGCCAAGTAAAGAAACACAGATATGGTCAGAAAGACCTGATTCAGATTTTTTTTATAGATATTTATAGATAAAATTTTTATATATACAAGATATGGTTGAGGATTACGTTTGTTATCAGGATTATTATTATTATTATTATTAGCAACTTTTTGTTGTTAACTGTCAGTACCTAAGATGCGTGTTAATTAATAAAAAACAATTCAAAATAAAGTTGAATTCATACAAAAAAATGAGATATTTGGCAAAGGTTGGCACACAATAATTGTATTTGTTTAATATTTCTTTATTATTCAAAATTGATAGTGTGTAGGCAGAGACGGTACTTAGTTCTTACTTAGAAGTAATAGTTAGGTTTCCCAGCAGTGAATTCTTGTTTGCTCGAATAAAATCACTTTTTACCTCATAAAACAATCTTAGAACCAAGAATTATAACCATAGTGTGCATTTTTAAAATAATGGCTACAATTTTATTGCTTACACTTTTCTATCACGCTTTCAGTATGATACAATACAGCATGATATGATATGATGTGTGTTTTTTAAAAAAAAAAAGGTAACGCAGTTCTGTTTTGACACTGATGCATATTGATTACTTTACTTGAAATGCTGGACTGTTTACTAGGACCAAATTACATTTGTCTTCCTCTTCCACTGGATTAGCCGGCAGCAAAGCACACTGTCAATAGTTAACATGGAAGCAGGAGATCGAGTGTGATCAATCCTCTTTGTTCTTTTCCTTGTCTGATTGGATTTTGAGCTCAATCTGTGGCAGCTCCCCTCAGGACAAGGACTGTACTCAAGTCTTTCACTCTGTAGCTTTATGGTGCAAATGGTGAACTTTCTGCAAACTGACTAACGGTCCGGGTGGATTTGGTAAAACAAAACACCAGCAACTTCATGCCTGGAGGGGTTGGTTGTTTGTTTTTTGTGGGGCGCTTAGTTGCTACTATTGCTGCAGAGCTTCATCATATGAAGGTTTTTGAATCACTTTCTGTTTTGCGTTTATTATTATTATGCTGTGTATCTAATAATTTTAAAGGTTGATAAACTCTCTCCTGTAGTAAATTGAAAATGTTTTACTAACTCTCTTTTACAAGACAAAAAGGTGTAAAAGGCAAAAGTGGTTTTGTCTTGACTCGATAATGCACCTAATTTTTGGTGAAAGATGTACTGAATGTTGAATGTATAAACTGTGTGTGTGTGTGTGTGTGTATGTGTGTATGTACTGGCTGAATTGACTTGAATGCTGAAAGTGTTTTTTGCTTTGTTGCGAGATAGGACGCTGTGAGAGGGGGTGCGGTTGTCGCTCAGCCTGTAGAGGGAGAGATGAGGGTCAGCTGCTGGGAGGTACACAGGAAAGAGGTGTCTATTCTGTTTTTATGAGTACACTTGTTGTCGTGTTGTCCAACTCCTCTGTTTACTCCAAGCCCATACACTTGTCACTGGTTAAATATGTGAATGTGCATAATGAGTCAAAATGACCTGACATGCTAAAATTGACTGTATGTGTTTGTGGGTCACATGATCTTTTCTCAGCACTGAAAATATGAACAGATGGCTTGTGAAGGTGTTTTATAACATATTTGCAGATAGCACAAAAACACACATGCACACACATATACACACACACACACACACACACACACACACACATAATATCAACATTACAAATATATTATTACATACATATTACATGAACATTTAACATTACATTTAACATCATATTGTGTCAATATTTTGTCAGAACAGGATCCATGCAGTACAATTTCTAATTTAGATGCAGATTTGCTTGTCATTATTGTCTCATAGCACATTAAGCACAAAGTATATTTTTAGTGATTTAAGGATGAGAAAGTGACACACAATTTAACAAATTAATACATGTTGTTTTAAGACTTTTACGTATATAAAACCCTGCACTGAAGACATGATTTCCTTTTTCCATTAAGCTCATAATCCAAACAAAATTATAGAACCAGATGGAACAGCATCCTCTCATAAAACAAAATAGACAGCTCCCCCCTGTGCACCTCCCAGCAGCTGACCCTCATCTATCCCTTTGTGGGCTGAGTGACAACTATGCCCTCTGCCACGGGTCCTCAACAAAGTGTAAAACATTTCTAGGATCCAGAATACAAACTGGGTCCACATAATGTCAGAGGAGCAGCAAAGCACGGTGAGCACCTCGCATTCAAGTCCAGTCTGATCCAATTTGATCACACACACACACACACACACACACACACACACACACACACACACACACACAAGCATGCACACACACCATGATAATGCAAATTAATTAATCAAAGCTCTCCATTTTTGTATGCTTTCCATGATTAAGAGAAAAAAATGTGTTTCATATATTTGGCTCAATTAGCATCTCCAACAATAGATGCCTCAATTATAAGGTTGAGCATCGAGTTAATGGCGTCACCAAACTCTACACCGGTGACCTTCACTCCAGAAGGAAGCCACTGATGCGGTGTGATACAGAAGGTTTAAGTAAGACATCTGGTTATTATTTCAGGATATATTTCAGAGTGTATGGACAATTACAATGCACATGACTCATGACTAAAATAAAATGTTCAATAATGCAATTTGATCTTAAAAGCCCTCTATAAACAAATTTATTGAATTAATTAATAATTATATTTCCCTCCAAAATGGAAGTTTTTAATTGCCAAGGGGAAATGATATGAAATTGGCTATCAATCAGATTCATTGAACATGAATGTGTCATTGTGATATGTGATCGACCCAAGAACTCTGACATATGCTGTGTTCACTTTCAATTGGTTGAACATGAATAAGTCAGAGTGAGTCTCCCCCATCTTATCATCGGCAGCTAAGTGATGGAATATAGAGGTCATCCTGTGCAGCAAGGAAGACGTGAGATGTTTCTATGTGGAAGGATAATAAGCAGAGGCAATTGAGTCCCTGTGTTGTCAGGCAGTCACTATCTGCCTTCTGCTAGATCACAAGAGGGGATCAGACCAATGCTTTCCCAAGGTGGCGAAGGAGGTGAGTTTAATGTCACTCTACAAAAGCTATTTCCAAAAGCTCACCTAACATGGTCTATTCAAGGTCAAGCTGCAAGAGGATTTCAACGGTACAATTATAATACCAATAGTTCTGCAAATGAGTGAAAACATTACATGATGTACATTATACATGCTAATCTCCTTTTCTCAGTATCTGATCTGTGCAGTAGTTAAACCACTATTCTTTTCATAGAATGTGAATATCCTTAATTTAGGATGACCTTTACCAATGTGTCTTATTTGCAAAAACAAACACAAAATAAAAAAAAAGCTTGAATATTGTATAACAATACTTATACACATAAGGCATAAAAAGCTTTCACAGTTGATCACACTCATTAGCATGTGATACCATGTATGTGATTATCATATTATAATGTCTCTCTCCATATAGTCCAATGTACAAGAAACATTACCACTCACAGTGATTGCACTCACTTTGCTGCAGTGGTTGGCAATTTTTAACACTTAATAGTGCTCTATTCCTAACCCTTGATCTAATGACACAGCAGATAACACCAGTCCACAGAAAGTCCAGAAAGCTGCATTGGAAGAGAGTGTACAAAATGCTTAAAATAATCTTATATTTTAAAGAAAAGGTAGTGAAGGAAGGCCGTGTTAGGGGGAGGTAATACTGCATCGGGGGAAAGGAGCCTTTGTTTTCAGGTATTATTTACTTTTGAACACACTTGACTCACATCTGTGTGGTTTTTCTTTAAAAGCAAAAGCATCTCTTAATACGGATTACGGTTCTTAGCCTTTGAGGGCAAATTAATCATTCTGAAGTTGTTCACACAAAAAAAACAGACAACGTTCTACAAAGTAAATCACTTGTCCAGACTGATTTTACAAACAAATTCAAAACTAAACACTAACATCAACAAATATGTGGTTGCAGCTTTGTGATACCTAGTCAACTTGCAGTATATCCAATATACTGTTATGATTATGTACTGTATCATGCCAATGGCTGGTAAACCGTTGCTGCAGCAGAGGTCCGTGCCTACACAGGCTCCTCTCTGGTCTTGTGAATTCACCCCTTGGTAACTGTTTGAGATGCAGCTGGCTGTCAGATGATTTTAATATTAAACGGAGGCAGGTTAGGAGGCTGGATGGGTCAATCAACCCCTGGCTTGGCAGCAGATGTGGGTGACTGACTCGTCTTTGGACCTGAGTTTCTCATTGGCAACACAGAGGTCAGACTGTGAAAGACAAGCTGCATTTTCACACTATAGTTGAGGTCTGGTTCACTTCTAGCTATGAAGACAAATAACCCCTTAGGAGAAAGGTCACAGTTGGGGTTAAGCACACACTAACATGGCAGGCGGTGCAGTTGCTCTGAACATCTAATCATGACGAGAGGGGATTCACATGGAACCTTCTGCTACAGTAAGATATTTAGTAAACAGATGAGAATGTACTCAGGAAGGTTATTCCACTGTTTAGGAGTAAGTGAATCCATCTTTAAGCTTTTGGTTGCAGCAAATAAAAAAAAAATGCAGATCCATGATGATGTTTTATAATATTCCACTGATCAAACATGGGGACTTGAGAAGTATTCATAGTGCGGAGGAATATTGCTGGTACGACATCTTCTGTTTGCTCCTGCTAACAGACAAATGATTGCATATGTCAATGGGCAAACGGCGGGGAAGACAGAGGACCATTCACACTCACATTCACACCTATGGGCAGTTTAGAGCAGGCGTGTCCAAACCGGTCCTCGAGGGCCGCCTATCCTGCAGGTTTTAAATGTCACCCTGCTCCTGCACAGCTGATTCAAATCAGCAGCTCGTTGTCGGGCCTCTGCAGAACTTCACAGAGACTGATTCAGGTGAGGTAGGAGCAGGATGACATCAAAAACCTGCAGAATAGGTGGCCCGGTTTGGACACCCCTGGTTTAGAGGAACCAATTGACCTGGCAGGCTTTTTGAGGAGGAAAGAAGCCGCAGTACCCGGAGACAACCACTGTAAACTAGACAGAAAGACCTCTAGGCATCGAACCAGGGACCTACTTACTGTGAGGCAACAGTGTTCACCAGAGGAATATATTCCCCATAGTAATTTTCCAATTATTCCACATGCCAAAATATATTAACAGTACATAGTATAGGTGGCACTGGAGAGGCATATAGTTGTAAGCATACACACACACACACACACACTCCACCGAGTTTGTTTTTCAGACAGTCGACCTCACCACTATGACAGCTGAGCTTTCCAGAGCCAGACAGCAGCTACAGCACAAGATGATTTTTAGATTTCAATTTTTTAAGTAAAAACCCTGGCGAATAAGACATGTGTGTACACCTATGTTCAATGTAGTATGAAACTAATGGGTGTATAACGAATGCGCTCACTGTCAAAATGTAAGAACTACTTCATTCTCACTTGCACGGTGCACTTCGTACACAGCTACAGGGAAGGAAAAACAAACAGGAAAATGTCTAATTTAATGAGTAAA
Source organism: Aeoliscus strigatus (assembly GCA_901007665.1). NCBI lineage: Eukaryota > Metazoa > Chordata > Actinopteri > Syngnathiformes > Centriscidae > Aeoliscus > Aeoliscus strigatus. The sequence goes on along the minus strand of CAAKHB010007207.1, from coordinate 138,558 downwards.
TAATGGAATGTCAGAAGAGGGTAAATGGACATGTGATGATTGCAGATAGGAGTGCAGGTATGTTGTAAAATCTCTAATCTGATAACAAATATTCTGGGCTGATCTGAGTTTCTTGATGAAGCCTCATTACTCTTATAAGTTTGTTTCTTTGATGGCCAGCAGGCATTTGCTCGGCATCAGTATGACTTGTTAGTCATTATTCCTCAAAATCTCAAATGAGCCAGAGAGTAGGACGTGGAAATGAATATTGATATTTCCTTTCTCAAGAGCCCAGGTGGCTGTCAAAAGCATTGTGCACATATACCAGGTTCTTTTTGTCTTTTCTGGGAAACCTTCGTCCAGAGGTGAAACGTGCAAAACATGCACATGTAGTGTAGATAACAAGAATCCAAGCTTATTTTTTGTTTGTCTGTTTTTTTTTCCCTTTCTGGGCTTATCACCTCACACACACACACAAAACCCACAATGTATTTAATTCTGCAGGCATTATGTTTTACAGAATAGGAGGCTGTATATCTGTTACTGTACCTCTGCTCTGTGCTCAAAGCGCCTTGTGCAAAACATCTGTTTAACATGCCAGACAGAACTGCTGCTCAAAAGCATTATATTTCCAGTCCATGCCTGCTACCATACTGTGACCACCCACCATGCATCTCTTCTTCCACTGAAAAAATGATCCATCTCAACGGGGCTTCTGTGGGTGGAACTACTGCCTCAGGTAATAATCTGGTTCCCTTACACCTATACATAGCAGCAATTTAATGCTCCTCCTTTTACACCTAGACAGGTAACTACAGGAAAGGCCCACGGCAGGAAGAGTTACATTTAGTATTGTCAAAGTTCCATTTGATATTTGGTTTTACTATTGTTATCAATTTCAAGTTGAAGAAGGATCCCTCCTTTACTTACAAGCATCATCTTCATTAGTTGTGCTATATAGGAGCAGCACCGTCATTCCAGGAATATTATGCTGCTGTTTTCAAGATCTTTTTGAATACTATGTGATGCTTCACACTGTTAAAAACTAAATGTTTTTCCACACTCAATGTTGTGTGTGATGTGCTTGGACAGAGGGAGACAAAGACAGTAATAGTGCTTCTGTGGATGTCTCATGGCGTCTCATCTAATAAAGTGTTGGAAGCAGTCATTTAATGTGACTGTGTTTGAGAATGAAAAACCAGTTGAATAACAAAATAAGAGAATGCAAATAAGAGATTGTCTGTTAGTATTCTACCATGTTCCAGTGCTTGTGGGGTTCTTCTGGTGAATATACCTTTTAGTGTACTGCATGGTGACAACACTATACCAAATAAAGGGCACTAAATTGACTGCAGAGTACAATTGACTGCATGCTCAATTTGTGTGTGTTTTGCAGGTGATCTATTAGGAATAACTGCAAAAATTAATACAGGTTCAACATGGTGGAGATGCAGAATTTAAAAGAGGGTTTTGCGTGCCTTAATTTGTTCCACCTTGGAGATTTTAGATGATCAGCGAGCTCACAAGCAGAAAATGTAATCTGATACTGTTCAATTAGAGGTTTTAATGCGGGAGATCAACAAAAATATTGTTGAATTACAATAAAAAAAAACCTTGCCAGACAAAATATTATATCGGAAAGTTTTTGCAATATAAATGCGGTTGGAAACACCACTGGAGTCACAGAGTCCTGCACATTTAACATATGCACGCAAGCAGTCGATTGCTTCAGCAACCAAAGAACAGCCAGGTTTTAATTTGCTCCACATGTGCGGAAATCGCATGTACCCACAGTAGACACAGTCATCTGTGGGGTACATATTGTACCAATATTGTATTGTGACCAATAGCAACACCAACAATACCTGCTCTTCACAGGTACTATTTATACTGTGCTGTTACCGTCACCAATACTGCCCTCAAGTTTGATAAATCACAAATTAACTAATTTACTAAATTTACACATTTATGTTTGTATGTCTCCTCCCTGCATTCTGCATTCTCGGTTAAAAAAAACACCCCATATGGCACATTGACTGAGGTAAATGGATAGTGCATACTTTCTTGCAAAGTTGAAAGACAAAACGTCCATAGGTTACTATATCAGCTTGCACATTTTTTGTAGGTGATGTCATGTTTGCTCATGTTGTTATACATGCAAACCTGAGTAAATCACACCTTAGAGAAGGTTGAACAGAAAAACACTTATAGCCAAACATGGTCCTTCCATACATACATGCATGTGAGAACATTTTTACAAAAACTCCATAAAAGGTTTGAACAAAATTCAAACTGATATAATCAGACCATTCTCTTTCACTGCACTGATTTTGTTGACTGTTTGTGTCATGCACAAAGTAACTGCTGCTGGGTTTAGCTGACATCGTCATTATTGCATTTACCTACTGCGTTATCAAAACATTCAGTGCACAAGGGATTTAACAGATGGGTGAAAAAAGTTTTTGTTAAACCATCTTCCACTGGTGACCTGTGAAATGAAGTTCTCCCAGTTCATTTACTGCAGGAGCTTCTTGCTTGTCCAAAATATCTTCATCTCAACTCACATTTTTTTCTTTTGGGACATTTAACAATATCGCAGTCAACTATGTCTAAAGCAAATTAAACCACTCCATTAATTCACAACCCCAAAGTGATTTAATTTAGTGTTCTTTTCTCGAACACTGGTGAGACATGCATCTACCACAGTTAATCACTTGAGATACTCACAGACTAAAGGACAATATCCATTTACAGTTTTCTAATAATGATACTACTTGTCACATGGAGAATGTTTGGTAGGACAGTGATGAACGTCACAATTGCAGCTTCATTAGAACTGCCACATTCTGGCATCCAGAATCAATCCAGACATCCCACATCACCCACTGCTCAACCTCCCAGAGGTGTGTGCACCCACTCTTTACTCCAATTACTGGAGAAAATCCCCTCTACCAGAGAGGGGTGGTGAGCTGTGGTGGAGATCCTCAACCAGTGTGCATCAGTCATTAACTCCCCACTGGGTGCAGCAGCACGCATGGTTTCCCCAGAAGCCAAGTAAAAGTCTAGAGCTTCGCTCAGCTAGAAACACTTCACACACCCTGTTAATTCCACCAAGAATTCATATTTTACATTCAATATATTCAGCCTCCACCTCGGTTTGTCCCCTGAGTCCTGAGGTCCTGAGTCTTTGTGCATCAAAACTAGAGGCATGTCACCAGGATTTGTCATTGTTGTAATTAGCCACTCTGCTATTTTGAGGTTAATTAATGAAATTCAGTCTTTTAAAGCCAGTGTGAGTCAATATTATGTGTCTGCAAACAGATGAGTTGGACCATATTTTCTGGCTGCATCAAGTCTCCCTGGTGTTATCTGAAAATCCAGAGAGAAGATTGTATCAGCATACTCCACAAAACCAGGGAAATGAGGACTGCAGATTTTAAACTGACTTTCTAGTGAAGATTTGATATAATCTTTGCATTGTCAAGAGTGACGTCAAGGGTTGTGTTGCCTCTCCCAAAAAATTAGACCTCACTTGTTTTTTTCTTTTTGAGGTGTAAAAAAACATTTCATTTGTAGGAGTAGAAATAGCACTGCTATTCACTGTGACATCTTGCATCTTGATTCCATTCTGTCTCTGATAAAGTCTTGATTATTATTCATTCTCATTTGATATTCATGGAGAGAATCCTCTCTGTATTTGTCTGAAATATAACCGGGAACACTAAACATAGGAAACAACAATGCAAAATTAGAGAAACACAATGTGAGGACTATACTGTATTCATAGAAAAACGGATGTATCTCGAAGCATCTCGAAGGCTCCAGTTTATGATATATGATAAATTACTTGGATACATTATACAGATAGGAAAATCTTTTTAATTCTCTATTCTTGGAAAATGTTTACCTGACACACATCGAGATAGAGATATACACCAGTTACATGAAGCCATTTTCTTAATTTAATTTTTGAGCATGTAATAGAGTGTAGAGAAAGGCAAGTAATGCAGCTTTTTCAGTTTCCTTTCAAATTCCAATTTGTCAGTGAATACCACCATTTTAGTGATTTGAGGCGTAGTGTTCTAGAAAACATTTTTTCTCAAAACTGTACAGTAAGATTGCATCTGGAGAAAGCTGAGCATAATCTCTTTACCGGAGGTTAATGTTTTTAATTAAACTTGTTTAGGAAATCGTAAAGGCGCTTGATGGGTACAGAGAAAGGAAGAAGAGTTAATTTGGTATTTATTTCTTTCAGAGGTAGAATATTTGTGTTCGAGTTAATTGTCATGTTCACCTGTATAAAACACATTTCACTCAGGTGTAGGGAGGTATTATAATTTTGTATTTTTCATTTGCTTTGAAGCTGTTTACCAAAGGAAGGAGTGTAGCAGACCCTGTTCCTAACTAAATTCATGAATCAAATAATTGGTGATTATTTCCCTTTCCCCAAAAAAACAAAAAACAAAACAAAGAGTAGTTATTAATAAGCCCCTTATGTCCATCCAATGGACATCAGAAATCATAAATCCACACGTGATAATCTGACAGACAAATCTATTAAAACAGGAATTCAGAGGGAGGTGCTCAGCCAACCAACCATCATATCGCCAAAGATGAGGCGGAGCTGATGAGATCTGCCCAGGACAAGGGGGGGTTCTGTCTTATCTCTTGTCCAAACATGTCATACTTCATGTGTGACATGATGTGATTTTTTTAATGTGACAGCTTTCAGCGACTCTCCTCTGCATAGATAAAAAAACATTTATATTAATGTGTTTAAAAAGTACGGAAAAGAGTCTTTACTTTTAAAAATACACCTAAAGTAGAATCCATTTATTTTTGACTGTGGAAACTCTACCCCACAATGCTTCTGACTCTTGGATTGGATCTTTTTTTCAGTGAGGAGATCACAGCACTGTATGAGAACACAGGAGATCCTCTTAGCTGCGTTCCTGACTTTGGCACTAAATGCACGGAATGATGATCAGTCCCTCAAAGAATAGTGACAAGGGAATACTTGCTGTTTCCCTGGTTATTTTTCATGTGCATAATAATATGAATAAAACTGTCACTTCTGACACTGTTGTTCATACCACAATTATGAAAAGGTCTGTTATTCTTGTATATCCAATATGTGGAATCAGCCTGTTGCTCACTGTGCTGCAGCCTAAAGCTAGATGTTGTGTATAAACAACAGCATGATGAACATCTGTCGTTCAATGCCAGCCCTCCACCTTCATAGAGAAGCAGACAAATGAATAATAGACACTGAAAAAACAAGTTATTTACATTGCTGATTCAAAAAGCATAACTGATTCTGCAACATATTTTCCATTTATATGACGAGTTCTTTGGCAAAAAATGTTTCTCAAATATTTGTTATATAAACATCTGCAGCACGTATCTAACCCCTCCTCCCTCTCTGTCTGAGTTCTGGTGCCACCCAACCTGCATTGCCCGCCACCCAACCTGGAAAACTGCTTGACCTACTGACGCTAGGCGACCCACCCACCCCCAGCGCCATAATCTACTAAACCACCTCCTCATATGCTTCTCATATGCTCATTATATGTTCATTGTCTGTGCATGCAACACCTATTGCTGTTCTGTCCGTCCCAGGGAGGGGGATCCCTCTCCCTCTCTCTGTGGTCTTCCCTGAGGTTTCTGCTTCTTTTTCCCCTGTTATAAGGGTTTTTTGGGCAGTTTTTCCTAACCCTGATTGAGGGTTTAGGACAGAGGGTGTAGCAATGTGCGGATTGTAAAGTCCATCGAGACAATTGTAAATTGTAATGTTGGGCTATACAAATAAAGTTGAATTGAATTGAATTTGAAGTGCACAAACCTTCATCCACCAGTTCACTGAATCTGTGACTCCAATTTGTAAAATTCATTAACATATCTTCACAAAGGTCAATGAATTATTTCCCTAAAAAATGAATCCAAGTATAATAAGGAAGGCTTTTAACCATTACATGCAACAAAGTTATGAAGATCCTCTTTGGTGAAAAATAGCCCGATGTTATTTTAGTCACACTTCTGTTTTGTTGTATTTTAATAATAGTTTTACTTGGATTATCAATCTCAAAAATACTCTGCATGTGTTCATCCACATTACAATGAGTAATTGTATGACTAGACAGGCAAGAGAGCACACGTTAACACTATGAAACATAGATAGAGCTTTGAAGAAGTGGAATATGCTCACTAGATACAGTACGTCACACATGAAACAGTAAGTTTCACTGACATCATTGTAGGCAAAAGTCAGGTTAAGATATGTTTGCATGTTTCTATGAGCATGATATACAATTTGTTGTGTAACATAAGCAAGGAAAGGATGGACTTTGGGGTTTATGTTTAGTTACAACAAGTGGCAAGGTTTCATGAAAGAGACATACGATTAAGTATGTTTTGTATGTGTGCTGTTTGTACTGTGCATATGCATGCATGTATGTCAGAATCAGAGTCAGATAATAATAATGTATGACTCCCCAGGAAATTATGTATGTATGTATGTATATGTATCACTAGATTCTAATGGTCTGTGCTGTTACACACAAATTTTGTGCAGTTTGAGAGGCAAATATGTGCATTTTCTGATTTATCCTTTGGCAATATTGTCTTTCATTTACCTGCTAATTAATGTGGTACACCAAGTAATAGCCTTACAATAAATCCAGCAGGAAATGAGGTTGTGTTTGGATGTTGTGGTGGTCTTGTTTGCGTTTTTAATCATTTTATATTACTTTTTATTATGTGCACTTTTTGTGATTTCTTTTTCTTGTTTTGTTCCCTGTAAAAGGACCTGGGTTGTCGCTGGTGTGAAATGGGCTATGCAAATACATTTGCTAATCCTCAGCTTGTTGTTGTTGGCCAACAGTATAACAGACTGTATCTGCACTTAAATTAAGTCATCTGTTTTAGGATGCTGCTGACCCACTGTTTCATGAAAAATTATTTACACCAGGTTTGCGTTGTGAATCGGATCATATATTTATATCACAGGCAAGCGTTCAATAACATGCCCCCTGTTTTCAATAGATTTCCATCCTCCAAAAGCACCGCAAATATATTCATTTCATTACTTTTGTGATGTCTGTCATCCAACTCAGTTCTATAACACTGCCCTGCTTCATTTGAGTTCTGTGTCGTAGTAGCAGGGATATCAACAAGAGTGGATGTGGGCGACTGTGAATGAGCAGATTACCAACGACTTCACTCCAAGTTGATGGGCAAATTTTAATTTGTTTCTTTTCAAATACTCCAAACACAGAACAAATGCTATTTGTCACAAAGGAAGGCAGATTATTCAATGCCAAGACAAAGCAATCCATTAACAGCAGTCCTAAATGCTGAATCTGTTATTTGAAAGAGAAAAAAAGGCTCAATTCTCCCAACAACACTGCAACAGACTGCAGTGAAATCTTCTGAATGTGCAATCAAGAGGATTACCATTCACTTCACTTTGATGGAATATTCAGGCTGCTGGAATTTAAAAAAAATAAAACTGAAAAGACTCACTTTGTTTATAATATATTCATCATATACATTCAATAGAATAGAAATTTTCTTCTTGCACTCATCACATCCTTTTCTTTTTTTCTGGTTGTTTTCCCTCCATGTGTTTTGATGCTTCCTAATGTGTACTTTTCCCTCTGGTGATTCACAGGAGGGAAAGAAATGTATAACATCTCAAGCAGAATTCATGACTTGTCCTCCATGTGTCACAGTGAGTAACATATTGTCGTCAGTGTCCATCAGTGAATGTCACGCAGTGGTTTCTCACACAACCGTGGTGTTAATCATCACAAACATTACTGTTAATGGGCGGGTTAATGAGGCCACCAAGTTTACTTATAAAAAACTGTATTTTCTGACAATAAACAATGATTCATCATTTGATGCAAACAGACTATTTTTCAAGAATTGTTTTCTATGTTTCTACATGTTTGGATCTTTTGGATCTTTGGAGCATGTTAAATATATGTAGAATACGTGTATTTAACATGCTATCTACCTGAAACATGACGCGTACAGGTTAATATCCAGTTGTTCCAAAGCCACCTGCATCTCAGGTATAAGACATGAGGGATGGAGAAAGTCTCTTTTTCCATACGAAACATCTAGTGACAAAAGACTGATGAGTGAAATGAAACTTATTTGATGGCCAGGAAAGGAAAAATGTATATGTGCAGCACATCACTTAGAGATTTGCATTGGTGGCTGCAGAGAACATCAGCTGTAAAAGAGAAACATTGATTTCCTTGTCATTTGAATCTTAGTCGGACGAAACACTTACAGCATCTCACTTCTTGTAGGGTATTAATGTACGGGCATGCGATGTGATCTGTTTACTTTAGGATGGCAGCCACTGTTATTAAAATAGTTATTAAAGTGAATCACGGGTCATAATTGTATACTGTTCCAGTAATCCTCAAAGGTTCAGCCAATGGTGAGGTATATTCTTGTGCTGGTTATTTGTATACTTTGCATAGGATTTTAATAGGAATTTTGCATAGGAATTTAAGATTTAAAGAGATTTCCCATCCGGTCATACAACATACAACAGCAATAGTAGTGTCAGCAAAGCATGCAGCGTAATGGAAATAATGTAATATGATATGGAACCTGAAATGTATTAATTCATGTTAAAAATGTCATTATCAGAATGAAATAAAGGGGTTGCATAAGTCAGGCACAGGGTAAACAGTGTAACGGTGACAGGCGCACAAAACTACCTGGCTTCCCTCTTGTTGAGAACCTGGACACAAGTTACACCGAAAAAGCACAAAAAAGAACAAAAAAAGAACATCCAGCTGCAGCTCTGCCAAACAAGAGTTGTAAGGCACTGAGCAGGAGCCATGCACAGATGTAGGTGTGTTAATCCCCCAGGTTGCAAAGACCTCCGTCGTGTTTGGAAAGTAGGCCATTAAAAAAAAAGGAAAAGAGGCCAACAGCTGACTAGCCCGTGGCTAAACATCAAGCACACAGAGGGACTGCGCTTTGTGCTGCAGGAGGAAGGAGAGAGGGAGCAGAATTGTTCGACAGACCAAGTGATTTCAATGTGAATTGATATTTGATGCCATGATTAAGAAACATGGAAACCATGATAGCTGTTAAAAATAACAAATAAATCCAACCTGATGGAGCTTAAGAGGTGCTGCAGAGAGGAATGGGCACAACTGCCCAAACATACTGTAGGTGTGACAAACTTGTTGTGTCTATTATTCAAAGACTTGGGCTGTCAATGCTGCAAAAGATGCATCACCAAAGTATTGAGCGAATGCTGCAAATACTTATGTACATGGGAATTCTGTTTTTATTTTTAATAACTGCTATTTACTGCTACTAGTAGTAGTACCAGTACTCTACTAGTAGTACCTGTACTACTATTTTTAATAAATACCTTGGGCGGAGATAATTAATCCATTTTATGTGATATGTGTGCTGTATATACATATTCAGGCCTCAACTTTAAAATTCGACTTAGCTGTCTTTGCTTTCATTGAATTTAGCGTGCGCTCACTCATCTCACACCAGCACAATCTTTGACTTTCCTGAGATTTAAATATCAAACATGCCAGTGGTGAGTGGGTGAGGATTATTTCCAGCCTTGTATTTATTATAATCCAGTACATGTCAGGCACAGCAGCAGTATGTAGACTGACCTGCCATCTACGTGTCTTATTTTGTATGTAATGTATCTTCCAGCTGTGGGTTTTCACTGTGTGAGTGCCTGTGGGGTGCGTCCCTCACAGGGGTCACCAGGGAGCTGAGGAGAGCATTCAGCACCAGGAACAGCACTGGCCTCTGGCCCTCCTTTTAAATTGCAGGATTTTGAAATGTAGAACTGACTCTTTTCTTTTGTTTGTACGCAATTTAGAAACAACCTATGACTTGTGGATATACCCTGGATCGGGAGGAACCTTATTTAGGTGTTTAGTTGTTTTCCCACCTTTCTGTTGAAACTGAATAAACTGAACTAGCCCAACGTGACTTTGATTGGATCAGTCTTCACACAGCATAAAAGTGTTTGACATTCCAGTTCCTGTCTAACCCTGCTATTATTGATTTAAACATAGTTATAGCTAATCCACTATAGTTTATCTTGCCTATTTCTTTTATGTCAGAGCATTTACTGGAATGTGTCCACAAGGAGAACTGCATTGTTTTCCATCTCGGATCATCGAGCATGACAGTGAGCCATTGTCCTTGCCTTTATGTGTGGTGGATGCTGTTAAGTAATAGCTTTTTTTAATGTGACAAGAAGTTATCTCACGACAACAGTGTGTCTCTCATGGACATACTCTGCTCCTCGGTAAAAGAAAATCACATGGAACAGCAAATGCAGATGGTTAGAAAACGAAAATTGTAATCACTGTGGTTATGGCAGAGCAGCGAAACATGCTTTTCTCATAATTTTAACATATTTTCACTGTTGTATATGTTGCAGTGCATTTGTGGATTTAAATAACCGCTTGGGTTTATTTCTTAAATTGCAGTGGCACCTTTACATCTCCATGTTTGAGTGTAACCGTTTCATCATATTGTTGACTCCTTCTTCTTCTTCTAAACCTGCCTGAAGATGTCAATCAACAAAATGCAAAAACACCAGCACTGATTTTGAAATATAAAAGCCATACCTGAAACAAATAAAAGCCATACCTGAAACATTTGTGGTCAATAAATACCTAACTGTGATTTTAAGTCATCATTTCAGATCTTTTTATTTTGTTCCTCAAAAACTGCAATTTTCAAGTAGGCAGACAACAATAAGAGTCTATAACAAAATTAAAGAGAGAGAGCTTGGCTGTGTGTTAATTGTGAATCTGTGTTCCTCACATCAATATTTTCTTTAATGTCAGTGAAGGGAACGTTAAAATATATATTTTTTTCCTTTTCATAATTTCCTTGTGGACTCTGAAGAGTAAAAAACAAGAGGAAGAGTCTCTTTTACCGTTCCCTTTCCCATCCAAACACTGCAATACCTTTTAAAAGCTCAAACAGGGGAACTTGTGAGATTAATACTCACATTTGTAATCTGTTTTATGGTGTGAGGAATAATCCATAAACGGAGACTTTGTCTGCAATACCAGCAATAATATCAGAAGATGAGAATGTGAACGATGTGCAGCACTGGAACTTAATGCCTGAGTGTAATTACAACCTCTTTCTACCAGCTTCACAGAAAGTTACTGTTGGACAAAACTATAAACGAGATCTATAAAACTAATCAAGTCATTAATTTTTAACAGTTCACTGGATATTTTTCTAAAGTAATTCTGTCATTTATTTTGTCTGACACAAATAATAATGGAGTATTTACAGTATGTCCTGAGGGAGTAAAAGTTTACTTTGTCAGCAAGAAGATAATCTTAGCGGGAAAAAAAATTATATGTGAGGTTAACACACACACACTCTATAGATGTTCTTTTAATCCAGGCAGGTAATGTTTGTTCAATATATACAGTATATTGAAACTCCCCTCCAAAGCACAGTTTCTCCCTCAGGACTTAAGGGCGAGGCTAATTCAACTCAAATGAATCTATACTAAGAAAATGGCTTTCTGAGACATTGCTTAATTTTGGATTGATTAGTTCTGGATTATGAGAGATACCTTTAGTGTAAATTACAAGAATTCAATTCAAGATGACACAATGCTTCCTGGTCAGTTCCAGATAAAAACAAGAATTTCTTTTTCTGTTTTTCCTGAGGGGGGTTCTGTCTTCCCTTTGTTGAGAGCTTGATAGAAGCAAACATTTTTAGTTCATTTATTTAATAGTAAATTTATTTGTTTTGCGTCTGAGACACTGGAAGATACTCCTGTCTATATGTCATATAGCTGGTGTTCTAATTAATCTGAAACTGAGGAAAATATTGGCTCTGCAGGGACTGCAGCTGAGCTGCCGGAATCTTAAAAAAAAAAAAAAACAGAAAGAATTACCACGAAAAACAGAAAAAATACTTACTTTTGTCAAGTAAATGCTTCCATAGTTTTACACTCATACATCCTTCAGTACAAAAACACAGTTCAAAGTAAGTTTTTTCATTTCATCCCAGATAAATTAAAAAAAAAAAAAACATTTGAGCAAAGCACTTGTTTGCTGTAACATGCCCATGTTTGTTTATGACATTGAATCATATTCATATTTTTCATATATTTGATTTTTCACATTTTAATTTGACTGTTACATCAGTAGGATCAAATACTTTAGTACTACTAGTAATTTTTGGCATCCCAGTTTTCATTGTATTTACAGATCATCCTCAGTTAATCTGAAAGTCATTTGATGCTTTCAAGAGAACACATGAAAATGCTCAAATCCCTTTTGGAACAAAAAATATGAAACAAAAAATGTGTATCATTAAAAGGAGGATCACATATGTCTCAGAGGTCCAAAGTACAACCACACCTATGTCTCAGCTAGCTGTGTGTTGCTGACATCTTGCTCATGCATGTTTTGTTTTGTTTTTTCCACTTAGAAAGGTTGAGTGTACCTTCTGCATATTGAAATGCACTGATCCATGTAATTTTGTCTTGCGCTTGTCTCTCGAGTGTAATGAATACAATACAGCTGTGTCAGATATCAATAAACATGCCAGGCTGAGGTCTTAATGAAATCGGCCAAAATTTACCTTTAACAACAAGCATGCAGCAGCATCAGGGCTGTAATCTTGATGGAAAAGTAATTTCATCTGGCGATTTGGAAAGTGTTTATTTACACTGAGGTAAGGAGTGACTGACGCTAACCATGTATTAGTCGACCATATTATTGAGACATGTGTACAAAGGTATGTCTTAGCGCCTCAGACTGGCATTTCCTGAATCCTTAAAAGCTACTTAGATGACAAAAAAATGAAACCTTTTAATGTGGCATATATTCAACAAAGAAACACTTTTTTGTCAAAAGGAAGTGTGATGACGTCTGCTCTTAAGTATTCTGATTAACTACAGAAGGGGTGAACATATATAAGAAATTCCTCTCTATAGCAAATCAGTTGCAATAACTGGTTTATACAATATGCATTTTTAAAGTTATTTATTTAAAATACTGTTATCCAATACTGTCTGGTCACAGGGACTGATTGCAGGGGGACATATTGGGATCAGAAGAGAACCAAGTGAGTTTCTTTAGACTCCTCTGGCTTAATTATGTCAACAATTACATCCAAACACATGATGATGATGAATACTTTACAGTTTACTAAATAGAGTTTGAACACATTAAATAACTGTGTGTAATGTAACATTACTGGTTGTATCTTGAAAATGGCTTTAATCCTCATCCCATTTCTCCCCTTACTTGTAAATAGACTCGGGTCCGATTTTTTTTCAGATATGTTGTCATATGCTACAGGATCCATTTAATAAGTACTCTGTTCTATAAAGGTTATATGTAATGAAGCATGAGGAACTTCAACTTAATACCATGAATACATTTTCTTATAGCTTGAGGATAAACGTGTGGCTTGAGTGTGATAATTCAAAAAAAAAAAAAAAAAAATTAATATTTTTAGTTCATTTCACATTATTTTTTCCATAAACAGCATAAACCAGAGAGAAAAACACAAAGGTCTTTGTCACCTCAGGTCATAACGTTAATAAATGAAGTGTGGTTGATGAACTTTAGAACTGCTGCGGGTATATTTCATCCGTGAAAAATAATGTACACAACATGTCCTGCCAGCGTGCATGTTTCACTTCTAGTTAAGAGATACAATAGTCAAACACACACACAGTTCTATATAAGAGAACGTGAGAGAGTGTAATCTGTTTCGGTCTTTGAAATGAGGCCAGTGGAGCAAATATAAAATTAGGATTTGATTCAGAAAGTGCTGTCATGTTTTCATGACTGGCAGATTATTGGACCTACACTTAAGCACCTTAACTTTGGTCAGGCAATTTAGCAGCATTATGAGTTTGCATAACCTTGAATAATGCGACTAGATTGAGCGGTATGTGAGAGTTGCAATGAGGACAGAATTAGAAAGCCACATAATACCTTTAGTAAGAGGAGGAAGGCTGTGGGCAGTAGGTTTGGCAAGAAAAATAAGTTATCAAATACAGTATGGGCTTGTTTGTCAAGCAGCCTTAAACCTGGAACTGGTTTTGATCCTGAGCCTTAAAGTTCATCCTACTGCACAGAATCTTTTTATTTCTCCCTCAGCTACACCACTGTGTGCAGTCTGTATTTCAATTAGAACATGTAAATTATCAACCCTTTTGCTTCTTATATAGTTTATAGTCTATCAAACCCTAGGGTAAAAGGTGTTCTAACAGTGCTAAGTGCCTCTGAAAGCATAACAGTGTCACTGTAATTAAATAAGTTTTATTTATTGAAGTAGGAGCACTGGAGGGTTTGCGTTTTGAAGCTGATGAAAAAAAAAACTATTGAAGTGTTTCAGCTTCACTGAGAGGCCCCTCCTGAGATAATACAGGAAAAGCCAACATGAGTGTTTTGGGTTTTTTTCTTCCCAATGATAAGAAGCAGTGAGAGTTATCTACGCATCTGCAAACATATGGAAAATGACTACACAGCTATAGGAAAGGACGTATTAGATGTATCTGTTGTCGTGTTGTGCAGCTTTGGTCGGTTGTAGCTGCTAAGCCACACTCGCCTCATTCTGTCTGCATCGCATGCAGATATAAAAGATGCATCCGTGACTCCCTTGATTTCAGACACTTCTTCAAATGTTTTATTTTTTGATATGTGTCATTGGCTACTGTATTTAATTGGAAGCCATCTTCACTAATATAAACCCCAGAAAAGAAGGATGGTCTGACAGGAAAACAACATTCCTCCAGTGAGCAAAAAACCTGCCACTAATAAAAGATGTGTTGGGCTCGTTGTGTGTTTTCATGTGACAGTCCATTGATAGGACGATTTCAGGATGGATAGACGGGTCTGTACTCTCTGGAATAGCATTATTAGCATTGACGGCAGGAGTATAAGTCATGCAAAGCTAGAAACACACTCAGCACATACGTACGTGCCTTTACTCATTGACCAGTAACTGACTGATACTTCCAATCAAATAGTCAATACCATCACATGTAAATCTGGAGGTTAGTACTACTGAGTGGTCATTAATATTTCAACATCGGACGCTTATAAATTCAGATGGACGTGAATGTCACTGGTGATGAATCAAGGTCTGACTTCATCCACACTGCTGCGTCGTACAGATGTCTCCCCACTGTGCATTAGACGACCTCTCAAGACCATCAGTGCATGAGTGATTAATAGCGCTATTAAAGCAGCAATTTCCCTTTCATAAATTTGAATTCATTCATTGACATCTTGGTAAAAGATATATAATAATGTCCATCGGTGTGATTACAATTCTTATTACAATTCTTACAATTCTCATCTATGTCAAATGTGGTCATCTTTATAAGATCTGCTTTCAATAACAGCTCCTTGGCACTTGATTATTTTCTTGCTACCA
>CAAKHB010007207.1:73175-122734 GCA_901007665.1 Aeoliscus strigatus | reverse complement strand
CGTACAGATGTCTCCCCACTGTGCATTAGACGACCTCTCAAGACCATCAGTGCATGAGTGATTAATAGCGCTATTAAAGCAGCAATTTCCCTTTCATAAATTTGAATTCATTCATTGACATCTTGGTAAAAAAGAAGACAATGAAATCACATGACATGATGTCTGGCAGACATTTATAATAATGTCCATCGGTGTGATTACAATTCTTATTACAATTCTTACAATTCTCATCTATGTCAAATGTGGTCATCTTTATAAGATCTGCTTTCAATAACAGCTCCTTGGCACTTGATTATTTTCTTGCTACCAGCCACTGGGTGTACTAGGTGAATTTTGAAGTAAGCTGACCTGTAAGTGAAAGAAGGAAGAACAATGGCACAAACAAGGGGATGCCAGCTTTAGTAGGCTTCCTTCTTTGGGGGACATGAATTCCTGCACAAATATTCATAATAGTATGAATAATAATAGTATAGTAAGCCCAGCATGTGTCCCTTAATGATGGTGGTACTTTATTCTCTTCTCTATGTATTTTTTTGTTGTCTGCTAATGAAGAAAAACATCATCAGCATCACACTTAAATCACTTGTATTTATATCCTCTGCTATCGGAAACGTCATTATATATGTTTCGTAAAACACCCCAGCTACAGGTGTACATAGAGACCTTAGACATTGCATCAAACAGTTGAATGATCATCAACTCTTTACTCATCCTGCCAGGGACAAACCAACTCTGCAGCATTGCCAGAATAAGCCCTACATTGCCAGCACAGCTCTGATGGTATTGGCATGCCAATGTAAATTTAGAAAGATGATGAGATGCAAAAAATATAATGAGATGTACAGTGATATGCATGTTGATGTGAATGTGTGAGAATGTGACATTTGTTCTGACGCAGGCTGCCGTGTTGTTGCATAAGCATGACATGTGGCTGATATACGTGGTTTGACTCTCACAGTATGACACAGGTAAAACAAATGGGTTGGAGTCTGCCAGGTTTAAAAGAAATGCTGTCAAAGACATTGTGTTGTGTAGAAACCGTGTGTGATCACCTTCTCTTCATTTTTAAAGTGAAACAAAAATACTGCAGTGAATGCAGACAATTTGGATTTTTTGGGGCTGGTAACGAAGCAGATCTTAATCCACACTGTTTTGTACCATGAATCGTTAGCTAAAGAAGCTATGAAACTATCTGCTAAACAAGAAGCATTTTGAAAATAAGCTGTCACATGCATGATGCGACTTCAGATTAAAATATGTATGTTGCAAGTTTATAGTACATCAACTTGCTATTGCTAGCTGTTGTTCCAGGGCTATTCGGATTTGTAGTCTGTGAGTTTTTGGGGGGAGATAACTGGTCCTGGGTCTCACACTGGTCTCACAAAGCACCAAGGGGGTCAGTACAATAGTACATTTACACAAGCACTGATGTCAAATTTAATCAAAAACAATCACAACCTAAACGTCTGAATGGATCATGCTTCAGATGTATTATCTCAAGGGAAATTGACATCTTATGACTCAAATTACATGAAAAAGTTAACAGCTGCAGACAAAGAGTTTGTGTTACAAAACACATCACATGTTCAGTCATGAAATCCTCATTTTTAATTCTGTCCCTCAGTTCAAGAAGAGGCAAGTGAACGTCAGCTGTTTCACATTGGAACTGGGTGTTCGTTTCACCAATAAAACCCATGCAATACTTTTCAATTAGGTGATGCCCTCCATGACCTCAGATTTATCCAATGATTTGCCAGAAATAGTCTCATCTGTGGATAAAGTAGCATCTCTTCTGTCTCAACCTGAAGTATCCATGACATTGAAGTGTAACCCATAGATCAAAAAGCTCAGGTTTTCCCACAACTAGCAAACCTTTCCACCCCGGGCCTCCAGCTTCTGGTCCCAGTGGCTCCGCCCCTTACCTGGTCAGCCAGGTTCTTAAAGCCACAGTGCAGTTAAGACATGTCAAGTTTGGGTCTGATGGTTGTTGTTTTCAACTCCCCAGTAACATCATTATTTGCATGTGCCTCAACCATTCAGTGCAACTGGCATATGTCTGCTTTTGTTTGTTCTCACAAAAACAACCAAAAATCTGTCCAGTGTGTGTTACTGTTGTAAAAGCAGGCTTAATAGACAGCTCCAGTATCAGTAGTCATGAGAGCAATCCCTTATTGGTGTTCATCTGCCAGATTGTATCTTCCTCTGCCATATTATATAAGATGTTGCGATTGGCCCAACTAGTTTCAAGGTGGATTCATCTGTCAGAGCAATAAACATTATCTTAAACATCAGTCTGGTTTCTAGGCTACATCCTCAAGTGAATCAACCAAAA
Organism: Aeoliscus strigatus; assembly: GCA_901007665.1. Classification (NCBI taxonomy): domain Eukaryota; kingdom Metazoa; phylum Chordata; class Actinopteri; order Syngnathiformes; family Centriscidae; genus Aeoliscus; species Aeoliscus strigatus. The sequence goes on along the minus strand of CAAKHB010007207.1, from coordinate 120,402 downwards.
TGTCATCTGCATCACCCTAATGAATGTATGCGAAGTATCTCATCCGACGAGCAAGCTATCAGCATCAACAAAATTACGCTTAATTGCATAACCAAGAATGTAACAATAGCAACTACTGAAAAATCTAGGGATAACATATCTGTCAGGAAACTGACAGAGCACTCTTCAGTTTACACATAATGTGAAGATTGTTACTGATGCTGGGTTTCTTTCTTTCTGACTGGCTATATATATTCATCACAGCCTCCTTTTCATCCATGAGTTAAGGGAATCAAATGTTGCTGGACTCTGCATTCCTCACTTATTTTAAGTTTGTTGAAAAAGTCCATGTGTTTTAGAGCTTTCAAAGACTACTTCAAACCTGATGGTGCTCATCCAAACATTAGTGGAGACAAACTCAACGCAAACTCATGTCATTTTTCTGTTTGGATACAAAGACCCATACCTGGTAACTGGATAATGATATGATAACTGGAGCTACATGCTCAGTTTGCCTCTTCATATAACCCAAGAAGCTGCAATCTGTATCAGCTGCAGCTCCGATGTATTTGCTGTGTTGCAATACTTCAGCTGGATGTTGCTGAAGATCATGTTCTGAATGGCTGATTTTGATCGTTTTGTCACAGACTTCAAGTATAATGTGATTTTAAACAGACGGTACTGCCATGGTTTCTAAATTGATAATTATTGAAGTGACTGTTAAAGGGATTTTTACATCCTTACCTTGTTAATTACAAACATACAGCTACTAATTTGACTAATAGCCTGTAGTCTACTGCATTTGCTTATTTTTATCATTGACACATACCAGCTTTGAATAACGAGTAATATATATATGTTTTTTTTTCTTGTAACTGGGCAGGTATTGAACACCCCTAGATCCCAGGCATGCCATAGTGCATATTTGTTCTTGAGCATTTAACTTCATCTGTTTTGCACTCATACACTGTTGTACCTCAAGTGTAGCTCACTTAATATGTGCATTTCATTTATTTATTTGTTTTCACTCAGTGTGTTTGGTTCATTTGAAGAGGTGATAATAGATGTTTTATGGTACTGAATTAAAATTAATTCTGTGCACACTCACTGAGGTTATTCTGCTTTACTAAAATGGATGAAGCACGTATTCACGGGGGGCATGTCCCTGACAACATGTTTAAAGATCACGGAGTCCCTCTCATCGCCTGTAGACAAGTGTAACCCACCATGTGCTTGAGCACATTCAGTGGCGTGTCGTCAGAGCCACAGTGTGAGGATGACTCACCAAATATGCACTTGCTCACTGTGAGAGCTCAAGCACCAGTTTGCCTGCAGGTACAAACACAAAGAGAAAACACTGACTGCAATGCAGCTGCCTTGAGACAAATGCCTATCCAAACACCCCACTTAGTGCACAGCAAGTTAATTAGGTAATAATACACTGATGCTGAAAACAAAAAACACTGCAACGTTTGGGAATCACTAGCAAATTAGTGCTTTTTGCCTGTTTACACAACTCATTCATTGGTTTTAAAATGCCTGAATTACAATATAACAGTGAATTTGTTATTATTATTATTTCATACCTACAGTATAATTCATATATTTTATGATTCAAAGTCTGAATGAATGCATATATACTGTATGTTTGACAGTTTTACAGTATGTCTCAAACAAGCTGCATTATGAGGATACTAATTTTATACTGAAAGGATGATGAAGATAAATAGGTCCTACTAAGTAGCTTGGAGTTAGCCTAATTAGAGAAGAATTGCCTCGTACACCCAGACCGAGGCCTTTTCATCTTCATAATGCATTGATGATGGTGATTCATTGTGCCATGTGAACACTCCTGCCAGTCTGTTCCCGATCCACCCAAAGATTGTTTAAATGGCTCTTTAATAAGACCAAGTACCATTTCTTGCAGAAAGTAAAGAAAACTAAAGAAGACAAATTCATTACTGTCATTGAGAACGATCATAACGACCTCACAGAATAGTTGGATGGTGACAATGAGACACATATTAAATAGCGAACTAGTTTCAATGCAAGACGAAGTACAGTTTCAAAATACTTATGTACTCCAAAAATAACATTGAATAACTGCATAACATAACATAAGATAAAATAATTTGTATGTTTGTGTTTGTTTTTTTGTGTTGTTTTTGTTTTTTACCACAATCTCATTGTTTAAAATTAGCCCAGAGAAATTGAATTTGTGTGGTGATAACAGCAGGCGATTCATGTGTCTGCACACACACACACACACACACCGTCCACCTTCACCCATAGCACCCTTCATTGTAACTGTCCAGTGTAGCTACTGACTACACTTATTCAATGGACTTTTCTACGTTGAAGAAGAATTTCGACCACAGAATTGAACTGTGTTTTCATGTCTATCATGCTGATGGTAACAGGTCTGGATGAGGTCTGGATGAGTGCTACCAGAAAAGTGTCCCAGGCACACAGCTGCAGATTATCCAAAAAAAATGGATGAAGTTTGATCCCAGTACGAGTGGTTGCACTCAGGTCAGGTTAGGTCACATCTTCACACTCAGACAGTCCTGTTTTTTTTTTTGAGTTGCGGTGTTTTTACTGTTGTTTGTTGTTTTATTCATTAATGACAAAAACACCTCCAGGTCAGCACAAACAATCGTGAAAGGTCAAGTCGTTTAAAATATTGTTGTGAAGAACCTGTGCTTGAGCGATGTTTGATGTTGGACACCTGGGGCCATCAGCACTGCATTGGAAAAATTAAAATATAAATAAATATATGTTTATTTATGCAGGTAGTCATCTGAATAGGCGGAATGAAATAAAAAAATTGCTGCTGTGAACACACCCACTGTGGACATTTATAATAGTAATTATCACTGACTATTATCACTAATAGTAAATATCACTGACACATGTCCAATGGTCTTTCAGGCCATGTGCCATGTCAAGCAGGCCCATTTACTGCACAGGATGCAAGGGATCCAATGACACTGCTGTAATCTGATGTAAATAAATAATGGAGAAAAAAAAATGTAAAGGAGTATGGAAAGCTATGGAGGGATATTGTTCTTTGGTATTTGATAGCATAGGCGTCATTAACATATGATCTCAGTAAATCTGAAAATCACTTTAGATGATCCGAATGCCCCCCAACCGCCCTCTCCATCCTCCTCTCCCTGTGTGATAGATTAACTAAGCATTAATGATGTTCCTCTTGTGGAATGGACAGTGCAAATCGTTGTAGGTTCTAAGCCTGCCAGTGGAAACAGGGCTGGCTGGGCAGAGTGATAGATTAGGGATTTTTAAATAGTCCTCCTGGTGAATTCCGCTGCAGCCAAAAGAGCAGCTGGGATTTTTCTCACTCTGCAAAGGGGGTGGAGAAGGGCCACAGATGGCCATGGGCCCTGCAGGTCAGCTCTATTCACAGATACATCCTGGAGTGAAAGATTGCGTAAATTAATTGTGGCCTGAAGATGCATTGAATTTCTGCACTATGTTCTAATGAAACCTATACAAGACAATTATAAATTATAAATTTATCATAAATTATATCACAACAGCGATTAAACAAGATTTCTCAACCATGTATTTTAGGTCTATGCTGCAGATTGATCTAACACCAACATTGCATAAGAATTTTGGGTGAGTACAGTTGACTGTATCTTTTTAAGCATTTTGTGTTGTCATGTCGATGAAAATCATCAATCATTTTTCATGTTTTTGTTGACCAAGTAGGGCCTGCATTCTGGAGCTCTCGACAGCTAAAACTGACATAATTGCATTAGTGACCAACAGGCTGACAGGATGACTTGTTGGCTCAGGCTCTTAGTGAAGATTGAGTGTTCACTTGTAAACGCACGCACATTCTTACAGATTAAGCATCTACATAAACCTGTGTTAAAGCAGGTTCCTGGGTCACGTAAATCTGTGATTAAGCCAAAGGATAATTGTAAATGGCCTTGCCTGACTGAAGACGTGTGAGTCTTACATGGATTATGGAGGTTAGTCACACTACAGGGTGGATTTTAAAAATACCTCATACTTGAGGTGTTAGTTGGTAAAATTAATGATAAATGATAAATGGCATCAACTCATACACTATAATGTCACAGATATGGGTAGATACATTTGCGAAGTGTCAATGTACATTCACATATCTGTTAATTTCTAATTATTTCTAATTTCTATTTCTAATTTAATTCCACAATAAATAAATAACAAAAACAGTGGTTCATTTTTTTTGCTCTACTATCACCCCACCACCACCACCACCACCACCCTACCCCCCCTTGTGTGCTCATGTGTGAACTGATTTCTGCGGGGTGAAGGCAAAGAACGATTTACAGCGGCATAGATATGATCAAATGCACAAGGAAACAATGCATCTGGATCTGCTGCGAGTGCTGTGTCGGTTCATGTCAAGAGACATAAGATGGAAAAAAAGGTGCAGAGTATTTTACCTCAGGCAGTTTTGTTTCCTCGGCCAGCAGGTTGTACACCATCATTTTCATGTTATTTTACCAAACCAAAAAAGTTGAGTTGGTCTGAGGTTAATCAAAATGTCTACTACTAATTATATCTTGTTTCACCCACAATATTATGTACATGATGATGCACTTTATGAGTGTGAAGGATGTGTGCTGCAGTGGATCACTCATTAGACCGCATGACAGACATCAGTTATTGCAGTGTTAATAATTGTGGTTGAGATTTTTCACAGATTAGCATATGAATCTATATTGAACTTCAGGCTTGAGAAGTAAATGGAGACTGAGTGTGTAGGAGCATACAAATCTAATATGCAAATCATTATCTTAACAATATGTAGGTCGTATGTGTGTGACTTGGAGGTCACATTGACATGTTTCCTTTCAATGAACGCATTGATTTACCAAAGTAGTTCTCTCTTCTTTTTTTTTTGTCAACCATGGCTCCAGAAATAGTAACACTGCCCTTGTTTCACTGTACAATCAATGCATTTGATGTATGGATGTTTAAAATATGTATCAGGTATCATTTCCACTATTTTGCATAGTGCCACATAGCTTTGAAATATGACGACATGAGATAAATCGACAAGCTTCTTTACAGGAAGAAAAAAGAGCTCATGCTCTCTGTGGAAATAAAATACATTCCCTGTAGAACCAAGCCAAAACCATTTTAGGGTATCTGATGTGTGTGTGTCAAGTATAATGTTAAATTCAGAACTGGTTGCCCCATGGATATTAGTGACTCTCTGTTAAGTCAGAGCTTCTTCTGCAGTATCAACACTCAGTCAAAATGAAATGTTTGTATACTTTACATCAAGGATAAAAAAAGAAACTTCAGACCCTGCCTGTCTACTTCTGATGTGGTACATTATCAGTTGCTCCTCAGCAAAAAAAAAAACACAGCAGAGCAACAGATCACACTCAAGTCACACCTCACTTTCTCTCATACCCCATGTTCAACTCAAAGTAGGCATACTTATGATTGTTCTATTTCTAATTTGTTCTAACATTTAACTTCTACGAGAATCAGAAACAGGAGCTTTCAGGTGACATATCATAAGGTACGTTGGAGTGTTATGTACATAATGTAGGAGTTAGGATGTGTAATAAACCTCTAAAGTCAGTAAGCAAAAACAGTTTTAAGTACACAGTTGTCATGTATGAAACGTGATATATGAAAAAAGTTTGATTCATTGATTGATAATAAAACTGCATAACATAAAGTGCTTTGTGGATGTCAGTTTAAAAGAATAAAGAATGTCATATCAGGGAATTCAAACAGAGGAGCAGGATGATGAGACACTGACATATCCCCACCTAGTGTCATAACCAAAATCTAGCCAATAAGGCTATTGATTAAATGTTCTTTTTAAAATGGCCAGTTGGACAGAGAAGGTCACACCAAGGTTTCCACGGCAGGGGAATGGAGATGCATTTGACTTGTCAACAGAGGATTGTCTCTGAGTGACTACACAGCCCCTAAGTATGGTAAAAGGCTTGAATCTTCTTAAGAGGAAGCCATCCATGCTGAAACTCACTGAGCTCAACCCCTAAGGAGCGAGGTAAATGTCGGAACATGTTAAAGGACTTTCACAAGTGTTGTGTCCATGTACGCACACTAAAGATAACACTCAAAATAACTAATAACTAATAACTAACAAAAAAAACAATAATATGACTGATGAATAATAATCGCATGTGTGAACTTAGCTTTTAAAACCACTTGTTTCAATGACTTCAACCTTTTTAATATATATAACACAATTCTATTGAAAAGTGCATAGTATGTTTAAATTATTACTATTTGAAAAATGGCATACAGCATGTTTTCTTTATAAAAGTGCTAACTATTGAATCTGACTTGAGAGCTTACCAACGACATTAACATGTATTATTCATTTCAACCATCTCTTTGTGGATGGAACAATGCTCTGGGAGCAAATATAACAAAAAATATTAGGCTATTTAAACTGTTCATATAATTTGGAACTATCGTCAAATGAAAACACACTTTCCTTCATGTGTGCTACTGTTTGCATGCAATTTATCATACTGCTTATTTGTTTTTTAAATTCTTGAATTTAGAATTTCCTTAATTCAAACACTCCCTGTGTATAGTAGTAGGTAGACATTCAAGATATTAGGGATATTAGGGCTGCTTCTCCCTGCACTGTACATTGATTGGCTGTAAGGAAGCATGTGTATAATGTACTTGTGCCACCAGTACACTCAAATTAGTTAGTTAGCACTGTTTAGCACTTAGCAAAGAAGGCAAATGATTAAACAAATTGTGACAACACCACTGTTATGGCATTACTACCAGTAGCAGCAACATCATGACCAATATGCAAGCTTAGTTCAGTTAGCTCAGGTTTGAGATGAATGTCCTGGTCATGTGGAGGATTTATCGTCACCGATAGGAAAGGACAAGATGACTGCTAGCTAGGCTGTGAGCCATGGCTGTGCACTGGGTGACACAGAGAGCTCCCACGGCTCATGTTTACTTCCAGTATTTCTTCTCCCTGGTGCAGGCTGGTGACCAGAACTATCCGTTAAAGGATGGATAGTCTATATACTATATATAAAAAAAGGTTGTCACACTGCAAAATTCCAAACCATGGTTTAGTTTGGTCTGGACTGAGACCACCTCTTTTGGGTGGACCAAATGCTGGTTCTTTGGTCCAGATCATGGTCCAGGGGAGCTTTCACATCTGTATATTTGGTTCAGATCAAAGGGAAAAGTCCCTAAAGTCCAAACAAGGTAAGTGTGAAAGCCCCCTTGGTTCCTCTAGCACAGGGGTGTCAGACTCCAGTCCTGGAGGGCCGCTATCCAGCAGGTTTTAGATGTCACTCTGTTCCTACACGCCTGATTCAAATCAGCAGCTCGTTAACAGGCCTCACCAGCACTTAACAGAGACTGATTCAGGTGAGGTAGGAGCAGGGTGATATCTAAAACCTGCAGGATAGCGCCCCTCCAGGACTGCAGTTTGACACCCCTGCTCCAGCAGCTAGAGGGAAACAACTGCAGTTTAAGATTTGTTGGGTAAATTCACACACCAGTGCTTCCTCAGTATTTCTGTTCAGTATGAGTGGAGGAAGATGAGCCTCTATTAGATGCTTTATAATATGATGCTGGCTTGTCCCACTCACTTTTCCATTCTCTTTTCCCGAATTAAGTCTCCACTGGCATAAACCAACACCGGGGTGCTCAAAAAGAACATCTGTCCCTGCAGCAAGTTATTAGATTTATGAGGAAGCTTGATATTTAATTAGATGTAGAAGTAGGTACATGTGACAGTTATGCTGACCCCACAGAATTATTTATTTAACGACTATTGCTTTTGGACCTTCAGCGTGTCTCCAGGGATCATATTGTCACCTGGGTCCCCAAGCGCCCTTGGCACTTAATTAATCAATTGATGTGATTGAGTAGCCCTTGTGTGTGAAACATAATGAGCTCCTGATTAAAATCATTATAAGACCTGTAGATGCTGGCATGGCTCATGGGTCTTGCTCAAGCACTAATCTCCACTGTGAGGTTACATTTAGAAAACTGGTCTGAAAAACTGAAAGGTTGAATGTCATTAAATTAACTCACTATGCTCAGGTTGTTGTTTTAGTTTGTTTGTTTTTTTTTTTTCAAATTGACCCGATTAACAGATAAGTAAAAAAGAAGATGCTAGCATGAGAAAGTGACAGAATGAGATTGCTGTGGTAGAAATTTATCTTGGGTTTATTTGCAAAGAATTTGAAATAACTGGAAAACTGAACGATTTTCTTGACTGAATCATTTTACTGAATGGATTTTACTGGTACAGTACGCCTAGAAGAACTGTATTGCCCATCACTACTGCAGAATTTACATGATTTACCATGCAGATGTGCCTTTTAAGGAAATTGGGAAACACCACAATGCAGGGGGTTAGTTTGTTAGCTATAATACCAATTCTACATTTGAATAGAAGATACTCAAAATCAATTTCTCAACTTTCCCAAAAAGTAATGCTATTAAAAGTCATCAGGTAGATACTTTACTTGCTCTCGCATTTCCAGTGTCACGACAGATCAAACAGATTACGACTGGAACCAGAACACTATCAATATGGTGAACACTATCAAATATGATGGTAAAAGAATACGTGGAATAGGGCCAACTTCCAATGTCCAGGTCCACTGACATAAGTCATCATGATCAAATGTCAGAGTTTGAAAATTATTTTAAGAACCTTCTGTGTTACAGCTAAATAGGGACAAAAGTACAAAATGTATTGCACTGCATTAAATTTCACCTGTGTGCGGCCAACATGCTAAAAGCCGAGGTAAGGACCCCTTGGGACAGAACCTGGTGTTCTTGGACTAACCTTAGTTATGGCTCCCACACAGGAATCCAACACATAAATGATATGCTTTAATGAAGCCACCACAGCAGCCACCAGGGGACAATTTTCCAAAACTGCTCCTGTTGAGCCTGACATCTTTCCAATGGCCCAGCTACGGTCAATATGTTTGTGTGCGGGTCACTGGTCACAGACTCCATCAAACACCATCAGTTACAGAAGTGGCTCCCCTGAAAGCTTTGAGCTAGTGATTTTCTCAAAAAGGGTGGCCAAAATGGACTGAAGGATTCCACCTCTCTGCCTTCATTTCAGATGATAATAAGAATGTGACTTCTCAACATCATCTTCAACAACACGTCGGATCAGCACATTGTCATTTTCATTGTCATGAAAGTCCAAATTATTTTTTAACTGCCTGAGACCTGAGCTTTTGTTTGGCGCGCATTTTTATTGGATTGGATGAGTACAAAACAATTAACTAATCATAATAATAGTAATAATACATTGAAATTGAATTGTTTGTAAGAAGCTCAAGGAGGCTTTACAAAAAAATCATGGTGCTGAAACATAATGTCCACGTAAGTGTACACAGGAGGATATTTGTATTTCTTGCGTATTCATGGATCAGCCATAATTAGTTGGTAAATGTGCACATCTGATAGTTAATTAAAATATTTCATATTGGCTAAATGAAATCACAACACTAACTTCTGAAATTAATTGGAATTAAGCACCGTGACTAATGGTGCCTCTTAACTGCTGTAAAATCGTACTGAATAATTTAGTTTTAGATATTTGCTTGAGATATTCTGGTTGTTTGTTTTTAATGAGAAACACATTTTTAAATTCGAGCTGCATCTATAACTGTTCAGCACAGCCGTGTTTGATTGCATGTTCGTTAACGTTATCTTTGACTGTTTGACTTTGAAAACCATCCGTATAGTTCAAGTAGAAAGAAACAAAACAAAAAAAGTATTGTGAAATAAAATTGAAATGCCTTGTTTGGTTAATTTTTGTGGGGGGTGGCACAACCATCTTCTTTATGATGTGACTGTATTTCATTTGTAACACTGAGTAATCTATTCACTTTGAGATCCGATCAAATTGTTGTTGCATGTTAAGTTTTGAAAAATAGCAAGTATATTTGGACTTACTCACTCTATGACATTTCTTCTCTAATCTATTTCAGTAACTTACTCACATTGTCTTAGTCTCCACATCAGCACAGACATGTGTTTACCTCTCATCTGCCCTGTTGTCATTTGCTTGAATGCATTTTCAACCCTTGACTTCTTCTAACATCGCATTACGGATGATTTAAAAAAAAGAGAGAGAGAGAACAAGAAGAAGATCGCTGACTTGAACAGTGTCAAAACGGTTTGCTTTTTGCTCCATCAAAAAAAGGCTCCAAGCAGCTTTTGTGCTTATGTCCACCAGTTGACATCTTCACCACATTATGTTTTATAATCAGGGTTGTGTTAGCGTTGTCTACTGCAGCTGTTTCAGGCAGGTTCTGAGTAAACGTAGACCCTTACCCCACTTATCTCCCCATGTCAGCTTTAAATTCCTCAGTAACACAAAAAGGAAAAGAAAAAACAAACGTCGTTGCAAACCCCCGACATTTCAAGCAACTGCAATATCAGCAAAACAAGCTGAAGTAAATATACTCTGGTATTGATCGGTCATGCATTAGCATTTTAGGAGATTAAGTGGAAAACCACGGGGGATGCTGCTCATCCATAGCGCTGTCAAACTGTCAGTCATCAATCTCTTGCACACATTCCTCACTCTCCACCCATCCTGGTGAAATTTCCTCCTAAATAAACCAGCACAGTTATTTTGATCTTGGTGGTCGGCTGAAAATAATTAATTTCTCTCCCTTGTTTGCACCAGACAAGGTGCAAGACATAAGCAACTATTGTGGATTATGCAGTGGGTCAGCATGGATACGAGTTAGTGTGAAAAATTACATTTTGTGTCCCAGGACAGCAGTTGTGCTGTGGTAGTTAAGAGGCAGTTATATGACTGTGAAGATAGATTGTGGAAATTGGAGCTGTCGATGGAAACAGATGCTGGACTCCTGGATGTCGTTGGTAAATAATGGTATACTAAACACACTCTTTCTCTCACACCCATATAACTGACTTACCAGTGTAAACTATTGTTGTGTACAAATAAAAGACATATTTTCTAATATTAGTTATTCATAATAACAACTGCATAATGTGTACAATTTATTCTGTAGATTCCATACACATACCGTATTTCATAAGTTACAGTCTTATATGCATTAAGACTGTAACACATTATTGGGAATATAATTCATGAAGAATATTGTTGTGTTTTAACAAATTAATACATTTCTTACAACCATTGCAATTTGGTTGTTGCAGGTTGCCTACACAACAAAACACAAATAACTTGAATGTAGTTATAGTAGGGAAATTATAAATGACAGCAGTGTACAATAGTTAAATAAAAGTAAAATAGTGCAGCATATGCTGAAAAGATGACGTGTGACAAAAGGTGTGGTGGGGGTGCAGCTGAAATTAGATGTATGAATAGTTCATATTCTCTTACCGCCATCAATCATAATTCATACTGGAACCAAAGCTGCGCATCTCTCTGTTGGAAGAAGATCTGATTCTGTTCTATCAGTCATGGTATTACCGCAAACAGTAGATATTGGTAAATAGTGTAATGTGCCACAAGCAGTGTAGGGTGTTGTTTCGTCATTGGTAGAGGTTGTGTCGTTCAGTATGTTGATTTTGCTTCAGAAGATGCTTTGTTACACAATTTCCAAATCTAAGTTTTCTTACAGTCATAATACAAGTTGTAATGAAACCAAACCAATTACCACAAGGAGCTTCCACTGCTCCCAGGAGGATGTTCGAGCAATGTGAGCACAGCTCAACCTCCTGTTTTATTCCTTAGCCACACGTCACAGAAATCCAAAAAAGGACTCTATAATGAAATCTGCAGGGAGGACAGTAGGTCATCCAGTTTAGTTCTGTCAAACCTGACCCGCATGATCCCAAAAATAGGCAGCAAGAGCTACTACAGTAAGCAAACTTGGAGACCAATGTGTCATTAAAAAACAGGAAGAAGAAGAAAAAGTTGTATGGAGATGAAACAAAATGTCTCCCCTGGTCAATAATATAATGTATTATTCATTTTGTAAGACAGAGAAATGATAAGTGCTGAGATATTGGGCACACAGGAAAAAAAAAAAAAAAAAACAATGTAATTTGCATTGCATGTTGTTTTTGTGGTTTCTTTCATTCACTGTCACACCATTTATGACCATTTGTAACCAATTTGGTCCATGAGGCATTTTAAGCCCAACGAGAAATACGTTCAAGACCAATATCAGGATAATCCACGAAGAAAATGACATAAATGGCACTGCAAACCAGGTACTGTTTATTGTTCAAGAAGCTCCAGTGTGCTTGCATCCACTGTCACAATGTCATTTTTCTTCCTTCTGCATGTGGGTGTTCCTGTCATAGTACAAATCAATCTTCTATTTTACAGAGGTATTGTATTGTTGCACTATTTCCACACCTTTTCCCCAAAGATATCCATGGACTTGCCATGAGGATTTGCATGCTGCATAGAATGCAATAATGACAGCTTTGAGTTATGACACTTCGTACACTTGGCATTCATGGGAAAGTGACACAATATTCTGCGGTCTGAGGTTTAATGGAATCTCAGCAATCAGATCCCTTTGATGCCTTCACAAGGCCCGTAGCCACTGAGACAGGGGGAAGAGCACCTTAAAAATGAATGAACTTGAAAATGAGAAGGTTAATGTGATTTATACTGAATCAGCCAGGGAAAAGCTCATTGAAATGAAGAGGAGCATCCTCAGAATTCATTTGTTCGGAGTAACATTCGACAGGATGGAATGCCATCTATCTTCATTGTTCATCATCTGTCTATTGCCCTCCAATCTATGAATGACAGGAGAGCCACTGCCATTTGTAGGCTCGTAATTACACGTTATATCACGCACTGACACACATATAGCTGTGTTCCGTTAAAGAGAACCTCAGAAAGTGTGTTTGCAGTACATTGGTGCTTTCAGACTGTGTGTGCGCGTGTGTGTGTGTGTGTGTGTGGTAGGGGTGTTTCTGACATTTGTTTGTCTTTTGTTTGCTTTTGTTTTTTAATGGTTTACAATATCTCATACTTATCCTGTAACCACCTTTTGAAACTTTGTCAACTCTGTTGATGGTCACCTGGATGGGAGGAGGATTTTGAGGTTTAGGGTTTAGACTCATGAAAATTATCGTTCAAAATGCAGATTGATCTTTGGTATAAAAAAAAAATGTGAGCAAATGACCAAATGAGCAGATATACTGCTGGGATTGAATTTTGTTTTGATGCTTAATTGTCCAGTCTCAATTGACACACTGAAATTGTGTGTACTTCTAGAACATAACCTGGACTACTCCTACTCCTGTATATGTGTTTGTGTTGGGGAGCTAACCTGTAGAACTACAGCTTTGGTTCCAGAGGCATTACTAGGATGTCAGTTTGGGTGGGCATTAGGATTATTTGGGTGGGCAAACAACAAAAATGCTCAGCACACCCACACCTTCAAAATGGCAACTAGGAAATATGACTCAATATTCTTCATGACAAAACCACAGAAAACCATGAAGGCAAGTTGTCATTGTTAATATTTTTCCTCTGGGTGGGCAATGCCCTGCCCACCTGCAGACACAGTCATTTGGTTCAGAACTACCCTTATGCTGTTAAACCCTAACCCTAACACTTGGTGCCAAGTCTTCTGGAGCCCGCACAGCAGTTCAAAGAACAGAACTGGACACCATTCCAGCAGCAAATGATGAATCAAACAACAAAATTGTGATCGTCATTGGGGGACAACAGTGGATATAGTCACACAACATTAATGCACTTACCCTATTAGATCACTTTTGTAATAACTTCATCTATTTATTTAATATCCAGCCAATGTTGTTCACACATTGCATTTTGTAGTGTGTCATTATGCATCTATATTTATGACAGAAGCATTTCTTTGACTTTGACTCCACCTTGTCATCAACCCCTGTAGCAGCCGCATACAGACGTGCTTCTGGTCTAGTATCCAATGAAACAAAATCCATATTCACTGGCAAGTTGGCATTCTCTCGAGACATGCAGTTAATGAACCTTTCAATCCCATATCACAGACTTCACCCAAAGGGGCACTGAGGACTGGCTCTTGATATCGCTGAGAGTTAACAACATAACAGTCTAAATAGTTAGAAACATCCATTTCAAATCATGTGTGGATTTTAGTAAATACATTACCCTGACAATGACAGATCTTGATACACATTTACTTAATCCATTTTAGGTAAGGTTAAAAGAGAGACAAAATCTAACTGCATGCCCACAGCCACCAGCTGGCCAGTACGGAACAGACACCCCAGTCTGTAACCCTTTCAAGGATCCACTGGGATCAGTGCTGCTAACTGGCCAAGCATGGCTGGATATGCATATTAAGCTGCAGTTGCTTCATCAACAAGTGCCTCTTTGTTGACATCTGCACATAACTGTCCAACCTCATTTCTTTGGAACAAAGTGGCTTCTGTTTGTGCCTACACTTGCTTCTCAAAGCACAGACAAGGATAGATGAACAAGCAAAAGAGGGAGGATTATTGGAAGAGATCTGCAAAACTAAAAAGAAGAGGATAAAATCCCAAAAAGCTTATAAAAAGAGACAGATTTGATGAATTATTTGTGGAATGATGCAAAATGTTGGTATAGAAGTGACAGGAGAATAGTTGTGGAACCTTTTTTGCAGTTCCACATATGGTAACACATATGTGAACGCCCCTCGTGCTCTAAACTCCCTTGCATACTTTTAACAAGTGAACAACCCAGTTCTTTCCACCAGCCCTGTTACAGCATCATACAGCCACTGACATGTGGAATGGACTTGGACAGAACCCAACTGTCTCAATAAAGCAGAAATGGGTTAATGAGTCTGCAGGCTCTTTGTTCATTGTCAATGCATTTTGCTACAGAGAATCTGTAAGATCATTCTGTTTGACTCATTACATTTTAGATAAGGGTGGCAATGTGTGTCCCCCCATCCCTTACAGTAGTTTGGCTGTGTAATGCTGAATTGAAGATGAATCTTACACTTGTCTTGTATTCAGGGTGAACCCAAGTTCATATATATGGAGAATGTACAAGGAGTAAAGCTCCAACCTCCAACCGTATTCCAACCATCAGATACAACACATGGCCACATCATAAAATAGCATATCATGATGTGTCACTAAGGTTAAAGGTCAGTCACAATCATTGGTTTTAGAAACATTGTTTTGACTTTCCTGACAAAGGAACAAAATGAACGCCCCTCTCTTGCTTCTGTATGAACAAACAGTCGTCTTTACTGTAACATCTGTCAAACCAGCAGTCCTCACACACTGCAGAGATTGAACATGTTCCTTCTTCGCTGAAGTCTGGTGTTTGGAGTGCTAGTGTTTAGCTTAAGAAAAATATTGCGGTCACACACTAATAACGTGTGGAAACAAGACCAGTAAGTCTCTTTTAAGTTTAAATAATACATGGATATTATATCATTTTTGTATATTATCTTGTGACCTTGAACGCTAGATGTACACTACCATTCAAAAGTTTGGGGTCATCCAGACAATTTCAGTTTCAGAATCAGAAAAAGCTTTATTGCCAAGTACGGTTTTACACATATGAGGAATTTGCTGTGGTGATATTGGTGCATGCGGTCAATAAACTATTAAAAATAAAGATATAACAATATAAACAATTTAAACTATTAACAAGAGCAAATATACAGTATAAATATAAAGTACTAAACGAGTTTTATAGCTTCTCTAATTAACAGGTTTCATCTGTGCAAACATAATTGTTTTTCTAATCACCATTCACTTTTAACATGATTAGCTAACAAAATGTAGCATTAGAACACAGGTGTGATGGTTGGTGAAAATGGCCTCTGTAGATGTACGGAGATATCCCCCCAGCTTTTCCCCACTAGAATAGTCATTTACCACATGTCTAGACAAGTCTGATTAATTTAATAAAAAAAAATCTTTTCTTTTCAAAAAAGAGGACGTTTCTAAGTGAACCCCAACTTTTGAACGTTTGTGTAAGCTATATTAAGATATTATTGACAACCAATCAATCAATATCCCTGCTATAACATCATTAGCTTATTAAGATTCAAGATTCATTAAGATTATCACATTACTAACATGATAAGACATGTAAACATAACAACTTATACAAGGGTCAGAAAACATTGGTTATTGGACGACATTGGATTATGTTCTGTTTGCAACCTTTCCACAAAGAGATAACATTGAAGTAAGAGTCACTAAAGCTTTAGATGATTAAGAATAGAATGATTCAAGAATGCTTGAAAATATCAATGTCTGTTGATGTTCGCGAGTCAATAGTCAATAGAGTCAACTAGAGACGGACAGACTATTTTTTCCTTCCAATTGGCTGAATTATGAACAGGGTCACATATGGCTGGTTACACAGGTCATGTACAGCACGCCTCGCTCCCCACAGCTTGGCTGAGCATGAACTCTGCTGAGCCGTGTGTGTCTGTATGTGTATGTGTGTGTGTGGAATCAGGGTGAGGCATATGGAACCATGAATGGTGGCGATTAAGTCCTCAAACCCTCACGCATGCCTGCATTCCATGTGACCCTTTACGGACAGTACAAGATGAATGTGTAACTTTGATTGACTTGTATTCAGGGACAGCTGAATACAAAAAAAAAAGATTGACACAGGGCATCTGATGTATAGCTGACCTCTACTGGGAGTCATGTGGATTTATGTGATTTAGAAGTCCCATTTATATGACCTCTAGCCCACACACATCATTCGTAATATGAAAGTCACACATCATAGGGTTTATACACTGATATAGTCTTGTGTTTTTGTTTGCATATATCTGTGTCAGCTCATTTTACTTCAACATAGTGAAGACACAGTATGTGTCAACATTTCACTGAACAAATTTAGAGAAAGCATGGGGACTTTGTTTGTGTTTATACATAAACACCAAGTCAATCAATCCATCGTTTATCCAGAGGATAAATAAGGTGGTTCAGTCTTAACGCCAGACAATACCTGTGTGTGATTGTTAAAAGCACTGCAGTACCGCCTCTGCTACCACTGTCGGTCATAGACCCATTGGTATACTTCTTTTTTTATTTGTCATAAGCTTTGGACTCACACTGAAGCTTCACATCAAACTTAACATCACACTTTACAGGATACATAATACATGCAAAACATATCTCTGCTTTTAAAATCATTATGAATAACAAGGCACCACTATCATTGAAGCCACATTTGGGGAACATTTACATAAAATAAACAGTAGCTATGATGAATAAGTGGCCTATAAAAGCCTAATAACCTAATCGAATCTAAAATAAGGTGCAGTTTCTTTTCTAGTCTCTCTAAAATCTTAAAATGCTCTATAAAATCCATGTAACTGCTTTGAGTTTAAAACTCATTACATTTGAAAAACACTCAACTCTATGACCCATGAGGGAGTAACGGCACTACTGCAGCAGCAGCAGCAGCATCTTTGTGGAAATCACACAAGCCACCATATTTCAGCAAAGTACACAGTACAAACTGACTAGTTTACATGTCAAAGACGCACAGTCATAGCATATCCATAATCTGTAATTTTCATAATGTACCTAGTGAAGTTGATATGTTTGGGAAAATTTGCTCACTGAATACTGCACAAGAATAACCCCTGCTCTGCCATGCTAGTTTGGCAAACGACTCAATTATACCTGCATTTTAAGCTATGCTTGCACTAGGAAGCTAATAGAACAAGGTGTGCATGTAAAGTAGGTGTAGCTTTAAAACTGAGCAGATCACCACGTATTTATTTATGTTCTGAAAAGGTTTTGCTTTTTTTTGCAAAACTTTTGTTTTGTTTGATTACTCCCTTCTGTGATAAATTACACATAAACCACCAAGAACACCAGTACACAGTATTAATGGGGCTTTTTTCTGTAATTGTGTATTTCAGTAAGCTGAACGGTTGTCATGAATGCCAGGCAACTACGGTATTGTTGACACACTGTCAGTGATGATGGGCCACTAGTATGACTGTGGAAAAATGGTCTCTCTTTAGTAAAGTGGTAACAGTGACAGCAAGATTACAGAGCACTAAAAGCATTGCCGCAAGTACATGTGCTTGAAATAGTAGCAGGCACTTTGGTAGAAAACACACCACAAAACAATGCCAGATGTTCATTAATGCTGTTTTCGGGAATGCGACTTCCGAGTTAGACACAGTTTTTCCAACATTCTGTTGAAAGGTCTGTTTCAGCTGTCAAAGACACCCAATTAATTCATTTGGATACTTTTGAACCACTGGCTGTTGGGAAGTCTCCATTGCAACACTGGTTGGTACTTCTGCTTCCCTTTCAAATCCCACAATGGAAATAGTCCACAACCTCCAAAACAAATCAATGGCTTTTCTTTGGTAGTTTTGAGAGACGTAGTGAACATCTGACTGTTTGCCTGAGGTGAACATCCCAAAGTGTATTATGGTGTTGCCCCATTGCCCTGTTCACATCTGCAAGCTGTTCTAAACCCATTTGAAGTGCAGCACACAGGGTTGTAACAACTATCAGCACTAGTGTGAATAGCCTCCTAGGGCCCTCTCGCACTATTTGGCCGACGAAATGGCTTTTCTCCTCTGTTGAGCATCTTTATATCCCAGTGTGAGTGTATTAAGAGGAGTGTTTACATTAAAGAATGGTGCTTCATCCAGCACTACACACTGAAGAACCATTTAAAGTCTACATTTTAAAGCCCATCCCTTCATCATGAATATTATTAGATCTGCAGAAATTCAATGTATCATTTTAAATAAGTTTGATCACTGCAGACTGGAAAAATTACATCAGGGCTGTTGTGTTTTTCTCTCTCTTTTTTTCTTATTTATTTTTTAATCTTGCCATTGATAGAGACCTCAGCCTTTCATTGTCGCCCCGGGTTGGACTGAGATTCAACACCCTTACTCTCTGTGATGGAGGAGCCTCATAAACTGCGACATCTTGGATCCATCCCTTTGGTCCCTCAGAAACATCCCCTATCTCTAGAGGACAGTGGAGGGTGTAATTCCCTTTGCAATATCAAATAATAAGCGCCTGTGAATCTTGTCTCCTGGCTAACTTGTCGGGCATCAGTTTTATGGCTTTTGAAAGCCAAAGTGAGCTGGAAGGAGCAGAGCTTTCCCCCAAATGAGGACCGACGATGAGGCCCAAAGTGACGCTTTGCCTCCAGGTCATTGAGCAATAATGAGTGTTATCAAGCAAGTGCCAGTAGACGGGTAATGTTGGTGGAATTTATGAGAGGCCTTGCAGGATGACCCTAAGCAGAACTGGCCATTCTTCATTGGAGACAGGGCTAAGGCTAGGAAAAGACAGATATGGCAGGGGTGTGATTAAATAGGCTCTAGATTTTAAGGGCGTTGGCACCAATGAGCAAGTCAGTAGTTGTCAGCTTGGATATAAATTGTACAGAGTAAACACATCACTGATTACTATACTCAGGGTGATCTTCAATATCTGTTAGTCAGTATCCACTTAGAAAATAAAATCATCCTGTCAGCATCCAATGTACAGTAGACGTCCTGGTTTATTTTCACATTGCTCCCCACATAACAAAAATGTAATAATCATTACACACCTAAACATAAAAATGCATAATGCACCATTTATGTAAAGTTTATGCTGATTTGTTAATATGTGTGTCCCAAAACCGGTGCGTGATAAAGAAAGTATGGTTTGCTGAACCAAACACTGAAAATGCTGTTAGAGATTTTTCTACAGAGGATATACTGACTGCTCCTCTCATGGCTCCTGTCTGGCATTTAGTTTCTATTCCTGGAGTACATGTTTCCTTTTTTACTTATAAATGCTTTTCTATGTGTCTTGTTTATTTACTTTCACTTCTGCTGCAGCATGTCTCCTTCAACCAGCTGCCTGATCAGTAAAACAAACTTTATCTACATCGAGAAGGCATATGCAGTATATACTGCATGACACATATTTTTGTCACAATGCACTGGGGTTCAGTTTAGGGTTACAGTTCAAGTTAGCATTGGGATCCCCCATTAATTTACATAATTTACATTAGTACTTACTGCAAAGCATAATCGGATATAGGTTATTATATATATATACACAACCTCTGTAGTTGCAGACAAAGACTGGAAATTTTTTTCCCATTCTGACACCAATTTATTATGGGAGTGGCTGCTAATACCTTCTGCAGGCTTTACATTTTAATTGTGGTTTTAAGTAATGTATGTTCTATCTGTAACGTTCATCTGGGTTATTTCGAATTCACCATCAACTAGTGGAGCAGTCTTCAGTTTTTGTCACTGTAGTTGTGTTGAAATGTGCCAAAATATACGATTTCATTAGGCGTGGGATGGGTTTATGTGTAGTTGAGGAAGATTTATTTTCTCCCTTTGTCCCATGCAACAGCAATCTGCACAGATTATTCTCCTGCCTGTGTTCACACATGCATTGTGGTGATGACAATAGCCTGATAATAGTCTCCTTCTTCTACGGGCATGTACCATGTCTGCCACATTCTTTTTGAATATTAACAATCCCAGCTCCTTCTTTTAATTGGGATTGAACTAATGAGCAGTCAGCAAGTTTCTAAGACATGTCTGACAGTGTTCATTATCAAACTCATGCTTGAAGCACCATTTAGCTCTTCCAAAGCTGATGGACCAAACACTGGCACATTATTAACGGCATGACAGCAAATGGAGGGAATCTGTCATGACTGTTTAAGATATCCATTATCTTTTAGCCCCCAAGATGATGCAGAGAGTTGCTAAGTCATTGAGCTAGAGTGGAGTGCATTTGCCTGTTTTCCTTGAACTAGTCTACTTACTACTATTCTACTTACTGAAGTCAAGGGCTTACTATGTTGCTGGTTTGTCACATATTGAACAGCTGTGTGTCACAATACAGTTACTTTATGTAAATTCAATTACTACATTCCAGCACAATGTGTAATAATTAAATATGAAGCTCCATATCCATGCCTTAAAGGAGGCTAATGTGATAGATTAGATGTCTCACACGTGGTGGCCTGTATTCTCAGCCATGATGATTAACAGCTGCCGCACCAAACAGGAAACCAGAGTGACATTTGACTTGCAGATGAGCTGCTTGACAGTGTTTGTTCTCCTCTCCCACGGAAGAGGCAACATGATCACGATATGACTCCAGGGACAGGAAACATTATGGTCTTCTCCTCCAGCTCATACAATACAGCAAATTATGGATTGGCCAGTTGTTGAAAAGCAAACTGTCTTAAATTTTAATGAGGAGCTATTCTTAGGGGCCCTTTGCAATGTGTTTGATACTGTGCAACAGCCGCATGCAACAAAATATTTATCTCTGCTTTTACCAGGCTGAGAGAGACCTCTTTAGGTCAGAGGAGCCAGAAATGTGAGCTCGTACTGAGACTTCAAAATATTTTTTGGGATTTTGCAATCTTCCTTTATTCAGATTATGCAGTCATAGTGCCATGCATGTCTTGGCCCGAAGAATATTTGAAATAGCAACCCATCATTGTTCACAAAACTTCGGCTCAGTTCAGAGCTTGGGTCATAACTTCAGGTCCCTCGTGTTACATGAGATCTTCGTCTTATTTTGATGATTACACTGGATTACACTGGAGGACTCATTTGGGAATCAAATCCCAGACTTGCTTGAGACCAACCCTGGAATTTGAGTGTGACATTGACGTGCAAAAAAATGGCTCGTGCACAAAACCAGACTGAATTGATGACTTCCATACACTTGGTATTCCTTGGTATTCATTGCATTGATCTGTGTACTGCATGATTATGGCCGCTTGTATCAGGCCAGCAACTACTGTGATGTAACAAAACATGTTTTGTTCTCTGCTGTTGTCATGGTTGTCAGTTTTCTTTGTGTTTTGTTTTGTTTTCTCCTCCCTCTGTGTGGCAATGGAGGTGTGGCCAGACTGATTGAGGAGCAATCAGTGCACCTGATCCTGATCAGTGCACTGATTGCTCCTGCTCTTAAGCTGCACTCTGGCTCCACCCCACTGCCAGATTGTTTGTGCTCCCATGCCTTACTCTCCAGCCATTTTCTCCCGCGTTCGTCACCTGTATTCCGATTATTCTCGTTCTCGTTTATTCATCCCGCTTTTCGGTGCGCTTTCTGTTTTCGACTCTCCCGTTTTTGTGGAGCTATTTCTGTTTTCGTGTTTTCTTCCTACCCTAGTGGCTTCGTTTTCTTTCCGCGTCGTTAGTCTCCTGCCCGCTCGCCATGGTGCAGTGATTTTCTGTTTCTTGGCTGATTTTGCGTTGTTGTTTTCTCTCGTTTGTTTATTACCTGCTTGTGCAACTGATAAACTGTCTGTTTATCGGCGCATCCTGTTTCCCCGTGTGAATTCTCCTGCGTTTTGGATCCTATTAAAGTACCTTGGGCTCACACCCCCATAACAGCTGTACATGGTTGCTCATCCTTTCACTGGCGTTTTAGCTTCCCTGGTCCATCTGAAAACCCATTTTAAGATTTTACTTTTTACATACAGTATCAGGCCATCCATGGTCTGGTTCCCACCTACATCAACAACTTGATCCGTCGGTATGCTCCCAGCAGGTCTCTGAGGCCTGCTGATCAGGGCTTACTTGCTATTACCCAAACCATTCTCAAAACAAAAGGGGACAAAGCGTTCCAATCAGTCATTTGTGGAATGACTTGCCTTCAAAGATGAGATCTGCTACCTCTGTCTTGCTTTTTTTTTTAAATAAAAAAGCTAAAATCTTTTTAGACAGGCTTTTTATTAATCACTCTGCACTATGTGGTTCTTTGTTTGGTGTTGGGCTGTTATTATATTTTATTTCTTTCTTATTATATATGTTTTACAACTGCCAGAGAAAAATGCCTGGTATGAGTCTTTATACTTGGCAAATAAAGCTGATTCTGATTCTTATTTATACATATCTTTTATTTAGTTTATATTATTTTATCTGTGAAGGACTTGAGACCATATCTGTGAAAGGTGCTATGTAAATAAACTTAACCTGAAGCTAATGTAATAGTCATACAGTACGTAAAACCACCTTGCTATGGGAAGGCCTCAGCATCATTTGAAAAGCTAACAGCTATTAGCCAACCAGCGTGCCGCCATCGGAAGCAAAAGAATCCAAGTACAAGAGGAGCTTGTGAGTGTCACATCTGCTAATTACACATGTACAGTGACTTAGCAGTACATCAGACACACACAAGCACACCTCTTCCAATCTCCCTGTTAATTAAATCTTAATCAGCAATCAAGGTGGTGAAAATGGTTCCTGTCTTCAGGTGGTGGTTTATTTCCTATAATGTATTTAACATTATACAGTGAACATGGAGCAAGCAAGCAATCGTGATCTGATGTAATTACAATCTAAAAAGCATAACTTTTAAAAAGTCATTATGGGAGCAGGTTATGGCATGCATTTTTCAAACTGGTGTTGTGATAATCTACTAATCAATTGACAAGTTAGTGAGAAATACACATTTATACTAATGAGCTGCTCAGTGAATATTTGAACAGTGATTTCAGTTTGTTCCCGACAACTTTAACTATTATTCTCAAACAATGTTGAAGTTGATCCATGCTTGTTTCAGGTTATAGGTTATATCTTACACTGCAGCATATCAGGCAACTGGCCTTAATGTGTGATTAATGATTACAAGTTTGTTTTTCAACATTACAATTCACATGGACAAACCAGGAATTGAATTTATTGTCTCAAAGACTATAAAACCAACTGGATTTTCTGGTGGTATCAAAATCGTGAATGGCAAGGTGAATGTTGCATTTTCCTTTTCGGATTTGGTTCTTTGCTGTGGAGGCCTCTCTTTGCTAGGTCTTGATGCATTAGTTTTCTGTTGTTATGCAGCAGCAAGGACACGCTGACCTAGTTGGGTCATTTATTTGGCATCACAGCTGTTGGTATGAAACCAACATTTATGGCTCACAACAGGTCATGCACACAGGCAGGTTGTGTCATATGTGGGAAAATTGATGTAATAATAACTGATGACTTTGTTGCTTTCTTGTCAATCAGTCTTTCTAGGTGACCTGAGATGCAGGCGTCTGTGCTCTGCTCACTTTTACAGGTAACTCAGTTATTTTTGTTCAGTGATTTGAGCCCCTAATGATGTTTTCTGGTGCTGACAGGGTTGGCCAGAGAAAGACCAAATGTAACTGTGTGTGTGGTTGAGATAAGAAACAAAACAATACCCTTTTCCATTTGCAATGGAAACATAATTTAATATACAGTAGTGCTAAGTAAGCATCAAGGACATTTTGTTGACTTGGTATAAATTTATATGGGTATTTATCATGTTAAGATGTTAGAGCTTTAGATTTCCTACAGGATGTTAATAAGAAGATAAGAAGATGCAGCATCATTCTTTCCCTTTGCATCAGGAATAACGTTCACTTGCACAAGTCTCAATAGAGGTGGAAAAACACTGATATGATTCATGATATAGCCTAATCCCACATCCATCATCCATCCAGCAAAATATGAAAGCAACAGAAATGTACCCGCACAACCATGGATCATTTGTGAACAGTTTGTCATCCACATCGTTCAGGATTCAAGTATAGGTTCAGATACCTGCAGAGATTTGTAAGGATAAGCATAGCCTTGGAGAAAATTTGAATTTTGTCAACACATTATTTGTGTTTTCCAAATATTTCAAGTCATATGTATTTAAGCATTTGACATTGGGATTCTGTTCCAACATTTCAAAGGACACACAGGCATTCACATCATTCACATGTTGACACTGCATCGGCCAGTGGATCATACAGGCATGATTCTCCTGTTAACAAAATACAATAGGGAAATGGGGCGAGAGGCACTATATAATGTTTACATTTCTTTCTTTTCAAATGATTATTTTTTGCTCTATTCATTTGATCTATGTGGAGTGGAGGAAAAGATTTGTCTGCTGTTACTTTGTCGATGATCAGGCTCTAATCGCTGTGAGACACTGAAGTGCAGTTATCAGTGTTATATTAGATGAATTGTGAACGGTGGGAAAAACAAATTATTGTCATGTAGCCATGGATAAAACAGACTACAATATAGTATAACACAGAATATAAGAATAATGCTTTTTAATTTAAAAGTACAATATGTGGTCTACAAGAAGCTTTTGCCAAGGTGGAGAGCTGATTAAACTGTTGACAGTGAATCAGCTAGAGAGGCTAGATTGAGATGGTTTGGACATGTGCAGAGGAGGGACAGTGGATACATTGGTAGGAGAATGTTAGAGATGGAGTTACCAGGTAGGAGACAGAGAGGAAGACCAAAGAGGAGGTTTATAGATGCAGTGAGGGAGGACATGGAGGTAGTTGGAGTCAGAGTAGAGGATACAGAGAACAGGGAAAGATGGAAATCGATGATTCGCTGTGGCAACCCCTGAAGAGGGACAAGACGGAAGAAGAAGAAGACGAGAATCAGCAAAACTATTCATCTTGCTGGGTTAATTCATAGGCAACTGGACTAAGTAGTTTGCTTGAAGACGTTTCGCCACTCACCCGAGAAGCTTCTTCAGATTTGAGGAACTGCTACTAATACTAAGTTGGGTGGTTTGCTCACACAAAGGGGTGTGAGTTTCGGGTCCCCCTCCAGTCCTGAGAGCAAACTGTCTGCAGGAGTGCACGCCCCAGATCATGTCAGGCACACTTCTATCCACAGAAGAGGGAGCAAAGAAGGGAGGTGTGAAATCAACAAAGAAGATATGCGGTATGATAACATATCTCAGCTGAAGGCCACATCATTCATACGTGGTATGCAGAACCCTAAAGGTACAGTGTTGTGAACAGGCCCCTATTGTTTGATTCCATGAGATCATTAGTTCCATAGACAGTCACAAGTTTCATAACAGGCTTCATGTATGGGCATAAGATAGCGTCTCATGATGCAGATGATTAGTATGTGAAATATAGGTTCAACTACGTGTTGAATCACAGGTTTCGGTTTCATAACATGTTTTCCATTATTTTACATACACAGGCCAGTCTTGCTTGCAGTGATGTTGACGGGTTATATCTATGCTGTTGACCACTGTGGCCGACTATTCTATAACACAGATCCTCATCTGAGACCATGAAATCCTACCTAATATTTCCTGAACAATGTATGAAGATGGCAATACTTCTGCACTGATGGTGGACAAAATATGGACTTGGTTAATGGTTCTTCCCTATGTTACACACTTTTATTTTTCATTGAAATCTGCCTGCTAACTACAAACAGCAAAGGAAAAAAATATGTATTCAAGTATGATAAGTACTTGTCGCATTATGTTGAAAAGCTGTGGTGCCTTGTTTTTCGCCTCACTCAACGGCCAGGGTTGGCTGCCTAGGTGGTGGCCTGCTTATCAAAAGGTAGTCAAAAGCAAAACAAAAATACATCAGAGGGGACATTCCAGCAATCGTAGCTGCCATTCCAGGAGAAAGGCAATGTCTGTAGTAGGTGAGACATCAGGTGGAGTCTCTGTTCTGTTTGCACCAACCGCTCACATCAAGCTGAAGTCTGACTCCTCTCTGAACCTCCTTTGAACTTTCTGACAGTCTGCATGATATGAGATGCTTGCCTCCCCCAGTCCAGAAATTTTGTCATGCTTCACATGCTTTGGACAGCTTCCGATGGAGACCTTGTTCTTCTCCAGGATGTGACAGAGAGATAGCTGGATCTGTGGCAAGCTGACTCAGATATGGAAGGGTATGGAAGCATTTGAGTTGTGCTATTAGAAACTGCTCACCGCTCAAATGTGTGAATGTGAATGCCATTCATACAAATTAGTTTTTGTTTGGAAGGATCTAATCAGACTCTGTGAAAAGAAGGCAGAACATCGTCCTTATAAATATCTGAATAATGATTTTATTTAATACCCATTATCTCTCGGCTGACGGGCTCGCCAGATGATGACCATCCTGAATGTAAATGTTCTGATGGGCATGTTGTTTGTGTTTGTTTTTGTATTTTTACACTCTATGTGACCAGTGAGAATGTAAACAGAACATGAAACCTTGTATCACCTTTGATTTGGTCAAATAATGAAACAGGAGGTCCAGAAGGGGTGGAAACAAACACCAATAACTACAAATATTTATTTCCCCCTATGTCTGCTGGATGATTGGGCCATCAATTGCTTTGACTTCTATCAAATCTATAAGTCATTGCCTTCAGTTTGCATGTGGGTGTGAAAATCAATACACTGAGAGTTAAGGGCGGCAAAGGCAAATCAGGACTGTCGAGGGGACAGAAAAATAACAGTAAAACAGGTCCATCCATCACCTTGCTAACTAAGGTTTGAGAAAACTTCTCACTAGCCTTATCTACTACTGTTTATTGCAGAGGATATTTTACAATCTAATTAAATGTGTCTTTAAAAAAACAGTTAACCTTGAATTACGCTGGTGCTTTTGCCATTCTATGGCTCCGATTGTTTTGGCCAAATCCAAGTGAATGTTCTCTGTCAGTCCTCCGGCTGAGACCCTCAACAGAGCACCAATATGTAATTCAATATGAATGTATAATATCTAAATCATGTATCCAAAGAAACATTTTTCTTTAGTTAATTTGTTTAGACTGCTGTTTTGGTCTTATAGGCATCACCTTTCTCTGGATGCCTTTATAAATGTGGATTGATTTTATTGCAATTATGTCACAATATCACAAGTTACAGGTTGTTTTTTTTTCCATCACTGACATCAGTCTTCCTGCATGGAGCCAACTGTGGGCTTATTGGCACAAGCAGAAGCGACCCACTCTAACTAAGCACTGCAGCTACCAACAACCCCCATGCTTCTGCTCCTCTCCCACTAATGATTAACATCATAAATCACACTACACACTGTTGTCTCTCACTCCAGGGGTAAGAAAAGCATCTTTTCTGTGTCCATCAACAACAATGATATAGAACATGTTGCACTGGGTTTCTCCTACTAATTCTATCTTTTATTGAAATATTAAGGGACACAGGTTGGTCTATGTGCTTTGGTTAAGCTTATCATAATCTTAGGACTTGCGGCAATTCATATTCTTGACGCAGACTTTGAACTTGCAAGCAGTAACCTTTTCCTGACTTTGATTTTGATATTTTGTGGGGGGAGATTTAAGTCCTAAGTCAAGACTGTTCCATTCCCTATTCGGCCAAAGCAAGTTTCCAACAAGTTAGGCTGGGTATTGAATCCCAAACAATCAACCCTGTTAACCATTTCCTCTTTTTGTCATTAGATAATAAAAACACATTTCAGTAAAATACAGTAAAATAGTATCTAGTGGGTGAACAAATAGGAAATCTCTCTGCCACCCACTTATCACTTTGGGTAATGTGTCTGCAATAGTCCGTTCAGGAACAAACTGTTATAACTCTGTGGGCACTCTGTTTTAATAATTCATGTAAATATGCTCTTTGACACTTTAACTGTCACTGATGACAAGCCAGGCTATTGCCGGACACATGAATGAGTAATAGCCTCGCTATTGGCAAGGTTTAGCCTAAAATTTGTGTCGAGTGCTGTACATAGTCCACCCCCCCTTTATGATAAGGCAGATTGTACATAAGGAAGGACAGGAAGTGAGAGATCAAAGTGACCCATGTCTCCAATCGTGATGGGAAGAGGCTGACAGTATATTAAAATATTTGCACCACAAATCAGACTGGAAAACTAACAGCAATATACCTTTGGGACATATTTGGCATCAGCAAAGATAATGTATAGAATTTTAGACTGACCAAGCTCAACCTTTTTGGATTATATTATTTATAAGTCCTGGTGTTTTATTTTATTAAAACAGCTTGCTGATTCCAAAGATATTATTGAAAACTAGGTCCCAATTTTCATGCTGCTGCCTGCCAGGCAGTTGAGCAGGAGCTCAGTTCACTGCTAATCTTATCGACCTCAATCTGACCTGATTCAATGCTTTGCAATACATACAATGATCCAAAGGGTCTCGCGCAGCGTACAGATAAGGTGTCATCAGATTTTACTTCTTTCGAAAATCGAATTCCAGCTAATTATTTTTTAAAGCCTGAAAAGTGAATTGATACAACTGGAGAAGATGCATAAACAAAATCTGTAAGTGCTACATGGAGCCCAAACAGAGATGACACTCTACTGAGAACATGCTTCCTAACTTGTTTTAGGAGATTGTTTTACTCCACTAATCGACAAGCACAATAATGCATCACTAGAGGCGCTTTTGCATGTAGTCAAGATTTCTGTCTTTAAGTCTGTTTACTGTTGTCTTGAATATGTGTTGTTCTGAGTCACACAATGTTATTGAATTCATTCCCCTCTTTTACTGAACTGTATATCTTTTTTTTTTTGCATTTATTATATGATTTTTGTCAACTATATTATAAGTTCCTCCTTTTTAATTTTTGTATTTTTCTATATGTAGGCTATGTAGTATATCATCATTTTTCTGACTACAACTATTAGCCATTACCTCCCTTTAGGACCTAATTTATGGAGTTACGATAGTTTAGTATGTTTTGTATTTAGTATTTTTGGTATTTCTGACTGTTGTGCTTTACCTATTTCCATTTGATGCCGCCTTGATAGTATATTCATATTTAGCATTTATAATCTTGTGTCAGATGTGTGGAAAAGTGATTTGTGTAGTCACACGGCCACTCCTATTTAAGATGGCTTCTTATGTTGGCACGAATGCATGTTTGAAAAAGGTCTATGACTGAAATGTCGCATCAAATTCTTTATTCTGGAGGTTGGCCGAAAAAAATAAATAGAAATGTAAAAAGAAGGTCACACTACTCCAATGTTATGACATGATGATGTATTTATTATTTATTTGTTTATTTGCCAGTGTGCAGTGTTTTGTATTACAACCTTTGAACCTATGCGGCTGTCACAAGCTAAAAGTGTTTACAGTTGTAAAAGTGTTTTCCTCATCCTTCAATATTTTGATGCAAAACACAGCTGCCAGTAGTCCCTGATGAGCATACTCAGCATCTTCTGCTTCTACAGTCCCACTCTCATTGAGATTATGTCACATGAAATCAACATTTTCGCTACAAGTGTCTAATAATACATGATGGACGGTGCTTTTAATAACCACATGTCCCACACCGCTTTATCAATTGAACCAGCTCCCTCACATGCACCTCACAGTCTCACTAGTTATGCTTGAGGGCACTTACATCCTCGTTGGCACCTGGGGTATTCCATTGCACACTTGACATGCGCTCCCATCTGAGACTGCTAGTGTCACACTTTGGCCTGAGGGTTATAGCAGGCCAGGGAGGCAAGAGAGCCTGCCTCTCTGCCTCACCTCCCCGAGGAATAAAGCACATGTGCATTATGAGTTTGAACTGAACAGTTTTGTCATGAGCTCCACTCCTCCCCTCCTCTTGCCTGTCCTGCAGTGCACAACCTCTGTATCAGCTCCTCTGTCACCATCTCAAGTGTAGCCTCAAATGCTTTGTGAAATTAAAATGGAAAGCGACAGCTGCAGAAAGGAATGAGCAGTGAACCTAAATTATTACTTGAGCGCACTGTAGGAGATCATTGCCCAGTGTTCGCTAACGTTTTCTCTCTCATTTCCAAGTGAGTTTTTCTCGGTCTGTAACAGTGCTCACCATGTTGCTCATGTGTGTATAGGATATGTACTGGGGGAGATCATTTGAAAATCCAAGGATGAAACTGAGATATATGTAGAATCACTCAGTATTCCCACCAAAATATCTTGGTGCAATTTTCATTGTTGGTAATATTATTTCACCAGCAGTACAATAAGAGACTCACTATGATTTTGAGTTCTTGGGCAGACATATCACCATATTCAACCTGGAAGAAAGAAACATCAACTTTTTGTTTCCTGGAAATATCAAAGGTAAAAATGAAATATTTTTCCTAATGAAAAAGCCATAATATGATTCTCAGAAAAAAAAACATCACATGCTACTACATCACAATAACTGCTGAAATAGTTTTATCTGAGGTTTTTAGTGTCCCTTTGAGTCTCTTGAGGATGTTGTCTCTAAAGCAGTAATGGTTTGTACACTAATTTACTTTGACATTTATTATCATTTTCTCTGAGCAGCATTGAGTGTATACAAAGCACACATGTCATCTAGCAGTATGAATATGTATGACTACAAGAGTGTTTGATAAATGATGATATGACATGTAACTTCTGTAGCTACACTTCTACCAGTAGCTTTTCTGAGCCAATTAAACTTCACCTAAAATTACTGTCTTTGATGTAATATGAAGAAAGAACATTAACAACATGATTTGCATGAGGTGATTAAGAGCAAAGTCACCTGAGGGTTTTATCTGCTGGTTAACTAAGGAGAGAGTCACACAGAACATTGTTCAGCTTCAGTGGTGAGCTTCAAATAATGGGTAATAAAGACAGCTCAAGACAAATATCCCCTTACGTCTCTTTAGGGTACTGCAAGGAACCAGACTGGTTGCATGTGGACCACAAGGCTCAAAAGCAGTTACAATGATCTCGGTTAAACATCAGTGGAAATGTTTCCGTGTGATATTTGTTGTCATGTATTTTAATTGCATGCATTACTTGCCTGATTAAACAAAGTCCACTTGAAAGGCAGCATAACACATTAAAACTCATGTTTTTTTTTCGTGCTCTGTCTCTTCCCTCTGTCTCTGACTGGCGCATACATGAATCTGTTGTCCCTGTGGGCTTTTATTAGAACAGAGTTGTGTTCTGATATTCAGATCAGCAACTGAGCCAGAAAAGTGAAAATCTGCAGATTATGCTGCTGACCTTCCACACTAAATGTCTCTTATCATCACATGACCTTAATGAGAAAAGGCCAAGGCTTTAATCAAGTACAAACAATTATTACAGATTTTCAAAATATATGTCTGCATTCTCTCAGCAAAACTCTTTAAGTGGCGTTGTCATTTAGGTTTTGTTAGTCCACCACAAAGCCTCATGTTGACTGTTGATGTTTGACTGTATGCCAGAGCCGGCCCAGTCTTCATTTCATTTGTGTAATGAACCAAACAAAAATAGAAAGCAGGGTAAGTAGGACTGACTACCATAGTAGGCAACCAATCTCTTGTTCTTCTCTTCCTTCTTTCACACTTCTATATAAATCTGGTCACCAAGTTGGGCAACACAGACTGTCTGAGATCACTGAACAAATAATTGAATGAGTGAGAACCTTAACCTTGCTGTACGTGAGTATATTGGCGTTTTCACACCAGACTGGGTGTTCTGGTTTTGGAAATCATAAGATACTCGGCACACGCTGGATCCATCCCAGATTGTAACTATGTCAGCGTTGGTCTGTGCCAGTGCTGGTCTGCATTTGTGAGTCGCTGGTAGTGTCAACACTCAATCACCATCTTGAATCTTTGTCTCCCTAACAGAGCTTCGAGGATCAAGCTCCCATGCAACAGGATTCCACCACCATGTTTACATGACCCACCTAATCCTTTGATGCGCCTTAGCTGGAAAAATCTGACAGAGGCCCCCAATGTTTGAAAACTGCCCTTTGCTGAAGGTGAGGATGAAATTTGTCCCAGAGTTTTTAATCTCTGCAGCCCTGTCGGGCAGGCAGTTTAATTATGACTGATGCAGCTGTGTGTGTCTATGAAATATAAGTGTCAGCATGGCTGTGTGCTGCCAGTGTGTGTGGTGAAACAGTGGGCAAGTGGCTTTTCAATTAAAAAGTGATTTTGATGGATGTGAACTGAGCTCTGTTCAACACTATTAAAAAAAGTCATATTTGCCCATAATGTTCAGCCTAATCCACCTGTATGACCACTTCATGGCCTTGTTTTTGCAGATGTTAAATTGTATTTTGTGCCTTTGTAAATATTACAAACTACTTTGCTTAAGAATCTTCCTCCTTTTTTTTACTTTCCTTCACTTAGTGTTTCGTGATTTACCAGTGTACATTGTTTTACATAATTGTAAAAAAGCTTGGAGTGACATTGCAGCCCGCACATTCCAGAATAATGGAATGTTGGCTGTTAATATTTCTGACAATATCACATTTTTTATCTACATGTGTCAATATAAAGTGGATACATGCATCAACACTGACAGCGTGTTGAAACAACACTGATGCCGTATCCACGGTTTAGAGCTGGGTGGAGAAGAGTTAGGCACTAAATAAATTGATTAGAGAGGGATTTATGTTGTCAAACCTGGGCCCCCACCCCACAAAAGGATGATTGTTTTGGAATTATGTGAAGACATTTTAACAGTTTTGACATACACTACCGTTCAAAAGTTTGGGGTCATTTCAGACATTTCAGACAATTTCAGTTTTACAGCTTCTCTAATCAACAGTTTGCATCTATGCAAACATAATTCCGTGAAGGTTTTCTAATCACCATTCACCTTTTAACATGATTAGCGAACAAAATGTAGCATTAGAACACAGGGGTGATGATTGGAGAAAATGGCCTCTGTAGATGTACGTAGATATTCCATTAAAATTAGCTGTTCCCAGGTAGAATAGTCATTTACCACATGTCTAGACGAGTCGTATTAATTCAATGTTACTGTCATTGAAAAAAAAGCTTATCTTTCAAATTGGAGGACATTTCTGTGACCCCAAGTGACCCCAAACTTTGAGTCAGAGCATCATGTTATTTCTCACGTCTCCATCACCTTCAATGTTACATGAGTTGGCTGGACAGAAGGAGTGGGCATATCTGCCCAGTCAGTCAAGTACATCTAGTGTTTTAAACATACATTATTTCTAATGGTGTGTCTCATTCATTGCCATAGTTAGTATAATAGTATTGAAGTCTATCAATAAATGGCCATAACTCTGTCATAATGTGACTTTTGAACATATGTTCTCTATCACAGCTGTCTGGCCTTGTTCACTGCAGCATGTAGGAATGTGTGTCACCTGATTTTCCATAATAATGTCACTTCTGAAGCTTGATGGCTCTTTGGATATGGATTTAAAAGAGACAATGTTGCATGAGTGGCCCTTTGTGTGACACTATCATACATCATACTGAAATATCATGAAAGAGATACGGTGAACAACTACAAAGTGAATCGACACACTAAATGTTCAGAAGTCTTGTGAAAACAGACATGAGACAAGAGGATAGGGGAGTGAGAGTTTTGTGCAAAAATAAGTGTACAGTTGGATTTTGTCTGGGGAAATAACCAAAGCCAAGGTTCTTTAGGATTAGTCAAAGTGGATTAAACTGAAGAGCAAACAATAAGCAAAGGCTCAATTAAAATTGCCTCATTAAATCAATGCCCCTTCATGTAAACATTATTAACCATGAAAATGGCCATCATTTCTTCTCTTTATCATATTCTTACTTTATTAGCAGTTCCACTAGTCTGGGCCCCTTGAGGCCGGACAGCCTTTAAAACATACACTGCTTTTCTAAGAAAGTGGTGCCTTTTCTGTCCTAAATTGACTTCCTTAGTACTTGTTGAGGTCAGAACGCCACATTAAGTGGGGAAGAGAATGATCCCCATTGCTAATTACATGCCACATGGCATTGTTATTCTTTCCTAATTGCATGCTGTGAGTCGCTGCTGGCACAGTGCCTTGGACAAATT
The DNA here is from genome assembly GCA_901007665.1 of Aeoliscus strigatus. Lineage (NCBI taxonomy): Eukaryota > Metazoa > Chordata > Actinopteri > Syngnathiformes > Centriscidae > Aeoliscus > Aeoliscus strigatus. Next base: position 85,915 of record CAAKHB010007207.1, on the reverse strand, counting down.
TTAATCTTATATATTATTCTCATGAATTTGGCATCAACACAGGCAGCTCACTCACACTCTCACAAATCTCGTAACACAGGCAGCTCACTTGCAAATGTATAGCAATTCTCTAGGGGGGTGGGGGTATTAATGAAGTCTATGAATTTGATACAGTAAGTACATGATGTACGGTACAGACAATAAGGTCAATGATGGTGGTGGCAGCTATAACACACATAATGTACTGTGTACTTGAATCCCAGACTACTGTAATATGCTTATATTATTTGCACATCATCTCTGTACATAAAAAAGCAGGAAAATCAGAAAAGCATGAAATCGTGTGTACGATCGGTAGTGCCACGTTCTCAGTCATGATTAAATTGCACACTTGAAGCCCAGCAACAGTCTACACATAGGACTTAATTAAACTGATGGTATCTGGTGACTTAACCACTTGGGTCTCTGGATATGTTCATTAATGAAACTAAACAGTCTTTTTAGGAGGTTTTACCCACTGATTGAGTCCAGATATTTCAGATTCAGTCATCAGACAGTCCTCATTATTTTTCTTTTTTTTAATCACATTATTCATGTTCAGAAAGTAAGTACTGAGGGTCAGGGTGCAGTGGTGTGTGTGTGTGTGTGTGTGTGTGTGTGTGTGTGTGTGTGTGTGTGTGTGTGACTGCTTCAGAACAAATAAGAATTTAGTTACACACACACAATGGCAGTCAATGAAAAGTACAGCGGTGTCAGCAAGCAGTGACAGACATATCTTTGGGGAAGCAAATCCATGACAACAGCTTTCATACAGTCTGGGCTGCCAAATATGTATATTTTGAAGCATGCTGTCATCTAAGCAGCTTGGCATTTTTGAAGGGCAAGTATTTCCAACGTGACAACAACTTTCTCACCCCAGCTGCTTGACAGAAAGAAAACTTTTGCTCTTTCCCAGCATCAGTCTACTTTATTGTCAATTTCAATACAATACATTGAATCGATATATTAAACCGCTAGAATCAATCAAATGGAATAGAAATATAGTCACAAAAATATAGAAGGGAAAAACATATTTCAAAATAATCCGTAAGGCACAGTCAAGGACTTGTGAAGAGTATGTATCATCATCAATACATCAGTACAATGTATATCCATTCTGATTTTTATTTCTTTATTTACTTTATTCCCCCCCGGTCATACTGGAGATGATCATAACTGTCAACAAGGCTGTTCTAACTTCTTACTGATCATGATCTTTTTGCATTTGCATTCATGATAAGGTGACAGACCACTAATGTGTGTAGTATTGTACCATATTGGAGATTGCTCCAAATCAATGACGTGAGGTTCATGGCTGGTGAGGCACTGACTTTATAACAATCAGATTTACAAACATGAAGTTACAGTGTATGGTATTTGCCATCTGATGGTCAACAGTTGGCGGGTTTTGTTTGAAGTCTCATATCAGCATTCTTTACACATACAAACTGAAGCACACAAAAAAGATCATTTAATTTTAAAAAAACACATTTCTTTGGTGTTTTATTTATAAATACGTGTATTTTAAGAGTCTCTCATTCACTGCAGATCACTGGTCTTCATTTAATTATTACCTCCTTCTTGAAAGTCCAGTTTAGAAAATTGAGTTCAGATATGTAATCTTCCATTTGGAAAGTAAGGTGAGTGGAAAAACAAATGGATGCTGCACTTGACTTGCTCACTGTAGACTGTAGCTAGCTGACATTTCTGGCTGAGGAGTCAAAAAGAAACCCTGGGCTCACTAGTGCCCCCTAGCATGAAGCACGGCAACTGCGTGTCACACCTAGTGCCTCTTCACAGCCATTTTACAATTTCTCAGCACATGAATAGAGATACACACACATACTGTGGTTGACAAGAAAAGGTACATACTATACATCAGCTACACAATTAAAATTTAGTTCATACAGCAAGTGTTTGAACATAAAGACAAACAGAGACAGCACAGCCTCACCTGTCTCCCCTGACTGCACTGCTCCAAATTCAGTGTGGAGGAGCATAATGTATAATAATTTAAACTGTGAAACATTATCCCAAATGTTTCAAATGGTTCATTTTTTGTAACAAAAATATAATATAATTATGACCATCCAAAAGAAAAAAAGGCACTGTATGCACTGCTCAGAAGCACAGTTCATCAGCACTGAACAAAACACATAATAATACTAACTAACAAATAACTGTGTGCATGTGTGAGGATGATTGGTGACTAAAATGTGTGGCGAATGTAGGTGGCATAAAGCTGGACCGTTAGTGTGATCAAGTGTGTGCATGAGTGCATTTGTTTCAATGTGCCAGAAAGTGTCTGTGTATTCATGCACACTCATGTCAAAGAGGGATTTACTTTTATTAGAGGAATAGGTCAGAGGAATCTTTTGGTATAAATGTGTCTGGGGAAGTGTTTGCTGCAAACACAAGAATTCCATTTCAAGTCACGTTTCAATACTAACAAGAATGACATTTTCTGTTCTCATCATGACATTTTATCACAGTCATTTCTTTGACCTGGGGGCTGCCACAGAGAGTGCAGAGAAATCCCAACAGGGAAACAAGCAGAGGAAGGTTAAGTATTATGTGAGCAGCAGAAATAAGGCCTGTCTAATTGGGATCGTATGCATTGTCTGTCAATGAGTCTTTGTCCACAGGCAGATTATGATAACAGCGTTATTACCATTTTTCATCTCCCCAATTCAGCTTCATTTCCATGCCAAGAGTGTTTTTGACAAACTCCTTCTTTTTGTTTCTAATTTTAACAAACAAGTTGTAAATACACACTAATGATTTAATTATCATTGCCAAATTCTACTGCATGTAAAGTTTCTGAATTAATTATCTCAAGGAGACAGATAGGGTTTTAAACGAAATAATAATAATAATAATTAGTAGTAGTAGTAGTAGTAGTACACTAATAAATTGCATTAAATTATATATCATATTAGAAATAATATATTTGAATTTATAGCTATTTTCCAAACATATTTTAACCAAACGTCTCCTGTTAATTGCTGATCATGATTTCATAACTGGACAAGACCGTTTACTTTGCTTCATATAGCAACTAAATTACTCTCTTAGAAAAATACCTCATAATTCAACTGCTCTCTGCCCTGTTGGCCCTAATCTAACCACATCTCAGCTATTAGTGTTGATATAGTATATATATTAACAACTATGTATGTTTGATTTTAAAAACAAAGGCAAAATAAATTGTGGAACACATGGTTTCTGGTCATGTTTACCTCCCTCAGTGCTGAATCTTTCCAAATTACATTTGCAGGTTGGAGCTGCAGACATGATAATAAGAACTCATGGTATCTAGTAACACTGCGTACAGTTCAGCAGACAAATCCATATTTTTAACAAGCAAGTGATTAATAAAGGTTTGTCCATTCGCTTACAAAGCAACCACCCTCTTAACCCAGAGTACAAGTTGTTACCATCTGGACTATGCCAACATATCACCAAAAAACAGGTACAAAAATGCCTTCATCCCCATCTTGATTTGAGCCTTGAATTACACTGACAGAAGGAGGTAACGTGGACTTGGAAATTCATTTATCGCATGTTATTCATTCATATCTATCCACATATACTGAAGGGTTAATGAACAAATGGTCGAAATTTGTTTTAGTACAGTTTACTGCAGATTATTGATTTATTGATTGAGGCCAGGTGCTTTTAATGTATGTCTTATATTTAAAGGTTTACATACTGATGTATTGTCATATTCCTGCTGTAACACAATTTGCCCATTTGGGACGATAAATTGGGAACAGATCTGCTGTAAAGTCTGCTGTTCATTAGGCCAATTCACTGCTAACCCTTTATGCTTCCGTCAAACAAAGACATTTAATCTGTCAAAGTTCTCCAGGCTCACAACATCTCACACTAAAGGGTAGCAAGATGAGTATGATGAGTGGAGTGATAAAACATGGGTGATATTTTGTTTCTGTGTTCACGTGAACTCTAACTTAAGTAACTCCCACTTTTCTATTGTCGAATGTTCGAAGAATCCTGTGCTCCTCCATCTCATAGGTCACTGCTATTGGAGGGGCTGTGCCCACCTGAACATGCACTGTGCCGCGAGGACCCTTGAACTTGAAAAAAAAATCTGCTCCCACCACAATATGTGTGAATCTGCACATGCTTGAGAGATGAATCATTCGGGGTTGTCGTTTTTCAGATCATGACAGCAATTGTGCAGTTGAGTCTTTAATGCAGCCGAAACTGGTTTGGCTCCTGCTTTTCCCCACAGTCACACTATGAAATGAGCTTGAGTGAGATGGGTCTGATGAATCCCTTTAGTGTCTGTTGATATAGCTGGTCATGGTGATTAGGGAGCCATTTTAGATATTATAATCAAGTCGCATCAAATCCATGAGTTCGTAGAATTGTCTTCAGGCCTGTTCATTTAATGCAGCCATGAGCTTTTAATGAGGGGCACATTGCAGTGAAAGGCAAGTAGTGATGTGATTTTAATAGGCTCACTATGGTCCACTGCCAAGGGAAAATTGTCATTGCATTAGTTCTCTCCCAGCACATGATTCAAGTAAGTGACAGGAGCCTCAATGCTGACTGCTTGTCAGACTAAACCCTTACAAGCAGTCAACAAGATGTTCGTGTCATCTTTGAATGGAAATCAGGTGTTCAGAATACATTAACCTTTTTCTTCTTTGTTTTGTGTGTAACCTTTTTTAGCTTCACCACGAAATAGGAGTCCCACTGCTATGGGCAAATCAGGGCTCACATGAGGCAGAGGCATGGGGTACCTGAACGTTAGCCTTCAATGAAATGAGAAAAGAAGAGGGGAGCAGAGAGGAGAATGGGGCAGCACCAGGAGTCCAGTCGGGATTTGGGTTTTTTTTTATCCACATTCTCATTTTATCTCTCTCTACTCATTCTCCTGCTCTTTCAGTACTGCAGGCAGTGCAATTATTAGTACGGTTAAGATGAAAGGTCACAACTCTTAGCAGAGGAGAAGGAAGAGAGAATAAGAGGAAGGACATTCCAACTTTCTGTAGTCAGGCGTAGGAGGAGGAAAATACATAATAAAGGTTATCAAAAGCCCTGCTTGTGGACTATGCAAAGCTGGGGTTCCTGACCTTTAATCCACATTCTTTTGTAAAGTGAACCATTTTATGATTTTTTTTTTTCACCTCTATTGGAGACCTTTGCTAACTGCAGTTTCAAAGGTATATTGTGAGCAGTTCCCCGTCTCTGCTTCCAAGGTTTGTACTCCAGTTGATGCAATTTCTGGACGAAAACTGTGTTTGCATTCAAATTTTATTTATCTGTTGACAATCAAATGATGAATAAACTACACTGTAGGTTCATTTGTTTTTGAATCTGATTGTGATGAAGTCAGTGCCATGAACCTCACTGCATGTCACTGCATAACATGATATTCCAAAGCACAACTGTACCTTAACAACAAACCCACTGGTAACAGGTACAAGGCAGTACTGTGTGTACGTGTAACTGAAATGGACAACATCCAGTCCACAGCACAGAAAATCAGAAAACAAAACAACTGGAACATGCATACTATTCGTACCCCAAAGAACTGAACAGCTCTAGAAAAAGAACATGTATACAAAGAGCATCAACTTCTGCAAGTTCTTAAACATTATTACTTTTTATAATTGAACTGACTACGTGGGGCATTGCATCGATACTCATGTAGCAGGCATTGGGAGGCAGGCAGGGGCTGGTGAAAGACATAACATGAAGTCCTATTGTTAAATGTAAATTTAACTAAAATCCCAGCCAAGTGCTTTTGTACATGAGGCAACAACATGTAAACACAAAACATGCCATTTTTCAAAAATCTTGCTTCACAAACTGTGTCATCATTGATGAAACACATTACTACATTATTATTTCATTATTAGGATTTGTGAGTGATAAGGCTGAGCGTTCTATGGTTAGCAGAAACTTTGCACATCTGTCAGCTGGGTTGCAACAAATGTATTACACATTATGACACCTATGAAACATACAAAAGGGTATGTAAAGTGTACAAATCATTACTTCATGTTCAGAAATCATCCCAGCCACTGTCACTGTTCCATTAGCTGTAACATGCTGCATTGTGGATACAGTGCTGTATTTCAGACCCAGTGTCTCTGTGCCATTTGAATCGCTGCAGGTTCCTCACGCCTCGGGCTCTGCTATATAAAGCTCAGACAGATGCTGGATTTTCCACATTACTGCCATGGAATTGGATTAATACAATGCCCCATCCATGTTTTCTCCGTCATCAGACGTCAATCCGAAGGGGCTTACTCTCACCGGTCACTGGCCACCTGTCTCCTTCTGCTCATTGTTGTGGGGGACATTAGCTGGTCTAGGCCCTTGAACGGCATTCTCCTGACAGAGCAGCATACCATTAGGACACACGATCGTCATACGCTGGAGTGTTTTAAGAAAAAAGTTTTATGCCAGCAGCATTGTAGGAGTGTGTTTGAATGTATGATGGTGGTCGGAGAGACTGTTGGCAAATTGGCATCCATGTTTATGTCAGTCTGCCCCAGGGCAGGTGTGGCTACAAACATAGTTTATGAATGATGAATGAGCAATGGATCCACTGTAAAGTGTTTTTAGGTGCTACATAAGATTGATCCATTATTATAATTACGACTCATCCTTATTCGAGTATGTCGCAGTTTACTGAAGTGGACTGAAGGAGGTATGTGTCATGATGAACACACCGTTTCTCTTTGATAGTTGGACATTTCTCAAATTTGAACTGTTCCTTAAAAGCAAGGGAGGAGGTTTAAGGTCATTACTCACCACCACACCAAGAGATCTATTTATTCAAAACGTTGCTGGAACATTTAACAAATATTGGGTTCAGGTGTTGACAATGTTCAATGTTTGTTTTTTGTTTGCTTGTTTTTTTCCATTTAGAGGTTACCACTCAGTTTCATTTTCTCAGTAGATTGAAAAGAAGACATTTTTGTAAATGTCTTGCTGAAAGAAGTACCCGTGTGAACCTGTTTTACTGCTGTCATCTATTATCATTGTTTCATCCTCAGTCAGAGGGTATAATAGAGCCCTTATTCCTTGATATTATAATGGACCTGGCAAATACTTGAAAGCCTGCCATTATCACAGTCGTTTCATAATTCTTTTGCGCCATCATAACTTGGAAGATTCCTGACGAGAGTTATGAGGAAGCTATGAGGAAGCTTAGAACCTCTATGGAACATCTCAGTGATGACACTTCTATTGGATCTGTCCGTCTCAGCACACTTGTTTGGATCTTTGATGTAGAATGCGAACAGGGAGATGGAAGAAACTCCCACCAGTATACATACCTTGGATTCCAACAGACACAACACAGAGGATGCATCTCCATGTCCTCATATGCTTTTTATATGTTGCATGTATTTACACACCTCTGACATAGGCTCCACTAATAAGTGTGGATCACAGGCACATCTGCTTTACTCAAATAGACCACCATGTTGAGTTTCATGCCTCTCTCAATCCCTTTCTGGGAATCACAAACCACAGCAGACAGCATTATGAAGCAAAGTAAAGCATTCTGTCAGTTTCTGCTGCATTCACTGTATCTCTGGGTGTTTGCTTAGCCTTCAGACATCCTTTACCCCTGTAGTTTAGGCCCAGGAGGCATTTTTAGATGAAAAAGTGCACCACATCCACTCCTGTGTACATGTAGAGTTTTGTGAATGGATACAAAAATATCTTTGACACGCCATAATGGCATTTTTGAAGGCCCTGGTAATTTCTTTTGGAAAAATAAATGTAAAAAATCCTTAAGTCTATCACTGGGAGCCAGATAATTACCACAGAAAACAGACTAACTGGGCAGTGCGCTCTCAGATACTGCACAACAGGAAAACATGACCTGCGTGCTTTTCAAAAATGGCAAATTGAGGCCCAATTCTGTACTATCGTGCCTGCTGTGTGTTGGCATCACATACCCTAAAATGTTCTGTGTAATGCCCCAGTTGGCTTTAAAGTTAAGATAACATAACTGTTACCCTGGATTTACACCGGCTGCGTGTGCGTTGCGTTGCGTCTCACATCTGTCTTAGCTCCGTCTGCACGCTCCGTCCATTCACACCGGATGCGTTTCTACTGCGTTGCGGCTCCGGTCCGTCAGTCACGTGACCGACAAGTTCCTGCAGTGAAAACATGTACAATCGCGCAAAACTTCATGTATGTGTGATAAATCCAGGAAGAAACACTAGTGTCTCCGGGTGAAGAAACAGAGGAGAGTCGGACTTGCTTGTGTTTTACTTTTTTTCGGTGTTTTGTGCTTTTACCATGAGAAAGTAGTAAACAAACACTCTTAATAAATATATAAAATAAATAAAATAAATCTGTGTTGAAAGTACTGGTGAAATAGTGTGAAATACGATCTGGCGTCAACGCCGAGCGTTTTATTGTGAAAAGTAACCGGATATTTATTTTGTTTCTGTGTTGGACTTCCTGCCCCGCTCGATGGATTTTGTGCTAGTTTATGCGTCTCAGCTCCGGCATCCGTCAGAAAGAGAACCTCTGCGTATTTGCGACGCAGCGCTCCGGACTGACGGAGCTGGGACGGAGCTGAGACGGAGCGGAGACGCAACGCAACGCAGTCGGTGTAAATCCAGGGTCAATCCAGGGCAAAAGGTGACTGATGATCTTGTTGGAGCTACTCCACTGACTTTCAGTCAGCAATGCTTGTATAAACAGGAAGAAAAAAACAAAAAACACAGAGGGACCTGAACACAGTGGTGAGATTCACTGAATTCACACATCTGTCTGTTTGCAAACAGACAGATGTGTCTTTCATTGTTTGTTCAATAACAGTAGAACAGCATCCCAATTTATGGGACAAATATCTGGTGACCCTACTCATGTTACTGAAATACATAGAGGGGAGCTTTAATATAACAGTCCAGAGTATCATGGCCTGAATTGATAGGTTGCACTTTCCATTTAAATATTCTTTTAATCATTGCTGTTATCATTAATGGAACAATAAAGCAACATTAGTAACACTATGTCATAACAAAGGCTAAAATAATGAGCCAACTGATTCAGCTGAGTAAAATGACACTTACATTGGTTGTCAGTTAGTCATGAACTCACAGAAATGACTTCTTACTGTTCCCTCAAGTGTGAGGAGTCATACTTTCCTTCATTATAAATGGTGGTTAAATAATTTGGATCCGGCAAATAAATCCGATAAATTTGAAGATGATGACAATAGTGTTCTTGATAGGTTTCACTATATTTATCGTATATACTGTATGAGTTAAGAAAAGCATCGAAACGCTTGGCATTGTACAGGATATTTAGTCATTTCTCTGCATTTAAATGAAATTAAGTAAGACTTTAACATGACTGGTCATGTTCCTAGGTTACACACTAGGCCACTGGCATCCACTTGTTCAGGGTGTTTCAGCCACTGCTTGTCTAGAGGGAAAAGGTCAGACAATTATATGCTCTAACGTGGCCAATGTCTGTCTGTCTGTGATTTTCAGTAACTACCCGACATATTTTATTGGTAGGTGTGTTTGAAACAGGCAGAAAAAAAGAATATATCACTATTGCCTTGAAAACTGACGGCAGATTCATCTGTGAAAGGTAGCGCTTGGGATAACCCTCTCTCTTTCGTGGCCAATCAGAGGCTGGCATTCTGTACACGTCAAATTTTGGTATTGGCTCAGTTTGATTGGAACTTTGGCAGAGCAGGTACCAAAACAAATAACAGGTACTTGTCTTTAATGGAAACACAAAAAAGTCAAGTAGACTCAAGTCAAGCTGAGTCGAGTCAAGTCATATTTGAACCATGTAGAAGAAACGAGTGAAATATACTGCCATGTCAAAGCAGCCGACGGTTGATGTCCTCAGGCAACAATTATAGAATTATAGAAGAATAATGATTGAATAATCGTTAACTCTGCTGGGATCACTGAAGTTTTAAGTTTCAACAATTGGCAGTTATGCTCTTTGCTGTTGCTACGGTTACAAGCTGATGACTAGAATAAATTAGCATGCACGGTTGAATGAACATCATGGTGTTTACCTAGGCTACTAAAAAGTGTGAGAAAAAGTACCTTTTGTCAGATTTTCAGTATCTATTGCATTTCATTAGTAGCATTGTAAAACTTTTTGTAAGGTTTTACCTTGAAGTTATGACTTTTCCAAGTCCAACCAAAACTTTTAATATTACAAGTTTTGGTATTTTAATATTATTGTAACAACTATGAGTTATCTGACATTTGACATTCTTTGATGGTGGGAGTACCCAGCCCAAACGGGACAATCCACACAGAAACACAAATTGAACCTCGTTGCTCCAAAATCACAGCACTAATGACTGAGCTACCATGCAACATCCATACTGTTGGTAAGGTTTGGCAAGGATTCTGTCACGTTAATACAGAAAGGGTAAATGTTTTTCAGGCGAGCAGGGCCATCTGGTGTGTGGTGGAGACACCAGCTGGAGGGAGGCAGGAAGACGGGTTCAACATGACTGTGAGAAAATGGCATGAGTGAGAGGGTGAGTGCATTGAGTCTGCTACTTCACAAATAAGGCTAGAAGTCTGGTTAGTCACTGCTGGAGGGGCTCACACACACCTGCTCCAGTCCCACACTGGGGATGGAGTGACTAGACACACAAATAAAGCTTGTGAAAAGCTGATTTGTAAATCCTAAAGGCCAAATGAAATGACACAGTTGAAGATTTTGTATTTTGTAGAACGGAAGGGAAAAAAATGTCAAATACATGTTTGTCAGGATCACACGTGAACAAGTCACACAGCAGCTTCAGAAGTTGCTTTGTGCTTGTCAATTTTTTTTATTTTTTTTATGTTCATGGTGAGCCAACTGCATCAATTACAGATTCAAAAAGTTTATTTGTACAGTTTTTTCCACTCTAGAGGACCAAGACAAAGTACTGCTACCTCATAACTTGAGATGAACTGTCTCTTCTATTGTGATCCCAGCTGTCAGTGGGTGGATGGATTCACCCTTTGACAGCTGGGATCACAATTCTTGGTCGGAGCAAGCAGAAGATGATGAACAAACAGAAGTTGCCACTTCATCACACTCACATTCACCTAAAGCCAGTTTAGAGTAACCAATCATCCTGGCATTTTGGATGTGGAAAGAAGGTGGAGTACCCGGAGATAACCCACACAGAGCATACAATCTCCACATAGACAGAATCAAACCAGGGAACTTCTGGCTGTCAGGTGACACTAAACCACCATGCTGCCTCTGTCTCTTTCTGTGGTTCAAATATAGATAGCAGTGTTCACAGACAAGATCCTGGCTCACCCCAGTTAAATGTCATCTCAACATAATATTTAATTGATCATAATGAGATGATTGCATGGCGGAGTATAACATAATTGCTAAGTGTAATGTAGAGAATCAGCACAGTCATACGCTCCAGCAGAATGTGTTGCGATCAATATTTGCCACTGAAGCATCAGATGTTTTTAAACTAAACATTCATGATGTCAATTGCATCTAAAAGTAAATCTTGCTTTACAATGTTAATCTCATTGTTTCATCATATTTATTAATCCAACACACAGCCTTTGCATCTCCCTCCCTCCTTTGTTCCCCCTTCTGTTTCAATCTGCTAAGCAACAAATCCACAATTATCCTCACAGCAGAGTTCTTGTCAATGCGAAATTGAGACACAGGGAACTTTTCCTCACCCTGGGCTATCAACTCATTCAATAAGAGGACTCCTGCTTGGACGCATTCATTGGCTTATTGTTGAAGAAAGTGTTTTGGCAGAAGCTTCTGGGAGCTGCCATTGAAGATTTATCCAGCCAAAACCCAGAATTCACCCGCACTGCCCCGTACCCATGTCTTCCATCACTGCCTCCAGTTGACACATGCTCGCTGTGACATCTTGACAGATTGTCTTATTGCCAATGAAGCAGAGGGCAATGACTGATGGGTTGCATACACTGTCTAGCTGTTTCTTTACAGAGCACATTTGGCATGTTGGAAACAACAGCAGATGGATTTTATGTTGGGGTTTATATACAGATTTCAGAAAGATTTAAGTAACACTTTTTTTCTCTTCAGTGTGTGATAAATAGGCCCTTTTCTAAGGACTCAAGAAGGTTATTACTGCATTTTGAGCACAAACTAGCAAGACTGTTTAGCTTACACCGATGGCAAATTGGGTGGCGAGGTTAAAGGGCACAGGCGACTCTGGCCACACAGTCTCTACATCAATACACAGTGAAGTGACTAGCCAGAGGCGCCAAAGGATCCTGGGAGAGAGGTGAAGCTGGACATCATTTATCAGCTGTGGGTAACAACAGACCTGAGTGAGACACCAATGCATCAATAACCAGCAGGCACATGCTGAAACACACATAGTGAAACACACATACAATGGCACTAATGAGGTACAATAGTAAAGGTCATAGCTCAGGTTGTGAAATAGGTTCACAGTCATACGGTGGATGCCAAATTCCCAATCACATGCGATTCACCCTTCGACGATTCACTCTGTTTTCAATCTGTATGATAAAGAGCTACAGAGTAAGCACAGTGAATGAGGGATTCTGGCAGGAGATAAAGGGCACCCAGAGTAGAAAACAGCAGGGAGGAACAGCAGCCAAACTCCTGCAGACAACCAGCTTGGAAGCTGAGGGAATTTTCATCCACCCCGCAAATATTGATTTTTGCCTTTGCTTTTCCATCAATGCGTCAGATTCACCACCACCCCT
>CAAKHB010007207.1:53115-73155 GCA_901007665.1 Aeoliscus strigatus | reverse complement strand
GTCAAAACAACCCCCCCCCCCCCCCCCCCCCCCCCCACACACACACACACACACAGACACACACACATACATACACATACCCCAAACTACTACCAACCCAGTCCACCCCCCACCCTTAATTCATGACAGTCATGGTAGCACACCAAAGTAATGATGTTGTTCACTCACTATTCACTGGAATGTCTGGTGACTCCACTGCTTTCTGCTGCCCTGTCTCATCACGAATAAAACAGGGTTTTCCATCCAAGTCACACTTGGGCAGAAGAGGATTGCTTAGCCCTGGGCAGCACAATTCATCCTGTGCAGAATATTGGATTTTATTTTATTATGGTGTGCATCAAAGGACTTGTGGAGTCAATTTAAGGGTACTTGTACAAATCTAAATATCCTTTTACACTGAACATTCTTCAGTGATGCGGAGCATTGTCGTGATTTTGTTTCTGTGGGTGGATTCTCCATAGCTACTGTATATGCTCTTGAGATCGCTCTGCTCTGTGGTCATCACAAAGTAATAGCTTCTGTATTAATCAGTCATATCACACATTTAGTTTCCTACATTACTCACTCATCCACACATTCTGTGAGACGCCGCCATCTGGCAGCAACAGCACCATCATGACAGCTGTCTCAAAAAAAGAAAAAAAAACTCTTTTCCTGGTGGATTTGGAGCAGAGGGACTGAGGGCTGTGATGTTTGTCCATCCAAACACGTAAACTCATAATTCACCCGCTGTGGACTGTACGTATCTGTTGACTTGATGTGACGCTGATTCATATTCGTCAGCAGTGTTACATCAGTAGTAATATGGTGGACACTTCTTCATCCGTTGTTCTGCATCAAAAGTGTTTGTGGGAGGGACACCTCAGCAGGATAGTTGTCAGGATCGAGCTTCTGACGAATACGGTTATAGGAGTAGAGGAGAGTCGTGATAATAGACTGCTGTGTTGGTTTTAGTTTGTTCTACTTCATTTTGTTTTGTGAGTCTTCCAGACTCAGTGCTGGGTGCTTTGGTCTGGAGGTGGTTCCTGAGTCATGATTCTGTTCTGAGTCATGATTACTAATCTCAGGATATATAAGAGGAAAGTGAAATGTGTGATGATTTATTCCTACTGACATGACATGGTCATATGGTCTGCTCTGATCCAGTGATGGATATGAATTTTTTTTGTTTTTTGTTTTAATTAATCACAAAGCAATCATCTACTGTAAGGATTTTCCAAAAAAAGTACTATACATTTTTGAACTCATGATAAATCATGATATGTATCATCTGAATGACTCATTATGAAGAACACCTGTGTGCGTATTCCTCTTGTGGGGCCTTTTTTCGCAGTCGCACTGAAAGGTTGTAGGGTGTAAATGATTAAATTTAAGAGTGTTTGTGAGGTTAATGTAAGCTTAAAGGTTAAAGCAAAGTTTCACTGAACAGGTGCAAGCTGGTTAAATACACTATCTCAACATGGAACTGCCATATATGACCACATGTGTATACCATCATTTATGCCTTAATTGTCATGTCCAGATATATCTCATCTTTTCAAAGCCAGGTGTTACAAATGGTGCAAAGCATTAACTAAAAAGTGTAGTGTGCAGGAGCACTGGTGGTTATGGCTTTGATGTGTCATTCAGGTAGGTGTCACATTCTGGTACCATTGTGTTCTCCCCTTCTCCTGCATTTACTCTGCAGTAAGATGTTTCTGCCAGCTGCTCAGTGTCATAAAACACTTAAAAGACGCAATCTATGAGACAGATGCTGAAGGCTACAGATTTTGAGAAACCTTCTGCCATCTCAGATGAAAGCCCGCAAATACTCGTTGCATTATAGACAGCGACAAAATAGGTAATGTCTCTTTTATCATTAGCTCCTCTGTGAAAATGTGAGATCAGTGTGATCTTACCTTTAGGCAGAGATTTATTATGGACAGTGTGAACTTTGGAACTTTGAGCACAGCAGTGTGAGTGATCAGTGTTCAAAATGCCCAGACTTTTACTGAGGTTTAGTGATAGCTAATTAGAAATAATTACTCAACTTTTTGAGTACTTTTTCTCCAAAATAAAAAAGAACAGATGTGTTTTTGTCATCATGCAAGTTTGTTTGCAGCAGTTGAGAAATTTACAACTCATAGCAGATGCCATGAAAGACAATGAGCAATGAGACCAAAACATGGTAGCAGTGATGGGCAAAATAGTTCTTATAAGTGTACTGAATCATTTCAATCCATTCGGTAAAAAGATTCATTCATCTAATCGTTCTGTGCTACAAAGTCACTGAATTGGCGACACAATGTTTCAGTGTGAGTTTCACTTTCATTGAGTGATTAGTGTCAATCAACTCGTTTGCAAGGAATGAACCAACAAATCCCATTTGCCTGCAGCAATTCACTGCCGCATTCAGCTGAAAGGTGAAATGAAATAATCTATTCAGTCAGTGATTCAGAACAGTTCGTTCACCAGATTCATTCTTTCGAACAAATCATTCACAAACACGATAACACTACATGGTAGATCACGACAATGTCTGTGTGACAGCAACAGTCCTTACAACCTATGAAAATCCAAGAGTCATGTCAGATTTTAGTACAACAGTTCATGACATTCAGTAAACTGTTATAGTATAGTAGTATAGTTCGTTCATAATTAATTGCACTATTTATATTGCAGTTAGTACTAGTTTAATTTATGCACTATTTGTACTTTTTTGCATCGTTTGCACCGTGTATTGAGAGTCTGCAATTTCATCTATGCTGTATGTCACGAATATACAGTATATTTGACTCAGAAATATATATATATATATATATATATATATATATAATATATACAGACTCAGAAACCTCAAGCAGATCAGGGGCTGTACAGTGGTGTCACCGATGAGCCTCATAATGTAAGTCATCCCTCAGGGGTGACTGCTTCTCCTGCCTCCTGATGCTTAGTCAAAGACAGATTATATTTCATCAGCATATCTGTACCACCTCTGTCAATGGCACCTTTTCAACCAGGGTCCATGCCATGTTTAGTCTGGGACATAAACGACTAAAGCAGCTGGAAGTTGAGATATGTGTGTAAATTTACTGGGCATAAAAGTAAACCGTTGACAGGCAAGTAGAGGATATACTACTTCAGCTGCACAATAAAGTCTTTTCCACCACTGTAATATGGACAGGATGAGTTCATCTGGAGGTATCTGGGAGAGAGTTTTGTCAGAGGATTGTATGAGTCAAACCAGCCTGAAAAAAGCTTACTGCAGAATTTAGACAGAATCTGTAGTTGAAGTTTGGCCTGTTGAAGAAAACGTATCTATTTTCACCAAAAATATTCACAGTTCACATCGCTAACATGTGATTAATTCAGAGCTGCATAATAAATAGAATCAGTTCCAGCAGAAACATTAAATTACCTGTAATTAACCCATTGATTAAATGTTCTGATCTAGGTAACTGATTTTATTGTTTATTACTGCTGACGTAGTAGACAAAGCGGTATTACTCTTTCAGGGCCCAAAATAGAACATCTTTGATGTGTGAACAGTAGACGAGTTATCACTTATTATGGAGATGTTTCACTGCTGGAATAAGACCCCAGCCTTCTTTCCACAAAGATTACAAATATAAACCCTGAAATGGAGCGTCGTTTATATGTGAGCATTTCCAACAGGAGCGTTACAACTGATTACTACAATAAAAGATTTTTATCCGAGCATTGATCGTTTGGACAAGAACGTTTTCCGTTTTACTTCTGTGTTGACCAAAATACTTTTGATGTTTTTTTGCAGATCCACCACTGTCATTGTAATTTTAAAAACCTTCTACTCTTTTGAACACAGTTTAAGTCCTATTATGGAAATATTGCTGCTCAGTTATGCATGCAACCTCCAGATTCTTAACTAACATGGCGTTCCTTCAGAAAAACACTGGAGCTGAATAATTAAAGAGGACTATTTTGTGTTAATGCCTTTAATTATGATGTTGTCATGATGAAATAAATAATTCATGCTGACTGTTTTTCCTCCATCCAAAGTATCTACAATTCAAATGTAGTCGTTTTACTCCACACTTAACATTCATGGAAAGTTTCTGTGACTAAGGGGAAGCAGCTCTGTAATGACTACAGGCATGTGATGCACTTGCAAGATTTTACTCATAGTCTCATTAGGTTTTTCCTAGAAGTTAGAAGACATAACTCATGGCCTTTTTTAAATGCACTGATGGAGAAAGCAAAAACTTTCATTCATTCATTTGTATAATGTACAGGAGCTTCTTACTTGTTTCCACACTGACGGTAGTACTCAGAGGATATAAATGTTTAAACTTAGTCATGGAAATTGTATTTTTTCCGCCTGCTAATTAGGGGGAAACCTCTGTTCAACTTCCCCTGTTTTTTGTCTCTTGTGCCTTCCTTTCCAGCAGTCTAGTCAGCGATGAGAGGGAGATGTTGTGGTCCACATTAATGAAATCAAAGCTCACTAACTGGCTCAATGTGGAATAACTGTAACAGACTGTTAAAAACAACATTCTGAATGTGCGGTATAATGGCACTCACAACAAAAAGATTCATGAGCAGCTGCGGCACCCCGGTCGCTGGATTCCTGTTGCCAACCCTCTAGCAGGCATCTGCAGGGGGCTGGACAATCAAGCAGCGCTGCAGACATCAGCTGTGAACAGTAGAAAGTTTTAATAGAGCTGTTTGGCAGACCAGACGTGGCCCAGACAAGGGTGTTATATGCTATCTTCCATGTCTCCAATTTGTATTATTTTAGAATTGCACATTAGGTATAAAGATTTAATTCAATTTTCTCTTACCTCTCTGATGATTGTACTCAAAAGTCTGTGATTTGAAGTTGTAGTTTGACATAAATGTGTTGGATTAATTTAAATTAAAATCTCACAATATGGAAGTACTGGACACTCTGCATGACTAAGGACCACAGCAAGACCAGATGATGGACTGCATAGTGTAACTTCATGTCAAGAGGCAGAACGTTTTTCACATCATTTGTAGGTGTTTCCATTAGTGATGCATCTCCATTGCATAACTAATGCAACACTTGTGATTGAATTGACGGAGCTGTGGCATATGTGTGATGACAATGAATCTGATTATAGGCCAAATCTGAAATATGTGTACAACAATAGCATGATTCTTTTTTTGCTTATTGTATGTTGCGGTGCAGGAAGTAGATAATGTCTGCCATCCACTAAGTGCACCATGTGAGCTCAGCACTCATTTCTGCGGTCACAGGCTGTTAACTGAGTTGTTTTAAAAGCTGGTCTATAGCTTTCCCAGCTGGTTTGAAAGATGTACATTGAGAGAGCCATTTGATTAATATTCATATCAAGACATAAACTGTGAACCAATTCGAACATTTGCTGCCAAAGCAACTTACTATGTTGTGAAGATAAGTTGCTTACAGAAAACAAAAGTACAAACTGAATCCGGACCAACAGTGTGGTTTCTGACTTCAAAAGACAACACCGAGAATACACGTCACACCAAAGACAAAAGCTGTGAAAAATTAATGATTCACTTTCTTTGAGTGGCTGGTGCTAATGCAGCGGAGGCGCTGGTGTTCAGCACAGTGCGGCAGTCATATGTCATGCAGTAAGTATCGTCATGCTTGCAATGTCCACTCAGCCTTGAGACAACTGAGAGCATTGTAACAGTTAAGTTCATTAATTGATGTATGAAATACTTAAAGTTGCACACACATTAGACTGTTTAAGGTCTGGTAATTACATGGATCAGCATGGGAGTTGTCACAAATAGGATCAACAAATTATCTAATTGTGCACAAATAATTGCTTGTAATACCTCATAAATATACAGGTTTAAATAAGCCTATAAGATGCTGCAGTACCTAACACTACATAAACACACACACACCACAAGCATTTAAAGCCTTTGTCTTCTTTTCTCTGAACAGACTACAAAGCGAAAGAGATAGGAACTTTCTATATCTTAGCTTTCTTCTCATCTCTCAGACGACTGTCTCTCTTCCAGGCATCACTAGCTTAGGTGAGAACATCGTCTCTTCTCCCACCTTCAGCATTTTCACAAAGTCCCAATCCAAATCCCAACCAGGATAATCTCATCCCTCCACTCTGATGTACTTCCATTTATCCCAGCCTTGTACTACTGCCAGCTCAGTCCCGTGTTAGGGAAGAGGAGAAAGCGGATTTCTTCTGCTTTTTCCTTGCTCTGGCACTTCTCTGAGGTTGTAAGTCCGTATCGCCTTGGAGCTCCACAGAATCTGCTCAATGTCACCCCTTCAGCGCCTCAGGACACAATGGCTACTCTCTTGTTATCGTGCTATGTCCAGCGGTGGGTTAATCTGCATGACTCCAGAAATGCTTTTTTTCTTGTTTTTGCAGCACTCTAGTGTTATATTGGTAGGCAACAACAAAGCCTCTCTGTCGCAAAATGACCTCTTTAGAAATATTTCATCATTCATCTGGGAATAAAAATATGAAACACATAAATATGTGTTTTTAAGAGTTTTTCGTGAAGTCAAGCAATGGGTTACATGTCATACTCTGACAAAAATACTGAGAATAACAGCTAAATGAGTCAGATAACATACATCTTATATTCGTAACACTCCATAAAATGGAAGGTGTGATTTATATTTTCCTTGTAGCCTTAACATTCACCAACAGAATGACAGAATGCTCTGATGAATGTGATTGTAATGAATGTAATGATCCCAGACATTAGAAGAGAGGATGGGTACACAGATTTGGACTGGTGAGCAGTTAATAACAATTAATGACAATACAAAATGTTCTTATTAGTTAATATTAAACACAATGACTGTGTGATGATGCTAGTGTCACTTAATCAGTGACAGCATCAACAGACAAAAGCAAACGAAAATGAGCATAAAAGATTCATGTCACTCCCGAGGACAGAAAGTCCTCAAGGATATGGTTATCTAATCAAACATTGCCAGGGGTGGAGTTTGACATACACACACACACACACACACACACACCACTATGAAATTCCAGCTTCCAGCTCACTGCAGCTTACTAAACCTTCTTCCTTAAAGCCAGCCTGAGGCCATATTTCTGGACATTTGACGACCGAGCATGAAGTGTACAGCAAACTGTGTTGATGTGATACTGGGGTGGGGGAATGAGACAAATTGTGTCGCTGATTGTCCTCAAACATGAGCATAAAGCAGCTTAAAGCATCATGATGCATTGCAACAACAAACCAAAAGAACAACAAACTGTTATCACCATTGCACACACACACACAAGTTGCAGAGAAAAGCATTCAAACAGCCATAAAAAAAAACACCGCTGGACCACCGAGTGATGCACAGAAGCACTGAATGAACAACCAAGATGACCAATAAATAGATACAGGCTCACAGTAGGCAGATAAAACTGCTCTGAATACGAAGAATGGGAATAAAGAAAACCTGTTTGCAGTGTTCAGTGTCTCCTCACCACATTTCTGTCACACAGCAGTTGTATGGATCCTCTCTCAAGATCATCATGTTTGTCCTCATCTTAGCTTTCTACCGCCACTGTTCAAGTAGAACAAAGAACGGATCTGCTTCTTGGTCACCTCATCCAGACCTATTATACTTCGATACTTACCTATACCTACCAGTCCACAATAACACACACACACACACACTGTAAATATAAACACGTGATGCCATCACTCAGGAATGTGATGTTTATCACTAAATTTCACCGTCAAGAACGTGCTACTATACTGTGACAATTAGATTCTCAACAAGCAACACCAAGATGTCGCCATAAATCGTTTGGAAGCTGAGCTGATGCCTAAACCTTCATCATTTAGGACCTAGGATGTTGTATTTTAAATAGTTGAAATCATCATTTGAATAAGTGAAGCTGCTGAAGACAACATTGCTTTGGCAGATCCAGTTAAAGTCTTTTTTCTCCTTTTTCGCTTACTTACAATAGTATGATTTCGATTTTAAGCCCTTGAACCAGCCTGTTTTTTTGCTTACTATCACATCTCGTTCTCCCTCATATATCATCAGTTTGAAGGCTCACACAGTATAATCGCATCCCTGGATGGAAGCTTCTCTTTAGCCTGTCAATCATGAGTGATGAATGAAGTTATAATTCCTGGTCTTCATTAAACACTTTCTATAACTGAATGAGGAATGTGATGAATAGCTCTTTGCTGCACTGATTGCCTGGCAGGCTATTACAAGAAAAAAAATATCCCTAAACATTTATTTTATTCCACAGTATTTTGCTGTTTGATGTGTGATTTTCTCGCTGAACCATCAAGATAATCCCAGCACTGCCACGGTGCAATAAATGTTTCCTGTAATATAAGATACAGTAAACATTAATTTTGTGTGTCAGCCCTGCAGAACTGCTGCATCATCGTGACCCATGAACATGATC
Organism: Aeoliscus strigatus; assembly: GCA_901007665.1. NCBI lineage: Eukaryota > Metazoa > Chordata > Actinopteri > Syngnathiformes > Centriscidae > Aeoliscus > Aeoliscus strigatus. Next base: position 64,759 of record CAAKHB010007207.1, on the reverse strand, counting down.
TTTGCACAGAAACAGAGGTGCCAGATATTTCTCAGGAATCATTTGAGAAGCTAAAAGAAGATTGATAATTAATATCAACCAGATGATGAGGAAAAACTGGATTGTAACTGGGTGGATTACATAGGAAAAGGTTTATCAGAGAATCTGACAACTTCACACACTGAACATTTAAATGGTTAATAAACGTTTAAAAACAGCATAATTATGTTGAAAGTGTCATGTTTTGCCTTCCACCTTAAATTCTTAATTGAGTTGCATGACATTTTATGTTATGTCATGATGTGTATCCAAAATTGGATTTTTCCAGTGAAAATAGTCACCATGAGAGAGAATGTCAATAGCCATGTTTCCATTAATGTACTTTATGAGGTTCTTACAAAGTCACATGTCAGGGGAGGTTTTTCCACTCTGAGTTTCTACCAGTTGTAGAAGTAGTAAACCCCTACTCGTGCCTGCTTTTTCTGCATTGGTGTTCCCTTGTGCATGGATAGTGATAATAAGTATTGTTGAAAATTTGGTAAATTTGTTTAAATTTGCCAATAAATTTTTAGTAGAACTTCATTGACACAGAAAAAAGACACTAACAGAATGTTTGCAACGACCTTCCAAAAGTGTGAGCCAAATTTAAGTTGTTCTGACATGTTCTTTCGCAATCAAGCAGGAAGTTTGCGGAACACTACACTGCAGAGCCTGCTTCCAAATGACATCACCTGGAAAAAAAATCATAATAACAACCAGAGCTACCCAGATTGATGATCATAGTCACCTACAGCAAACTTAAAATCTGTAGGGAGCAGCTTGGAAAATGTAAGCAAGGATGGAGGTGGATTGCAACAATTCCCGAGCTCTCATTTCTCAAGAGGCCCTTCTTGTGGACACTTAAACCCCAATCGCAAAATGGTCTATTGTGTGTGATTATGTAGTGTGTTAGCTCACTAACACTGGAGGGGAAAAGAACCACATACAACTTCGGAGAATGACTTCTGGATATCTGTCAGCGTGTCCGCTTGCCATGGAGTTAATAGTGTGTGTAGTGACATCAGCAGCGGCACGAGCTGTCACTGACTCAGCCCGCCTATGTCAGCTGTCATGCACGCAGAGCAGCACCAGCTGACATGTGAGGCCTCAGGCAGGCATGCCGTACAGACACATGGCCATGGTGATGTCTGCGTTATCATACGCAACGTATCTTACGCACTTCTTTGTCGTCATTGTCAGAATGCCATGGTCACATTAATATCAGTGGAATTTATTTAGGAGCTCATCGTGATATGGTAGACGTTAAAAATATGTCAATCAAGACTTTCTTTCAGCCCTGAAGATTTTCTCATTTTTATCTCAAACTACAGCAAACAACTAGTAACTTGACTGATTGACTTTAAAATCTTACTGTAGGTCTACATGCTGAATGGTCTAGGACCAAAATATATCCTTGACTTATTAATTCCATATGCAGTATCCAGACCCGTCAGGTCATCAGGGACAGGTCTACTGTGTGTTTGCAGAACCAGAGCCAAACAAATTGAAGCAGCTTTCAGTTATTAGGCTCCTCACCTGTGGAACGATCATCCTGCACACCTGAGGACTGCACAAACTATCAGTTAATTTAAATCAGGCTTAAAAATGTTATCATTTACTACAGCTTTTACTTACATTCAGTGAATTATTGAGGATTTTAAAGATAGGGGCCTGGATCAATATCCTGAACTTCACTTTAGAATATATTCTCCAGTTTTATTTTTTGTGATTTTATGCTGTTTGATTATATGTTTTCATTAACTTCGATGTATGTATTTTAGTCTCTCTGTCCTTTTACTTTATTTCTTTCTTTCCATTTCTTTCTTTCCTTTGGTGTTTTTCATGTTTTAATGCCATCTGTGAATTGCCTGGTGTGTGATTTGTGCTATACAAATAAATTTCCCTTGCCTTGCCTTTACCATGTCTCAAGTCCATAGGATGGGTCTGTTATCTACAAATTTCTGTTGGAAATGTGGAACAAAGGCAGGGACTTTCCTACCTGGGTAGTTTGATACACCCATTTTGAGTGAAGGTAAGAGAGCACCTGGCCAGCTGGGGAAGGCTCCGGAGAAAGAAATACCGGTTTCGCAAACATTATGTGTGTTGGGTGACCAAAGTGTTAGTTTGAGTGATACAGGTCAGGATGTCACAGTAGCCCAACATATCCTCAGGTTAAGTACCTCACCAGACTATAAAAAATGGACTGAAACAAAGACAGAAATAGTTTCATACAAGCAGAAGCTGGTGAGAATTAATAGACGGGGAGGAAGAGAGGGGGCCATGGGACCATTTCTTTACTATAGGCTCGTGAGAACAACAGGAACAACAAGAGAAGATGGTATAGCTGTGACTAATGAATGAATGGTTAACTCTAATTTTCATATTTTGAGACAAGAAGGAAGAAGCTGATTCTTTAAACCAGGTGTGTCCAAACGGTCCTCGAGGGCCACCTGTCCTGCAGGTTTTCCATGTCACCCTGTTCCTACCTCACCTGAATCAGTCTCTGCAGAGGCCCGACAACGAGCTGCTGATTTGAGTCAGATGTGTAGGAGCAGGGCGACTAAAACCTGCAGTGCAGGCGGCCTTCAAAGACTGCAGTTTGACTGCAGAAAAGAGCCATAAGTCATAAAATACACAGGAGGCCCCTTCCATTTGCAGAACATAAAAGCAAATGAAAGAAGTGTGTGAAATAAAGTATGTACAAAAAGTCCTAAAAGCTGTAATCATTGTAAAACAAACATCCTCTAATTCATTCCATTCACTGCAGGCAATCAAAGAGAAATTATGTGTACAGACCAAAGTCAGACAAACTTCAATTTCATTCCTTAAATGAAGATAAAAGCACAAATGCTTCATGCTTTTTTCTTTAGTCTTCCCCCTCAGATTCAACGAAAACATGACAAGCTTTCTTTCAGCTTGAGTGCTTGCAGCCATCATGTTTTGAAGTAAACAAAAAGAGTGTTTCTACAGTGTAATTTTTATAATATGCAACCTGTAGCTCGCGACTGCACCTCCGTGTTTCTGTCAGAGGAATATATCAGCATAATTCCATTCTGCAGGCTTGTTAGTCAGACTCTCACCATATTGTTTTGCCGCTCATTGTCAGTTCACTTTTGTATTATTAATTACCTCACATTAATACAACAGGATTTCTCATTTTAGATAGTCATTAGAAACACATTACTGCACCGCTGATGCAACGTGACTTATTTACTGCACAAGAATTTCCTCTCTTGTGTTACCTTTGAGGCTGTGAAATGAGCTGGGTTGGAGCAGACAAACCCTGGAGAGAAAACAAGATTCTGTGTCATAGCGAAGAAAGGACGACAGAGCTTCTGCGACAGCTCCAGTTGCAAGAAATGGATTTCTGATTTTGCCTTTGCAGCCCTCAGCAGGGCGGTAGCATTATATTACTGGCTGTTAGCAGCTCTCAGGATTTTCTATTACTTTGATCGGTGACTTGACATCACAGTTACATAGCAACATAACATGTGCCAACCACTGTGTTCAATTGGCCTGACCTGTGAACCCCGAGGACTGAGGGAAATAGAATTGGAGCAAGAAAGGAGAGGTGAGGAGGTTAATGCCAAGGTGATTGGCCTTTGGAGTGGAACAGTGTGTCTGTCCCTGCATAGATACATTCCTGCTGCAGTCTTCTTAGAATTCTGTTCTTTTAGCACAAAATGTACTCATTACTGTTGCCGAGGAGCTTATATTTTTTTCCTGGTGTTGTACAAAAAATGTGTGGCTGGTTTTCAGGTGAATTGGTGGAAGGAACAGCCCATTAAGTTTGAGGGCAGATTCATTCAACAGTAATATAATAGGGTTAGGGGTTAGCGGTTAGGGTTCAGGTTAATAATAGCAGCAACAAAATTTGAAACAATATGTCCGCCACCCCTGAGTTGAAACCCCATCAGACAACCTCCAGTTGGTCACTGAAATATACCGCACAGACTGTGAAGAATTGTATGCATATTTGTCATATATATTTGTTGTTGGTCAAAGACAGACTGGAACGTTTTGCCCTCTTTAGGGAATGTTCCTCATATTTTTGGAAAGATGTATCAAAAATGATTGACGCTGTCCACAGCTTCTTCATACAATTCAATGGTAACACAGAATTATCTCTGTTGCTATGGATATAGAATACAGATGTAGTGCCCCATCAACCTCCAAGTGATGATGATGTCTTTGACTCAATGAACCTTTAAGTCAGGTGATTTATGCCATAATTTAAATGCAACATGTCCTCTGTCCTAGATGACCATACATCTGTTTTCTTTTACTACACATACAATATAAGCCCAGGGACAATCACCAAATGTATTGTATTTTCTTTCAATGCTTTGTGGGTTTACTTCTGTACAGTTTAAGTTTCCAGATCCACAATAATTAAAGCCAATCAGTAACCTGGAGACCAAGACCCGCCTTTAGAGATGGCAATGTAATAGAAATGGAATAATTTGCTCGTCTTTTAAAAAAATGTCCAACTCGTTTACTATTGACGCAGAACATTCAAGTGACCATTCCATATCATCCCACAGACATCTTTGTTGTGTACATATTTACATCATCATTTTGTCCCACCCACATACACTGTACTGGTTCAGAATCTGCCTGTACAAAGATGGACCCATGTGATTGGTTTCCCAGATATTTCAAGCTTCAAGCCTCGTTGCCAGACCCACCTGGTAAGCAATTGGAATTCCCTTAACAAATTCTAAGTGAATAAAGATTTACATCTGCCCCTCATGCCAAAACATGTTATCATGAGATATGTATAAATATCTCATTAAAACAAACTTACACTCAAAAGCTTCTCAGATGAGTGGCTAGGCATCTTCAAACAAACAACAAGTCTAGTAGGCTACATACTAACCCAGCAAACCTACAATTAGAGGACCTCTAACAATGCGTTCTCCCAATGCAACAGAGAAAGGTAGGAACGGTAGCAAGTCTGCCTGAAACTATAACAAGCAGAGAAGCTGACCTTGTGTATGTTTGCAGTATAATGCAGTAACCTTAAACTGCCATCATTGCTGACACTTGAATAAACAACATGTTAATGAACCAACTCATAACCTTGGTCACAATTCAGATGTGTTTTCAAATGGCTTTAAGAAATGCTTCCTTGTTTTTTAGACCACAACTATGCATAGTAAATATTTAATTGCACACACATTTTTCTTCATTTAGGTCTTTAACAGTGTTGGGGAAGTTACTTTGGAAATTGGTTAAAATGCATCCTGTTTAAAGTGTAATAGTAGTGTAACTATTTCAAAGGCTTTGCAAAAGTAATGTAACTAATAACATTTCATTACTTTTTTTATTTTGACTCCTCAAAACTTAATGAATGTTCTCAATTGTTGCTGTGTTTGTGTTTTACCTTAAAGCGGAATCAACACTGACTACTTTCAAGCTCCTTTTAAAATCTTTCATCACATCAGTTAGACAGATATATATATATATAGATAGATACTTCACTTATCCCCCGAGAGAAATTCACATTTCCAGCAGCATGACAGATCAGAAAGATTACTACAGGAATGACAATGGGACACAGGGGGGATTCAATACCAGAAAGCAAAAACACTGACACTATGACTGGTGACTATAAGAGTGAGTGGAATAGTTCCAAGTTCCAACAACAAGGCAACAAGGTCCAGTTTTTTGTTAGGAAATTATGTAAAACTATGGTATGGAACTAGTTACTGCCCATATTGATCTTGCAGGGGTAATGAAAAGGCTGGTTTCTGAGGGTCTGCACTGCTTTCTGCGTCTGCAGTTAAATGAAATCAGGTAAACATTCACCAAAACATGGAGCTGATATAGTAGATGTCTTTGCTCTAGCTGGTCAGTCCCAGTAGCCTTTTTTGGATCGATTGAACAAAGAACTACTTCAATATTTGAAAAGGCCTCAGTGATAGTGTTGAAGCCCAAATAAAACAAACTGCACTAGATTCAAGGCTGTACAAGGAACTTTGGCATAATTAAAAATATCTAAACAGATTAAATGGAAATGTTCAACTAATGAATCACATAAATTCTTTCCAGCTGAGATAACTCTTTGTTTTGTTTTGTTTTTTGTTTTGTTTTGAATTTACATTCTGGTGGCCTGGAATTTAATGGAAGTTAATTAAGTTTGTGATGTCGACATGACAAAAGGTCGGGAATTCACCATCCTTCACTGTCAGATACTAACCTCAAATAAAATGTTCCAACACCACAGACTGTTTTGGATGAACAATTCTTAATTTGTAACAATTCTTAATTATGATATTATTTTAATATACCAGATGTAATATGTGGTTATGTCTTCTCCCTCATCATTTAAAGCAACTCCTCCATGTTTTTACAACACACTGGCAAGCCGCGAAGGAATTTCTCAAGTTTGAATTTGAAACTCCTGAATATCCTGAGAAATATTCACACACATTCTAACGTCACTTGTGTTATCACTTATCACCATGGTGACAATATCATTGGCTGACACTTGATTTCAGTAACTCTACTTCATTGATTAGAACGTCATCATCTGGCCTTTATGTTTTATTTTTCTACTTGCACTAACTTGCACTTGCATTAACTCTATTTTATTTATTGGAATGTCATCACCAGCACATCTCAGAATGCTGTGTTCAGATGCCATTTGCCAGAATCTCTCAGGGTTGGCTTTAATGTGAAAATCGCATCTTAGATTGGGTTACTTGTTTCGAGATTTTTAGAAAGAAAATGTCCTGCATGTTGACAATATTAGAGATTTGTGTATTGTATATTAGATATTTTTGTGTCAGTTGGAGCAGAATTCTTGATACGCTGCCCCATTTTCCTGGAATAATATACACAAGTAGCTGGATTGTTAGAGGTGATTACTGGAGGAAATTACCTGTTTCTGCATCATTACCATACTTGACTTTGTATGGCATATTAATTGTATTCCCTTTTACATGTTGTAGATGCGTATAAAATCCACAGCAATTACAAATGCTGATAACCCCTCCATAGAAGGATTTTTACCTTATTTTAAATGTAGAAATGTCTCATCATTCTATAGAACAAAGATAGTGAAATATATTTCCAGGTAATCTCCCTTTTGTGTAAGGAAGCAGGAATGATATGACGAAGGACAATGGACTTGATGCATCATATTGTAATCTTACAACAGGATGGTAGATCTCAGATCAGTTAACTGTCCCTTTTCACATCCTGCAGAAGGACATTACGAGGAACATTATGTGGTTTCAATCAGTGCTGACAGTTGGTGAGTAGGCGAACACTTTCAGGACAATGGCCAAGGCCTGTGGACACTCAATGCATCCTTTATTTTTATCTGGATATGAGAAACCTTGTGGCACTCTCTTAGAAGACGATTACCTCAAAAGGAGTTTCACTTCAGTTTTCCATAGCACTAGTCATGGCTGAGCATGGAAAGCAAGTTTGGTTGAACGCACTAAACACCCTGTCGAAAGCCTGTTGAATGGATTTGCATTACAGATTTTTGCATATCTTGCTGCAACCTGCCAGCAGAGATAAAGAAACCAATTAAATCTGACTGTTGTGTGCTGCTTGAATGACCAAAACTCTTGTAGCACCCCAAACACCCGTTGCTCAAGGATATTCATCTCTCTGTGAAGATCACATGATGAAGCACAAGCTTCCTGAACCTTGATTGGAGTTGTCTAAAGACCAACGTTCCACATGAGACCAGAATTACTTTGTCACCCTCTGAGACGTTTTGTTTACTACCTCAGGCAAAGGCGCAGCATGTATACAAGCGTAATACAAGCACTCTTAAGTGTACAACCCTCTTAAGGCTGAAGGTATAATGTCTACTTCCATTGGCCTGATGCCACTGAAAGATGCAGTTAAAAGCTTCCTTTTAGTTTGACTTTATGTCCCAACCGCTGACACTGAATTTTGCATGTCAGAGGAGACTGGGTTGATTCCAATCTGTGAGCCCCTCATGAGATATTAATATCTCACCTGTGCATGTTTGAATCCATATGTGGGCGTGCGTGTGCATATGGAGGCGTCTTTGTGTGTCCATGTTTATGTGTTGTTCAAGAGCAAGAGAAGAAGCGTGGATATTAAATATCCAGAGCTCCCCCTAGCTTCTCATGGGTGAACAGCCCACTGCTCCAGATGCACAGGAGGGTGGAGGAGTGTGTCTGCCTATGTGTCATTATTGAAAATAAAAATGTCATCTGGATAAGATGGATAAGTTTGTTGAAACAAAGTAGTACTGCAGCGAATGCCCACACAGCAGGCAGTTTGGATGTTTGCATGTTCAGGCAGTTATTTACTGTCGATCAGCACATTTTACTTCTTTTACTTATTGCATATTGAAACTTAGAGAGAAGTGATAAAATAGAAATGATTTATCCTTATTAGCAACTTGGTCAATGATCTGAGAGCAAGTCTGAGCCACTGCCGAACAAATGAGACGGAGGGATGGATCGATGGCTGAATTAATGACAGAGAAATCGAGAGAGAGAGATAGAGAGAGAGAGAGAGAGAGAGAGAGAGAGAGGTCCTGGATCTCTGTTAAATGATAAATGGTTTTGTTTTTTGTCACAAAAATGAAATGAGAGCCATCACTGTGATCATCAAGAGACGTCGATATGCTATTTTGTATTTTCGACTAGCTAAAAGTCCCTCAAGATCAGGAAATAAGATGTTTTACAGCTTATTTATCGCCCATCGATGAAAAGAAACATTGTATATTGTAATATCTGTCTGCAAACAGACACTATGGCAGCATTTTGAGACAGTTTGGTTTGTTTGTGATCCTGTGTGATAATGTATAATAAGAGCACCATTTAATTTCATGCGTAAATCTTACTTCACAGCCTAAGAAACTGCACAACAAGTCAAAGAGTCACTTGATATGACATTTTGGGACCGGTTCTGTATTGATGAGCTAAGAAGATCCACTGATTCCTTTGGGGAGTGAGTGTGTAGTTAATATTTAAGAATCGGTCTGAGCCAGAAGGACATATAGTTTTCAGCAGGCAGGTTAAGTAAAACATTGGTGTAATGTTTCTCCCGGGACTCTAACGATGGAGTTATATTTAAGAAATCAATCTTTTAAATAGACAAACAAACATACAACAATATTAAAAAGACAGTTATACCAGTGTTGCCACATATCAGACTGGTATCTTACAGAATTATTTAAGTAAATAATATGCAAGTTTATGTGATCATTCTTACATATTCTGAATTGTTTGAGTGACTTTTTCATGACAGTGATGACCACTGTAGAAAAGTCCACATATGAAAACCTGAATACATACACACTGGTCTCTGACACTGTGAGCTACATGGTTTGATTCCCCTGCATCATCACAGTCCACAGCCATACAATTGTGTGGTGCCCCCATGGTGTGACGAAAGGATTCCTTTCACTAGATGTGATTTTCATCAGGCATAAATCTGCAGTTTTATTGTTTGTGTCTATTACATGTCCCCATTTCTGTAGCATATTCACAATCACACCTTGATGTTGGAGGTAAGGAGCCAGCCAGCCCTAACTGCTCTTTCGGTGTTGTGCTCAATTGCTCAAATTGTCCATTCAGATCAACCAGAGGGTGGAATGTGGGAGGGCAGAGGAGTCAGGAGAGAGGGGGTGTTGTTCAGGTCAAATGGCCTCAAAAATAGAAGCAGACTTCACCTCAGACTAAAATGGGCTCCTTCACCCCTTAAAATATTCATGAAGCAATTATAATTCATATGATTAACATGGAGTAACCCAGTGAAACTGTGATGAGCATTGTACTTATGGGATTTGCTTTAAAGGTGTTTATTTAAGTGTGTGTGCGCATGTGTGTGTGCGTGCATGTGTGCATGTGTGCATGCGTGCGTGCGTGCAAAGGTAAATGCGGAATATCCTTGAGCTCTTGCTCCCAGAGACCCTGTATGGCTTTGAAGGCCTTAATATTAATGATGCAGATCAGCAGCAGGTCTGAGGCCAGATAATTTATTTATTTATTCAGCTACAGTCTGTATTTACTGGTTTAAACAAAGTCGGTGTTTCTTCCTATTAATATATTGTCTCATCAATCAATCTGGACATTATGATCACACATACTAAATTATATTATATATTTTTCTGGATGGATGGGATGAGACCTTCACTAAATGTTATCTACCTTCTGTTTCTTCATAAAAAACATGTATATGTCCTTCAGGTCATCGAGAGTGTGTGACTCCCTCACAAAGGGGCTTTCAATCCATCACACTACTGACGGTTGCTATAGGAACACATTCCCCTCTGCCCTGTCTGTAGACACAGAAACATTTAATCTATACATGAACATGTTAGCAGCTTTGAGATCCTCCCCTTGGCTGCAATGTGCAAAAATTGTTGGTCATTTATGGTGGCAGGGATATTCTTCAAATGGAAATGGACTTAGGTTCAACAAATTAAGAGAATTTGTATCTGATCTGGACACAGTTGCACTTAATATTCAAAACCAATAGAGGACAGCATGTTCCCAGAAACTCGGTGTGTTGACCTCTTATTGTCAAAGAAAGGAAAGAAGGAAACACTAACTTACTTAGCTTGAGCAGGCGGGTCACACTCACTTAACCAGTTAATTTACTTTACCACACTCATATTCGCTCAACAACTTTGAGAAGCGGCTGAAAGTGGGAGTGCTGTGGTTGAAATTGTTTTTCTTTGGGGTGGCTGGTGTGGACCACTGCGCCATCACACTGTGACATAACAGGATACAGCGGAGCTCCTACTTATCTGATACAGCCGCAGGTCTTCTGCGCTACAGTGACTCGCTGTCACAGGGTGAAGAGCTCCACAGTGAGGGATCGAACTGGGGACACTCCTCCTTTGCGCTGCTGGAGTATGAAGCACCGCTGGCACTGACCAGGAGTCACGTCTCCTTTGCGTTACAGTGCCTGACTCTCAACAGGTGAAGACCTCCAGAGAGCTACTGTGACTCATTGTTGCCTCCTCAGGCAATAAACAGGAAAATCATAAGAGATTTTCCCATTGGCAAATGCAACCTGCAGTGTGACATTTAAACTAATCCCACAGGTTCAGTATCAGCCAGTACACAGGTTATTTGCAATGTCAAATTTATATTCACAACATATTCCTTGACCAAAAATGTTTCTGCAACAAGTCTGCAGCAGACAAAACCTCTCTTTATTCTCTTCTTATTCCTTCAAATTCAGATTCATTCAAATCACAGTTCATGCTAATATTTACCTCAAAAACTTGGGTTTACCCATGATTTTAACTGAGGCAGTCTCTAACCAACATGAGCTCCTGTTACGTTCAATACCTCAGACTTCATCTGTTGTTCCACGGGCACCATGAGAACAGGTAATCAGTTTTGGGGAGCTATTGTCTTGGAACGGCAGCAATCTGCCTGGTAATTGGAAATGAGTGAGTGTGATGCGGAAAGACTGTTGTAACATTTTTGCTTAGAGACACACAATGAGAGTGATGGCGAGTAAGACAGATTTCCATTTTATGCGTGTGTGTGTGTGTGTGTGTGTGTGTGTGTGTGTGTGTGTGTGTGTGTGTGTGTGTGTGTGTGTCAAGGAAGAGAGATGCTGGCATGGTCGGTGCCAGTGAGAGCACACTGTCCTCTCTGCAGTAATT
>CAAKHB010007207.1:31742-51742 GCA_901007665.1 Aeoliscus strigatus | reverse complement strand
AGCTCTGCCTCCAGTGTCCATTTCATATCCTCCCCTTCATCCTCTCACTCCATCCTGTCCCTCCTCCTCCTCCTTCCCAGCAGCTGGCCAGTTTTCACCCCGGCAGACTGAAGATCTTTCTCATGGTGCAGAATAAGGGAGCTTTCAGATGGGAAGTGATTCTTGTTCTTTAGCCCACTTCTCTTGTGTGCGACAAACAAGCAGAATCACTGAGGCGATATGTCGCGCAGTGAAGTTATCATGGGTGCAGAACAGTGATTAAACCAGCAGACAGTCTCTAAACTAGTACTGGTGAAAGTATTCTGTATTTCAATCCTGTAATTTTGATCATTAAATCAGTTGTGTGTCCAGCCTATACTGCTATCATGTATTACTCCCAGCAACCAGCTCCTAAGCAACAGAAAGACACGTTGTTGTCTGTTGTTGTGTGTTAGTGTCTACGTGAAATGCACCTGGCTTCCAAGAGAAATATCAGTGGTGATATGAGACAGCCATCAACTGAATGGATCAACCATTTTATTTTTTACCTAAAACTGTATTAGCAGCTGTATCACCATCGGTACTTGGCCTCACAAATTAGTCAGTTAATTTACCTGAGCAGCCACATGTCACAGCTGTGAATTCAAGTCTTTTTTTCTCCTATACTCTCATAAAATCTGATTTCCTCTGCCCAATAGACGGAACACAGTTTTCAGGCAATCCTACCATCTCCTTCCTGCTCTGCTCTCATGCTCCAGCTGCCTCGGGTCTCATAGGACCGACCATTCAGTCCAGTTTTAATTGATTTGAGGTGACACACAGCTGAGACGATATGAGCAGTCCTGTCTGGGAGAAACACAAACCAAACAGACACAGTCTACAGTGGCTGGCTACCCAGTATAAGTAGCAAGGGCTGTTCAAAATACATTTACCATATTTCAAATTACAGATGAACTGTGTAAAAATTGGTAGATTAACGTCATTAAGTCGGGTCGTATTGGAATTGCAACACACACAAAAATACAGAAGCCGGGGTGCCAGGTTTGTTGCCAACTGCATCAAGTGATCAGTCTGCACCATCCATGTCAAGCTGTGAATCTTACAGAAAACAGTATTTAACATTAGCTCGGCTATCCATTATCAGTTACATCCACACATATAACAGCCAACTATCACTAGCCTGCTATCATTCATTCTTTTCATCCTGCCTGCTTAGGATTCTCTCTGATTTGCGTGATGATTTGACAAACATCCGATGGAACTTCACAGTATGTTCATGGTCGTCTATGAGACCTAGAATATATAGACACTTACTGCAGTGGTCAAAGTGAACCGTCAATACTAGACAAGGCAGGAGGATCATTGTACCCCCTCCGTTTCCTCCGTTTACTGGGTGTGAAGGTGGATGGTTCACGACCAGTAATGTCATATCAAGGGTCAGCGTCATATAATGAAAACAAGTAACGTTGTTAAAGAGGGATTTGGCTGAAAAGTAACGTTAACTAACTTAGCTAGCTAGCTACACTTTCTTCTGTGCCCCTCTAAAGGCACTGTGGGCATTTTTTTTAATATAGCTTTTAATAAAAAAATACTACATAGTTAACCTTGAATGTTGCAGGAATTTATTTCAAAACATAAACAACAGCCATGTATGTTAGCGTTTTCATCTGTGAAATATGTTTTGCTCTGAGCATATAATCTTGTGCGGTCTGTTTAATGATGGTCATTGGCAGATTGACAGACACTATGTGCCATCTAGTGGTCTTACAAATAATAATTATCTGATGCGACCATGGTGTTGTGTTACGAAATACCTGTATGAGATTATGCTGTGTTGTAAGGAAGGCTGATTTTAATAAATGTGTAACCTAATTTTAACCATAACACAAAACTTTTCCAATACTGCACACCTAATAGAAAGAATAAAAAAGGGAAAAAAATGTGAACCCTGAAAAATGAATCTCATATCTCCTAATGCAGGTAGAGGTGTTACATTAGGTGACAGGTTGTAGTTCATGCTTAACAACAAAAACAGACTTCAGAGTCAGAGGATATGTGGTTAGGTTAAAGGAAAAATAGTAATGTTGTTTGTTGAAGTGGGAACTTGAAGTGCACTGCACACAAAGCCTCTGGAAAACGGAACATTTATATGTATTATATATATATAAATCAAATAACTCATACTCCCTCCATTTTCTTCCTGATCAGTCTACTGCAGTTTAAGCTCCACATCTGAAACAGTACATTAAATGGATGAGTGGAACTGAAGTCTTTCAAATGTCTTTCATTCTACACCTGTCAACAGACAGGTGAGTTGGTTGTTGGAACAACTTTGAGGTGAGTCAGAAAATCACTTCCTCTGACAGCTCTCAGCAGGCGAAAACCCAAATTGACAAGCAGACAAAATGTTGGAAGACAAAAAAATAAATAAATACATCAAAAAATCTAGGATATCCTTACGTTACTGCCTGATCATATGACCTTGGCCAAACATCTCTGCACAGAATCCCCTGAGGGCTGCCTGTAATTCTGATGGGAAGTGGTGCCCACAAACATGGTTTTGTGTCTGTAAACTACTGTTAGATGTCTTAGCTGCTGTTTGTGGTAGTTGTCCGTCCATGTTTTGACTCAATAAAATCCAATAAACAGATAGTTTACACAAATAGACCATTAAATACCAACCTATCTTCTGTGAACGAGCATCAATAGTAAACTGATCAACTTAAAGATCAGTGTCCTTCGGCCTGAAGTCCAAAAGCCCATCCGATAAGAAAAATACACTCTGTACAGAATATTAACTAAGGCACATCTTGTCTTCCTCTCACCTCCCATGCTGCTGGAAAGATTTCAGTTCTCCGTCTCGTTCTCATGTTGGTTTGTGCGGCAGCAGATGGAAAGCAGGAGTGTCTCTGTCCATATAAATGCTGCTCCTGCTTGCTCACCAAGGTATGAAAATCTTTGAATAACATCATGTTCTTTTCTGAAAATACTTTCACAACATGGAAAACAGTGGAGTATTGTTTTGCCCAGCAAGAGACACAAAGAACATATTTCCACTGCACTATTCTGAAGATGTTTTTTTTCCATGTTTCTTGTGTGGCTCGTGTACAAACTGATTACTCCCTTTTGCCTGACGCCAATGCAGTATGTGTATGTGTGTCAGCAAGTCTGTCTTACTTTTAATTTCCAGGACTGAAGAAAGACAACAGACTACTATAACAGAATCTTTGAAGAATCCTAACAGTATTCTGTTTTGACTTTGGAGCACCAAAATGTCGCCTGGCATTATCACAATAACATGCAAGAACAATATCATATCTTATCTGAAGAGAAACTACCTTTTGGAGGATTTAACCAGCAACAGACAAAGCCAAAATCTGTATTTGATGACAAAATGCAGCAATCTGATATTAGTATGAAGGCTGTGGTCAGATTGTAATGTCAGGTCCAAGAGTAACCTGGACAAATCACCTCCAAACACAAAGTAGATAAGTGGTGCATGCTAATGCCGAGCATGAAGGGAGACACACTGGTCTCCCTGACAACCGCACATAACCGAAGGGCTTTAATTGCCTGATGAGTAAGCTATCCTGGCCATTTGAAATTTTGTTGAGTATTCAGTAACCTTCAGTGAATATCCCTCCCCAGAGTTTGACATTGAACCGAACCCTGTTGCTGCACGATTTTTCATTCTGACAGTTGGATTATGTTGATTTGAACATATCATCAGGTTTATCATGATGTTTCATGTAAATGACCTTGTTGTAGGACATGCAGGGCAAAATCAAGCTCATAAAGAACTCATGTAGGTCCATCTATTTTTGGGGGGGGAATTCTATTAGATTAGTTAAAGGACTCCAGGTCACCTCCATTTTCTGAGTGAAGTAACCCAGACGTCTCCTATCTCCACAAACACTCAGTTCCTACGTCACCCTCTATCACTGGTCCTCCTGGCAGTTGGAAGGCCAAGAACACGTGATGCATCTTAAGCAGATACCCAAACCACCTTAGCTGACTTCTTTCAATGTGAAGGAACAGCAGCTCTGCTCCAGACTCCTGCTTGTTTGTTACTCATCAGTTTAGGTGTCGCAGGAGATCTGACATATTTTCACATTGAAAATGGTCATAGTACCACCACCTACACCAATGCGCATTTGGCAGTTATGGTCGTGTCATCTCTCCTTCCAACAACATCAAAGTATTGGGGATGTTTCCTGCCAGGGAATATAAGTGTTGCTATCTCTTGAGCTAGCTTGCTGCTGTGTGATGTGTACACGGTTAGGGAATGGAGTAAGCATGTGATTGGACTGGATTTCAAATCACTTTGGGGCCAACATCCAAGGTGAGGATGTAAAGAGAAAATAATTACATAACTGTCATGTGCTACTGCCCAACACCAGCACGCACAGTATGCCTCTTAAGTCCAAGGAATACGAATCTGTGCCAACAAATCTCTTCAAACAAACACAAATGACTGCAGAAACCACAGGTGAGGGAAAGTACGTCAGTGTGTTTACAGATATTTGAATAAACTGGCCCTTTAAAGACATGCTTTGGGTACTCGTGATTACTGATTCAAGAATATGTTTCATTACAAGGCATATTAGCAAAATCTTGATAATAAAACACCCAGGTAATTCTGTTAAATTACTGAGGGATACATTTAATTACGCATACTAGTGTTTGATGGGTAATTTCATATGAACTGTGTGTGACACACAATTCCAGTTACATCCTTGTCATCCTTGTCCCCCACATTGTACTGCCTTCTCATTCCATCAACACCATGGGAGAAACTTGAGCTCTGAGCCCTTGCGGTGAAATTTTGAGCTCCACATCTGCTCTCCAAGATTAAATTTGTGAAGTCCAAAAACCAAAATATGTCAACAAACAATGGCAACACTCGCAAGTACAAAGGCCAATCAATTATTAATGACCTCATGGATGGGTGGTGTGTATGAAATGTTAGAGAAGAGACAGCAATTGATGTAACAACCTATTAAATATAAATAAAAAGTGCCAGGGGCTGGAACGATAACAACAATACAAGGCGGTCTTGGGAAGGTCTGTATGCGGTGCTCCTCTCATCTGCATAAAAAAATCAGAGTTCTGTTCTCATTATCTTGTGTGTGCTTTTGCCGCTGGCTATGCCCAGAGATGAAGTGCAACATCAATGCACGAGGAGGCCAGTCTCAGTTCTATGTGCTCCCACGCTCATTCTGGAAGCAAAAACTCTGGGGGTAATTTGATTGCTACATAATAAACCTGAAAACCCATGAAGGCCCAGAGGTGCCTTTCAGTTTTATGAATGCTTCTCAGCCTTCCTTCCGATCAACCTCCTACTGGGTTTGTGGGTCAGAAAATTATTTATTCTTCCATTATTTGTTTCGACACATTTCAGATACAGCCACTCAGATGGGCACCTTACAGCTACACCTAGAGACCTTCTTAATAATAAATAACAATAAAATGTATATGGTGCTTTTTAAAAGCACATTACAAAGCACTTTACATTAAATCAAAAAACAATGAGCACCATATGAGCATTAGTTTGCGGTGAGAACAGATGATGGATGATGATGATGATGATGATGATGATGATGATGATGATGATGATGGCTTTGAAGGCAGAGTGACAAACACTGGCACGTGTATCATTTATCAGTCACTTAACAGTCACTTTCTGTAGAACAGTAATTGCAGCAACCACAGTTGGTCAGTGTCAATTCATCAAAGCAGTGGTGGTCCCAGTGTTTTTTTATCTTTTTTTCTTTATTTTAAATTTATAATTTCAATTTATAATTTAAATGTATAATTTAAAATAAATCTGTTTATAAGCAATGAGGTCCAAATATTATACATGATGAACAAGGACACAGAAACAAATTCATCTACTGCAGTCACTGTCCCACAGATGCTGGCAGTAGTTCCAAGAGCAACGGATACACAAAAAATGTGGGTGATTCCATACAATCAACATGTCTCCCTTTCATAAAATGTAGAACAGAGGATCAGAGTCTCCTGTTTCCACCCACCAACGTGTCAGTTGCAAGTAGCCCCCCGCTGACACGAACAAATGCACTTAGGAAAGAGTGCAAACATCAGTGCATCAGTGCAACATCAACAATAGCCCACACCATAGCACACGTCTGGATGCATTTGCAGTGTGAAAGAAATAAATGTCCACATGATACATGAGATATTACGCTAATAACTGAAACATGACTCATTAACACAACAATATAGCTGTCAGTTGCTGCCTGGCTGCTGCTCTGCACGGCTCAAATTTGGATTTAATAACCACACTGGTGCACTAAAATGACCACATTTGACAGTTGATCTCTTCTGTAATTGGACCAAAATGTATTTGATGTTGTTTATTTGAACATTTGTTCATTCATGCTCAATCTTAGTAAATTCAGCTGAAAATTCAGCTCATTCAGCTCTTTCAGCTTCCGTGTGTGTAGCAAAAACCTCAAGATTATTCAGATTATCTCATTACTACTACAGGCCCCAGCATGCATTACTGAGCAGAGCAGAGCAGGATGCTAATCACTGAAGTGAGGACATCTGTGAGGAAAAGCAGCAATCCCTCAACTGGAGTAGAAGACAGGAACTATTTTGATGAATGAATTATTGATTAATCATTTTTGTCACTTTTTAAGCAGAGATGGCAGAAACTTATTGATGCTTTGTTTTTGTTTACCATATAACTAACTTGTTCCTAATTTGTTTTATGTCTTAACGGTTTTTAACCTGATACACCCCAACCTACAAAGTTCCAAACAATAAAATAAAAATAAAGTTGTCCTTATGTCTTTTGAGGTTTATGGACCCCGGCCATTTCACAGTGGGCGGACGTTGAAAGAAAGCTAATAACTTGACAGTGTGGACTGAATTTTCTGTTGAACCATCCACCTGAGTTCACTGAAGCACTTCAAGTAATAGCTGTAAGTCTTAAGTTCATAGGTATTAAAGCAACAGTATTAAAGTCCCTAATATTCATCAGCATCATGGTTATTTGAAATGAAGCTTTTCAGTATTACTCCTGATGGTGCATAAGCTTGTGTGTAAGCTCTGTGAAATGCCCCTTTTAAACAGTAATAAGTCACTGGACAGTTTAGTGAAACAGCCGAAGAAGTGTAATGTGTCTAAAAAGGCATCAAACATAAAAAAGCCTATTATGAAAAGGAAAAAAAAACATCATTCTTTAGATGAAGAATGTGTACAAGTCATTACAGGCATGTTTTGATGCACAGCTGATAGCCCACGAACCCTTCAGTTTGACAGACGTATGGTTTGGACCAATATAAAAGAAAAATGTATGTGAGAGAGAAAACAGCGGAGGAAGCTTTGTTGGGGAAACAAAAAAATGGAGCCGCAACACCTAGATTAACGACAGTGTCATTTCTGCAAGGTCAGATTTTTTATATTCGTTTACAGTCTCTAAACTAACTGTCAAAGCCCCTTTGCCACAGAGTGCACAAATAATACATTTAGACCACATAAACTGTACAGCTCTTTGGGGATGGTAGACATGAGCGATATTAATGGAAATCATTCAGAAAGAGAAACACAGCTCTGGTATGAGCAACTATAAGTGGCACTGCGTGGGTTCACATTTCAGCAGGGCACGGGCGGTTCTGTCTGAGCAATGGGGTGAATGAGCACAACAAAAGTCTTGTGCCACATTAAATGTCGTCTCTTTGCTTCGTCAGGGTGACCTCTGTGGCCAATTATAGAGGGAGGATAATGCTTTGGCTGACATATCTATTTGAAAGGATGAGATGTTTTTTCTCATTCGCTGACACAGGAGATCACACGCCTATTATCATCACAATGACCGTATACACAAGCTTATGTAAATGCCTCCTCATGCAGTAGCGACTGTCAGGCCTGCAGCATATTACCATTGTGTTTGGAAGAATGGCAAGTGTGGAGAGAATAGTAGAAATATATCAGGGTTGCTTGGATATCACTGCCTCAGCTATGGAGGCATAGACAGATATTAAAGTGTTTCTTTGCCCCCCAGAATTATTTAATATTTACTTTATCAATTCAAATTGGTTTTAGCACAGAGCATTTTATTTTTCAGACTTGACTGAACTTGTGATGTGATCATAACATGAAGAAATATTGAGACTCAAAGTACATTTGTAGCAAACACAAATCAGTTCTCAATGTCAAAACGAACAAAGTCCAGCATTTGCCCAATGTCATAAAAGAAGTGAGGGGCTCTGTATCCGCTCCACGTGTCCTCCAGACTCACCCACCCTGTTTCACCGGATAGCACCTTCCAAAGTAGGACAAGCACATAGGCCCTGGGCGCATAAAGAAATGGAAAACAGCAGCCTGGATATCATATATGTATGATGATATGCAGCTACTGGTCTGTTCCCACTGGGAAATGACCCCTAATTAGGCCCCTTCGTGATCATACATGTCAGCATCTGAAGAAAAGGTGGAGAATAAAAGGGCTCCTGTGGGGTTTCTGAGGCCCTGGCATTGAATTTATCTGTAGAGCCATTCAGTGACTCCATTTGTGTTGAATGGCACGCTACTGCCTGTCTCAATGTTTCTATGGATGGAGCTGACTTCATTGAGCAGCATGCTCGGTGGAGGACCAGGCCATTTGTGCTGCATGTGTGATTGAGTGTATGATGCAGACATGTTTAACATCAGCTGTACTGTGGGCTGTGAGCTGCCATAAGTAATCATTCCATCTGGAGGAAAAGTCAACTGATTTGCCTCCTGCTCTCCCAATGCTTGCTCAGAACATGAGCGTGTTTGGTGACCCTTGACACTTAGATGGGCCATATTGACGAGAGAGCTCGCGACGGGTGTTTGCAGGGTATCAGTGTAAACATAAAGCCCACACACACAATCACAACACAATGCTAATACAGTATATACACATATGTGGCCTGCAGCGCTTGAATACATGTTACATTTGCTGTGTTTTCAATGAGAGCTGAGGCTGTGTAGTGAGTGTGACATTTAAATCTAAACCGCCACCTTGATTAGAACACAATTCAGGATCCTGCAGAGGGAGGGCGTCTGCTTGTACATGAACAGTAAGACATCGTTTTGTCTCTGCCTTCTTACATGCCCTTTTGAGAACCCATGGCATCCACAGTCCACATGTCCACTCCTATATGCCACCTTTCATTTTTCTTCAAGTGGCAGCTCCTCGTTTTTAATGACCCTCAAGCTGCGCCCCCACATCTTTGAAAAGTTCAGTCCGGCTCTCCTTACAAACTGTCAGCTGGTCTCTCACTGTGATAATTGAAGGCCCTCATCTTTGGAGGTTGGCTAATTTGCTGTCTTTGTACGATTTTGTTCTCTCCCCTTTTCAGGGCATTAGACGCTCCACCTGTCACACTTCAGGATTCCTTGATGTTCCACAGCCCGAGCACTTTATCTGGACAGCCCTGACAGGAATACGCCACCGCGATTGTCACCCACTGACCCCTGCTGGCAGGCTCAGGGATCACAAGAGCTTGCAGCTCCCGCAGAATTCATACAGGCAGAATGAAGGATTTAATGTTACGGGTGATCTGTATTCCCCTTGGCTATAGTCTTGAACATCAACATGTCTTCAATTTGCAGGTGTACTTAAACACACTGGAAAAAACAAAAATACAATAATTTGACTGAGGATTGTCAAGGTCTGACACTCACCAGTATCATCCCAAGTGGCACAGTCTCACTTTTCAATAGCTGTATGAGCTATGATGGATGAGACGGCATACTGGCTTCGATACGTGGCATTATTCAGCAAGAATCCTCAATAGGGACTGCAAAAACATTTCAGATCTCACAATATCTGAAGCTCAATGAACTATGGTGAGCATGAAGTCAAAAAATCGCCTCATGTTCAATGGTAATTTCAGTAATGTTACTGTCACCAGTTTGGGAATGAGTGACTTACTATAGCTGCAGTCATTTTCAATTGAGTTAACATGATTGAAGGGGAGGTTATGCTGCAGCTGGCAGAGAAGGACTCCCACAGCTAATAGCATGCCTTCCCTGATATGTGTGCACACATACAGACACACTTATCCTCACAAATTGGCAGGGTTGCCCACCAAGGTGGCCAGGGAATGCAGGCCAGAGAACGAGTTTGCTTCTCTATGTCAGGCCCCCTCCAGCACGGAGGCAGGGGATGAAGGAGGGACTGTGACAATCCTATGCTTGAGTGCTACTAATCAGCACAGGAAGCCCAGATAAAGATCTCTCTCTTTTGCTGTACCCACAGCCATAATGAGGCCTGGCATCTGATGGATTACCCAGAGTTATTTCGCAAAGGCACCCTCATTTTACCAGTCGCCCTCTGCCACCCACCGCTCTCCTTGTCGGCAGAGCTAAGGCCTTTTTTGTGCCTTAATGCTTTCATTGCACAGCCATCACTTACGTCTGGGCTTTGTATTTCGCAATCATTAATCGTTAAGGGATAAATCTGACATGATTTTCTCAAGGCTACAGTGGGAAATGTGAGCAGGCTGGGTGATGATAGTGGACATAAGAGCCCCCTTTGGCCAAAATCATAATGACTGGCTGTACATTGCCAGCAGATGTCAAACACAGCAAATGTTATCAGCTGGGATATGTTTTAAATAACTGCCATCAGTAGACAAGGAGACAAATCTGAGGCTTTGAGCAGTCAGTGATAGAAAGCCATACACTCAGTCTTTCTCTGAGCCAAAGGTTAGTGATTTTTGGGTGCAATAAGATTTAAATTAAAATAAATTTGTCAGCATGTTAAAGGACCCACATCTGACAAGAACATTCAGTAGCACACGGAGGAAATACCTCATCATGCCTTTATTTATTTGATAATATATAACATCAGTGTTCAAGTACCTGCTACAAAGCCCTCTTTGTCCTGCATGTACCGGTACAGTATATTGAATTCTATTAAACTCCGTTTTGCCTTGCTGTGATGTTTAGTCCATGTTGGCCCTGGGCTCACGGGAAATTGTGTTCATGAATGGTCAGTTAAAACTGAAAAAATCTCTCCTTAAATTGGCATCGTTTTATGGATTTACAGTCAGTCATGTGACATCTGTTGTAGTTCTGTTTTTCAAAGAGCAAACTTAATTAAGGTAATTTGTGTTTGCCTTTTTCAGCAGGTTTGGTGTGTAAGTTAAGGTATTTTGACTTTGGTGTAAGTTCCACATTGGTCATCTTTTTACTTCATAGCAGAAAGCATCACAGCATCTGGCAGCTTTAGGCTGACTGATTAAATCAAGACAAATGTCTCCTCTTCTTTGCTGAGGTTTAAATGTAATTTGGGGTGTGCAGGAGTGTTAATTTGGTGTTTGTGACCCATTTGCTAGAAAAAAGATGACTTTGAGCCTGAGTCATCATGTTTACAAATTTAATTAAAAAGAGACATTTAGAATGAAAGACTATTTGAAATCCTCTTCCGTTCAAAGAGCCTGCGGAGGCTTGCTCACCTTTAAAAGTTGTCAGTGATCAGCAAAAAGGTGACACACCAAGGACAGACTAACGTCACCCTTTCTACTCTTAATATCTTTGGATATACACCCTTTTATGCACTGGTTTGAGTGTTGGGGTCACTGAAGTCAATTCTGTATTCTTTCCTGCTGTTTCTCGGGCCTCAGCCAAAGCCAGAGTTCTGTAACAGGAGATAAAGATTGTCTGTTTAGCAAGACAGGAAGAAATGGAGCATGGCTCTTTGGAAAAGGCCACTCATAACTACAGGATTTTGGAGGAGCACTCAGCCATGCTGCACTCATAGACGCTCATCAATGCACAGAGAGCTGTTTGTTCAGAGAGCTCTCCCAGATGTGATGAAAAAAAAAAGATTTAATTGCAGAAGACATTTATGGCCTGACTTGCTAATTGAATTGCAAGCAGCCAAGCAAGACTGGGAGTGTATGATTGTGTCATATAGGCAAGAGACTGGGAGGTCAGACAAAAGAAAAGACGAGGGGAGGAGGGGGTGGTGCAAAAAGAGGGGAACCTGGTAGACAGGTCAGAGGATTAGTAGAGACATGTTGGGTGACTGAATCACATGACCTGCTGCAAAATGTCATTGATACCCCTTTTTACTGCCACATTTACACAAGTCAAGGGTTCACATGCACATCAAATTACAGATCCAGTTAGCTTGGACCTTTGACAAAAAGACCCAAAGCTTCAGTTCACACTGTATTATATTATTCTTACTTCTCAATCTTTGAGTCGATATATATTTCCACGTATTGTTCAATCACTAAAATTATATACCCACATGATGCACTCATTGACAAAATATTAACTTCTCTAAATTGGATGGATGCTGTATAGAATCAGAAGATCTCAATCAGTCCTGCAGGGTTAAGATTCACACTAACCATGCAAGAAGTAGAAGACCGTTTATGTTGACTTGTTTGATCGACAAAAGGTTTCATATGTCCAAAAGATGTTTTTTGACCCTGTGAACCCATAAAGCACAAATCTTGCAGTCGCTATCTGTGCATCATACAGTGTCACATACTTCTCAGAATGCGTGATGTTTGACCGAGCCGTTCAATAAAAAGTCATGTCTTGCTGTCTGTCACGTAAAGGACTTGTCATGTAAAAATACACCCTGAGGACAGTTTGCCTTTGCTGCACGAGTACCAATGCATATAACACGGTGAAGTGCAGATACACATGACAAAAGCACACAGTTGGTGATATGTTGTCCATTACTGTCACCCAGGGGAGAAGGGTGGGCAAGAACACAGGTTACAGCACACTCATCTGCACAGCTGTATAGCACATCAGCGACAATTCCCCTGATGTGATTGCACACCGTCACGCATCACTGCAATAGTTGAAGTGTTGTTGGTACTCTGCAATCGCAGATATGCACCAGTGAAAAGTGTATTATAAATGCAAACGTGTCTTTGATCCAACATGGCATCCATGACTGAAATTTGTCACAGCCACAATGAGCAGTTTGTTAGCACAAACATACAAAATCAGTTTCTCTGAGAATGTTATTGAATATATTCAACTAAAACGGTTTCATGCTAGTCCATTTTCAAGAGATGCTGCTTGTATAATTAAACTGAAAAACAACCATCACATTGTGATACAGTGGTATTTTGTTTACTGTTGTCCAGCTCAAATTTCTTTTCATGACACTTTGATAAAAACAAAAGCAACTTGCCTCAGTGCAATGCGTGACATTAGAGAATATAATGAAAATGAACAGCTCACTCTGGTATATTATCTTGTGGGCATCTTTTAAATGTCTTTTTCAGGCAATGAACTTGCTTTTCTGTTGAAGCGTTGTGAAGAGTGTTCAGATAAGCAGTCAGAGCAGCAAAAACAAATCATGTTGGAATTACAGTGGATTGTTTTAATGTTCGCCTTTCATATAATAAGAAGCTGTTAAACTAGCCCTTGCGTTTACATGTTGAGTAGTTTCATTCAAAGAACCACAACATGACATTGTTCTATCATACAATCAAATTAATGTGTATTTATTTTAATTTAATTCGAATTAAAAGTACGACTTTCTTATTGCATTCTGGTTCAGCTGAAGACATCTTAATGTGAACAATCAATGGGAAAACAGCAGGGTACACCCTGGACAGGTCGCCAGCGTAGGCATGAATCCGAGATAAAATGAAGGTTTCCTGTTTGCTGAAGGACAAACTGTGAAGGTGAGCACCGAACTGAACTCCTTCTTCACTGTCCTTCAGCGCTGTGCTCATTTTGTAAAATCCACCAACTAATTTGTTTTGTGAGTTCTCCCAGGCATTCTGGTTTGGTGACACAGTGTGTGTGTAAGATACAGATGCTGTGATACAATGAAGGTCAGCTGCCTGATAATATGGGTTGCTTGATAAATAAACACCCATCCTTTCATTATTTATTACACAACATGACCTAATAATTTTTCTGTGTGTGCAGGTCTCCTCATATCCATTGCAAAGTCCTGCATAAAACTGTCTGACAAAGGCTCATGACTGTGCTCCATAAAGCCAATACAATATGTTTGAGAATATAGTGCATTCATCAGCCCTATGTTTCATTCAGTAAGATTTTCTTACTTTCTTCCTATTGATTTTCTTTTGTTCATTATCTGCCAAGCAGTGCAGCTGAAATGATAAACATGACACGGTTGTGGAGAAGCACTGGCATTGTGTATGAATTTAGATAAGACATTTAAAGCTCACCACAGAAGAATCATACATCAACTTATTATCCATTGTCATCTCCTCTCGCCTCTTTATCCTGTTACAAAGGGCAGCCAGGTTTTCCAGCCATCATTTGGAATCTGGGTTGCCACATATAAGGTCTTATGTGGAATATTTAATCTGTCTCAATTATGTATTTCTGCTAAAAAAGCAAACTTGTATGCAGAAATGACAAATCCTCTTGTGCATGTTCAAGGCTGTGAGGTTATTTTTACATTATTTAATTTGAGACCTCTTTTCTGTGATGTCTTCAGTCCACATTTTTAAAACAACTTCATTTACACCCATTTAGACTTTTGCCATTTTCGACTCATCACATTCATGTCAATGAAATGTCATACAGTTACACTTAGTATGCAAGCAGTTTCACTGGACAACTTAAACCAGACAGGAAGTACTAATAATCATATATTAGCTGATATGCTACTTGACTGGACTCTGCACACTGGTTTCTGTGACATATGGCTGCTCTAGATTTTTGGATAAAATCAATCCTTCCTTGCTGTGTTTTTCCTGGGATCACATCATTCACCCACATCCAACCATCTGTCCCATTGTTATTCTCAACATTAAATCCCTATGATTCGTCAAGTTGTAGCTACCGAAGACTAATTAGCTGGTAACCCCAACAAGGTGATGCAGCGATCCTTACATCCTTTGAGATTTTAATCTCTTTGGTAAAACTCACAGATGTGTCTCACGCTGGTGTATGAGAAAGGAAAGACACTTGAGCTGCCACATTCACTGAACGCTAACTAGTTATTCTGATGAGGTCATTGACTAGGCTAATGAATGCATTACTTAGCATATGTTGACATCCTTACTTTCAGCACACTATGGTTTTCATATTAACTACCACCAGAGCACTAAGGGCATCAGGATGCTGCAGACTTATCCTCATTAACTCTAAATATATGCAACAAGAGGCTGGAGAAAGCCAAGCCTATTATTTGGTCCATAGAGAACAGCAGTGGTGAAAGAGGACCTTTATTTCATATGATACCTGCATTGGGGTTCAAATTAATGTGACATCTGCAGCTACATGTAGATACGCTGTGATGGTTCTGCAAATGAGGACCCAATGTGCAGAGGAACCAAAAAGGCAAACTAAATTACAAAGTTAAACAAGGAAAATAAAAACCTTCAAACTAAAATCCCACTGAAGAAATAATCCAAATTAGGAAACAATACATGCTCTTGTGTTTGATATATGATTAATATTTCTGAATAGTGATCAACTGTTCTGTTGTTGTTGTTGTTGTTGTTGTTTAGGATGTGTGATAACAACAAAATTTCTTTTTTTATATTCAGATTTTTTGTGGACCCCAGGAAGATTAGTCTTCATTGCGATGAAGACTAGTGGGGAGCCATTGTGAATAATAAACAACATGTTGCCACTTTTCAACTAGCCTGGATATACATGATGAACCCACACGGCCAATGGCCGGAAAGCTTTCCTCTGCTCTGAATCTCTCAGGCTGGGACGAAATTATTTAACACGGCTTGACAGGTGGATAACGGTACATGGGACAGCTGGCTGCTGTCCCCTGCAGGCCAGCTGGGATCTGAAGTGTCTCCAGTTCAGAGATGATTGAACCTCATTCGCTATTTCCCAAACTATATTTGCTCTGCCACTGCCCATAACACAGTTTCTACTGACACAGATTGGCCAGACGTGCTGCTGAAGGAAACTGGCCAACTGAGTTAGTGACAAATAGCATTCGCTCATTGATTCTTGACTCATTGATTCCAGATGTAATGTCTAATGTAAGTTTGTAATGTCTGTAATGTCAGTTTATCATGTCAGAATTGTTCATTATTACCCAAAAGAGAAAAAATATACCACATGTAACACCACAGATTAAAAAAAATAATCCAGCACTGTCAACTCCCAATGGAATCTTTTTTTCTTGAATACATATAACCTGCAATAACTTTAGAACTGAAGCTTCAGTTATGTCTTGACAAAGAATTCTTCACAGCTGTCGAAAATATCAATATCAAATGTCATGTTTGGGTGTTCACACTGCAGACTGGATATTTCTCATTGATGTTTTACACAGTCTAAGACAGTTTGTCCACTGACAGCAGCCTCTGAGCGCAATGCAACAAGGCATTTCAAAAAAACGCTTTTTTAACATTGAAAAACTCTTCCTGCTTGTTCAAATGATAATATTATTGTTGGGGTTGCAAAATCAGGGAATCTTCAAAGTTGCAAACTAACGGGAATTAACAAGAATTTATGGTAATAAACAGAAATAAACCTGGAATTTAAAAACTGAAAGTTGGTACTTCACAGCAATTTTAACTAAGTTGGGAAAATATACTTTAGCATGATCTTGACTGAATCACCAAGATTTCATGCAACTACATGAATCAATGCTATTCCTCAAACCGCATGCACACTGCACACCCCAGAGCTGATTTCTATTGAGGCCACATATTTGAACCCAAACCAAAAAACGATTGAATCCACACATTTGAGTGTGCGGACTGCATGATGTGACGTAGATTTTGATTATATCATGGTGGAAAAGATTTGATACATGTGGTGTTAAAGGTGAGCTGTGTAAAAATTGGCAGAATACCGACATCCAGTAGGGTCACATTAGAATTGCAACACAAGATAGGATAACTACCAATTTCAACTAATCAAAACATTTTAAAACAGCATTTAACATAAGCTCTGCTATCCATTATCAATTAGAGGCATATCTATGATAGCCACATATCTAGTCTGCTATCATTCATTCTTTTCATCCTGCCTGATTCTCTCTGATTTGCATGATAGATACAAATATCCAAGGGAACTTCACAGTATGTTCATGGCCGTCTATGAGACCTGTGTGAATACAAATAACTAGAACACTCACCGCAGTGGTGAAAGTGAACCGTCAGTACTGGACAGGGCGGGAGGATTGAGCCGAATCCGTTTCCTCTGTTTACTGGGTGTGGAGGTGGGTGGTTCACGACCAGTAATGTTCAGTGACATGCAGGCAGGTGATGACAGGTGAGGCACTGCCTCACCTGTGTACATGAATAAATATTAATATTAAAAGTGCATTTTCAGTATGACTACACATTTCTGACATTTTATTGAGTAAAAATTACTGTTTTTCTGATCAAATCCTGGGCAGAAACCCCGGGTGAGGCAGGGGCGAACTGTGCCTCACGTCTGACTCCATGATCCAATACAAACTGGGTTGTATGCCGCGTGCCCGTCTCTGTTCCTCAGCATATCGCCAATATGAACAGAAATATTAGTGATACACCATGACTTTCTTAAGTCTGTGTAATGTCTTTTATGCATGTGTGAGAGAACTATTCCTGCTGATCGCACAATAAAGTGCATAGAAAAGTCAGCAGGTGAGGCAGGCAGTACTCTGCCTCAACTCAAGGGGGCGTATGCAAGCTGGCAGGTGCTTTCTCGCTGCAGAGCCTCTGTGGAAGCCAGCATAAATTTTTGGCCTTAAAGAATTATTCTTTTTTTCTTATCATTTTGACTGGCAAACTTTATTAGAATTTATTAAAGCACCAGAATTTAAAGTTTGAAAAATAACTGTAGGTTAAAATTACATTTTTACTGTAGGTCAAAATTACATTTGTGCTGCACACATCTCTGTAGTTTAATTTGTTTACAGTATATATGAATTGCTTAAAATGAATTGCTCTATCCATAGTTATAAAAGAAAGTTCTTTGTAGGACAAATATGTTCTAGTATGTTTGTGTTGGTTTGTGAATGTAATTGAGAGGAATGCTGATGGGGTATGAACCATTATCAGTAGTTGTATGCTGTTGGATGAATATTGAAATAAGATGCTTTATTTCAGTTCTTACAATCGTAAATCTGACTCTTGAGGAGTCAGTGCCTCACCAGCCATGAACCTCACTGCACGTCACTGTTAATGTCATATCTAGCGCCATCGTCATATAATGAAAACAAGTAACGTTTTTGTAGGTAATGTTAGCTAAGTTAACTAGCGATTTAGCATCTCACTGATTGAGGAGAAAAGTCGTCACTTCCGTGTAGGTGTTGATGTCAAGGAAATCCTTTCTCAGAGTCCATCTAGCATCTGCTTCTCCAATATCGACTCTGGTTTTTGTTCTGTTGTCATTCTACCTCTGTGATTCATAACTCCAGGGCTGTGAAGCTGCTGCTGCTGCAGGACTTACAGACTCCTTCTTCCGAGCACAGAGACCGTATCTGTCAGCTCACAATGCACCAATATGCTGCTGGCTTGTACATGTAAACATGAACACACTGTCGGACCCGTCAAAAAATATAAAACAATTAATTCATATTACATATAGTTTTTTTCAGGAAAAGCTTTTTATTCTGTGTCTCTCTAAATGCTCTGTGCACATTTTTTGAAATACTGTATATAGTTTGGGGGTCACTTAGAAATGTCATCTGATTTTAATGGAATATCTACCTACACCTCCAGAGGCCTTTTCCACCAACCATCTTTCCTGTGTTCTAATGCTACATTTTGTTAGCTAATCATGTTAAAAGGTGAAGGGTGATTATAAAACCTTTGCGCAATTATGTTTGCACACATGAAAACTGTTGATTAGAGAAGCTACGAAACTAGAATTGTCTGGATGACCCCAAACTTTTGAACGGTAGTGTAGTTTTTAATAAAAACAATACATAGTTAACTTTTAATGCTAAACTTGCCAATATCACATGAAAATGTTTTCATACAGTATATAGATTACTGTTAAGCTAAATGCTAAATGTACACTACAGCTAACAACATTTTATTGACCATTCACTGAATATTTCCAGAATTCCTGAGCTTAAATTCATGGAAAGTTCCAGGGATGTTTCTTGAAATTTACCAGACATTGTCTGCCCCTTTGTAACCTCTACCATCTCTTGCAAGAACAACCCAAGCTACCAGTTCATGTGAGTTCTAAGGGGATCACCGATAGGCTTTTGTGGAAATGAATGAAATTGACCCAATACTGCAGAGAATCTTTAGAGTTGTGTAGGATTCTTTTTTGGGAAACCAGATGTTTTCAGGTTCAAATCCCTGATGAGCCTCTGCATTATTTTTTTTTATCCCAGTTGGCAAGAGGAAAATGTGAGTATTGTAAGTGAGTTTTTAAATGCTACCAGCCCAGAGCGTCATTTTGGCTCTGCTTGTGATGTTTTGAATTTCATTGGAATGCTGAAAGGATGTCAGTCCAGCTGGTCACACTGGAAGGTGGGACAAAGGAGAAAGAGGTAAAGGAGGCAGGGCAACTGCGAAACAAGTGCATCAATACAGAGCAATACCTGGTACAAAGTACTGTTACAGTTCAACAGGAGTTGTCACATCAAAGGAGTACAGTATATCTAACAGAACAATAGGCTTAGGAAATAATGGCAAAAACAAATGGAGGAGGGACAAATGAAACCAGATTGTCATGAATATGTTTGTTGTAAGTTCATATTTTAGCTCCATGTGGGGGCTGGATTTGCTAAACCTGTGTGTAATGAGGCTGAGACTTGAGTTGGATTAGAACTGGATAATTGCAAGATTGAAATCAAAGTTTCAATTAGACAGCAGCTTCAGGTTAGTTGCAATGTGTTCATTTGGAATTAGATTAGACCAGTGGTCTTATACAGTTAAGAGGGTTCCTGGGTAGAAAGCATTATTATTGTAATTTAATCATATCTGTTTTATGTGTTTTAATGACTTTTAATTTTAATTATTATTGGCGACACAGTGGTGCGGTGGATAGCACTGTTGCAAGAAGGTCCCTGGTTCTCCTGGGCTCTTTCTATGTGGAGTTTGCATGCTCTCCCTGTGTCTGCGTGGGTTCTCCAGGTT
>CAAKHB010007207.1:19241-31325 GCA_901007665.1 Aeoliscus strigatus | reverse complement strand
TAGGGGGAGGCTACAGCTTAAAATGCAGTGATGAGGACTCACGAGGAACAGATTTTGCACAGAAAGAAAATAACTAGAACACAGAAATTTCTGAATAGTGTTTGAAGACTTTTTTCTCCAATGACTTTGCAAACTATCCCATGACACCGTGTAGTACCAGCGTTTAAAACAATAAGATTTTGGCTTATGCTGATGATTAGCTAGATCGTTTTTTTATTTATCACCATAACGAACTATGTAATGTTTTATTTCTTTACAATTGGGGTATTTAATGTTCAAATACATAATTAGTCATTGAATACTCCAATAAAAAAACACTATAAAGACGTCCTGTGGCGAATTTAGCAAGGCAAGAGGTATGCACGCCGATCTAGCTTGCACAGTTCTATGCAGTGACTGCTGTATTGTTTAATAGGAAAATATTTGCCCAGGTACCGCTACGTTTTATTTAACACCAGGATTAACGTAGGGTCATCAAGTGCAAATTATATCGTTTAAATGAAATATTGTATCGTTAGTATGTCGTATGCGTTAACTTCAGTAAAACCAGGCACCTTGTCTGCTACCTAAAAGTGTTAACATTACCATCAGAGATAGCCAGCGAGTAAGTAAAGCCATTGTTGATTACAATGAACATTATATTGTTTCTTTCATTTAATCGTAAAATATGAGTCGATGTACAATGTGATCTTGTGACGATAACGGCAGATAATCCCACGTTTTATTTACTGTACGTGTTGTGGTTGGAGGTGTAGTTCATGTAATTACATGCTAGCTAAGGCTAAGATAGCATAACCATTGCAAATCATTATTGTTTACCATGGTGTTGTTTGCCAGGCGAGCATTAGGGCTAAATCAACATATTGTGTGTATCAGTTTAGGGTTACATTAAACAGCAGCAGCTACCAAATAAAGTCTGCTTAATTGACCTCAGGATGTTGGTTAAGTAACGCTAGCGTAGCATGGGGCTAACATTGGCTAACACCCGACGTGAGTTTGGAGGGATCGTTTATTATACTGATCTTGTTATTGTGGTAGATAGTGTGACTTCAATGACAGTATAAAGTGTGACTTTATTACGAACTGTATTGTGTGCAGCTGTTTTTGACTGTAAAATTGGCAACGGGGTTGGCTAATTTATGTTATTTTGTAACTGAAATATGCGGGATAATAGTTCAAAGTTAATTGTACTGACAAAACGATGGTACTTGAAGCTCATCGACGCGCTGTGAAACAATCAAACGTCTCAACATGATATAATATTGCACACAACATCCCAAGTAAAACCCAAACAAGTTGTCATTGTTGTGCATTGTGGGGTGTCAGCCAGCAGAGGGCGCTGCAATATAACGCTTGTTGAATAAAAAAAAAAGCTGAGAGAGTAATCATATGTTCTTTGTTTTGAAAGCTCTGGTGCGATTTGTTCATACGCTCAGACATTATTTGCTGATCATTTTTGGTCTGTTTCAGAAGCAGTACAGAAATAAAATGGCAGGCGCAGTGCTAGAAAGAAATCATCTGCTTACCTTATCCTCTTTTAGGGTGGATTTCCCGTATATTCTCAGTCCCAAAGAATGTATGTGGTGAGTTAGTTTATTCCTCAGACTATCCCTGAAGTATTAAGTGCCAGGGGACAGACACCACTTCCAGGATGGCTTCACTTACTTCTCATGTAGTATTTTAGAAGAGATCAAAGTTTAAAGCGCAGGTGTATTGTTACTTTTTACAGAACAGTCTGGGATGGTTGTCTGCAAGTGCACACGCACACAAACACATACATTTAATTTGACTGCTGAGTTCCAGACTGTGTGCTGTAAGGGCAGTATGTTTTTAATTCACTAGCTATAAAATGAATGATAGCAGTAAATCAATTCTACTTAAGGAAATGTGGCTCGCAAAGAGGTGTGTTTGTGTCAAGGCTTAACAGAGTTTGGACGTCAAGCAGAAAAGGCAGCTTAAGGACCGGCCTTCTCTCCATTTCCTGCCTGGGCACCCTGCCGAGTGACATTGCCTTCATGCCTCAGTCAAACCATGTCAAAAAGCTTTTACCCTATCTTCTTCGTGCTGAAATACTGTATGTGTCAATGTTTTGCTTATCCTGCTCCTCCAGATGGCACAAGTGTGTCAAATCGATGGGTCTCTTCAATCATACATTAATCTCAGTTTGAACTGTTACTGAACTTTCACTGTCCAGTAAGAAGTTGTTTGCCCTTGTGGTGCTGTTATATACTGTGCTTCCAATGTAACATACCCTATGTTATCATCCATTTAGGATTAATAGTCATGGATGAGCAGGCAGCATCTCCTGCAGCCAATACTGACAATAACAGTCAGAGAAATGGAGATGAGGTAAGACGCGCACACTTGTAAAATTAGTGTTGTTGTTTTTTTGTCCATGGCTTAAATTTTTAGTATCTGTTTTTATGATCGTTTCAGAAGACTCGGCGTGGCAGCTGGACCAAGGGAAGGAAGAGGAAGAAGCCAATGAAAGACAGAAATGCACCCAAAGCCCCCTTGACAGGCTATGTTCGTTTCATGAACGATAGACGAGAGCAGCTTCGGGCAGAGCGTCCAGACGTGCCCTTCCCAGAGATTACAAGGATGCTGGGCAACGAGTGGAGCAAGTTGCCCCCAGAAGAAAAGCAGGTCAGTGAAAAAGTTATGGGATGGATTGTGTATTGAAAGAGCTGGAAGAGTTTGTGTCCAAAATGTGTTTCGTAACATTAGTGCTCCGAGTGTGATCACAAGTTTGGAGCGGAGCCACTCGTGCCTTGTATGACAGACAATTAGCAATTTACTGCTGAGCCGAGGTGACAGCAATGAAAGTATAATTTCACTTGAAGTGGGAGGGTGGAAGATGGTGTGTTGTTGAGAAAGTGTGTGTGTGCACTTAGGTACTCAAAATACTAAGTTTAAGTATCGAAATACGTAATTTGAGACACGGCATTAGATCTTGGATCTGACGCTGACAGTGTGGAGACAATGTAACTGTCCTACTCAGAAGGGTTGCTCTGTGATTTCTGCTATTTAGATGTAAACCAATCACTTCGAGGGAAAGTTAGAATCAACTGAATCTCTTTCAGATGGGATGCTCTTTCACATCATGTCAGCTGCCAATCAGTGAACAGCGAGGTGTTTCTCTGGTGCAATTTTTTTTACAACTGCCTGCTTTAGAAGGTTTTTTTGAAATGTCAGAGATGGAGACTTAAGTATATCCATTCATTTGCTGGTTGACCCATTAAACCAATGTTAATCATAGACACTTCCTGAAAGTGCAGTCACACATGTGTAATGTGGGAAGGAAACAAGGAGGCAATTATGGTCTCTGCTGTACTGATTTACATGTGACTCTGTTTGACCACTGTTGACATTCAGTGTGATGCAACCACCATATATTTAATGATTTTTATTTTGTTTCCTGAAATGATGGGTGTTCTAAATCAATCCTGACTTTGAATAATAATTTCCACTCATCACACAATCACACCCACCATCTCCTCGCCATCCCGTTTCACCAAATCTCATTCTCCTCAATATTTGTTGCATTATTTCCACCTCTACTCACTTTTTCATTCACTTTTGGCAGAGATATTTGGATGAGGCTGAGCGTGACAAAGAGCGCTACATGCGGGAGCTGGAGAAGTACCAAAAGACAGAGGCTTACAAACATTTCACCAGAAAGGTCCAAGAGAAGCAGAAGGGCAAAAGACACAGGGGAGGTGAGATTTGGGCAGAAAAGCAGTTGGTCAGCAATTGTGTATTAGTCACTGAAAAGTGAAAAGCAAGAAAATGACCTGAGCTTTAAACTAAACTGGTTCTGAATCTTTTTTTCTTTTTTTTTTACTTTATTTCATTATTTGTGTGTAGATTCTGAATGATAGTCTAAGGAAAGACCAAAGAATGAAAGAATCATATGATACCAAAGATAAATCTGTATTTAAATGGCAAAAATGTAAAGACAACCTCTCCGTTGAAGTTACTTGTGATTTATGTAAGCTTTCATACATTTCAGCTGTTTCAATTATCCATAATAACTTCATTCTATCACTTCAGTTGTAGTAAACACGAGTTGCCCTGACAGAAATCATCTGCTGTCCACTTTTATTCTTTCCTTCCTCTCCAGATGTTGGGAGCCAGGTAGCCAATGAAGCTCTTCATGAGGTCAGTAACATTTTCCTGCTTTCTTCACATACGTCACCATCATTCAGAATTTCTGTCCAGGAGGGATGTCAGCATACAGCCAAGAGCAATCCTACAGTGGTATGACGTGATGTTATAACAATGCCCTGTTCAGCAGACTCAGCAAATCATTGACAATCGTCTCACAGGGTGTGTAAAATGAAAGCGATGAAAAGGTGACCTGGTCATTTCATGGAATCTTGTGCTGATGTAAAGTTTATAATGGGGTTCATCAGTGTTTCACACAGAAATTTAATTCTGTAGTTTTTACCCTCTTGAGCTCACTGCTTTTTTGCTGTGATCCAGAGCCTTGAATTCACACAATTAATTTTTATTAAGCTCTGCATGTAATTAGGAATTACGTGGAGTCCGTGGTTCAGCCCGCTCCAAAGGGAACATTTGCCCTTTAGATCTCAAAGGACCATAGAGTCACCACCTATTTTGTAAAAATATGAGAAAGGATGATGCATTTCTTCATAAGAAAGAATACACAAACACATCCTGCAGGCTTTTTATACATCTGCAGCACTCTTGATAAAATGAAATTACCTCTCCCTCTTCGTTCTTTAACTGCATCACTCTTTCCCCTGTGGTCAGATATGAAATTAATTACACAGACACTCACAGCTCAGCGAGACAAATGACCACATCTATGTCAGTGAGGCCCAGTGGTGTCACTGTTTTGTTGATCTTCTCCACTCTGACTGTCCCTCATTAGAAGGATGCCGAGGGGAAGGACAGAACTGTGTTTGACATACCCATCTTCACTGAGGAATTTCTCAACCACAGCAAAGGTAAAGGGCCTGAATGCAGCCAGCTGTCTTGTTTAGAAATACTTTGAACTCACAATTTGTTCCTGTGCTACCGCAGAAGAACTGTCTAGTGCTCCATCATCCCAAAATACTCCCAGTTCCTAGAACTCAGTGAAGAACATACCTTTCAGAGAAAATTAAAAATGTATGACAGCACCGACTTCCACATCTGGCTGTGTCACTTCTTTGGTCCCCTCCTGTTTGTTTTGGATTCCATGGGTGCTTTTGTATTGTTCAACAGCACGTGAGGCTGAAATGCGGCAGCTGCGCAAGACCAATATGGAGTATGAGGAGCGCAACGCTGCACTGCAGAAACATGTGGAGAGCATGCGTGGGGCGGTAGAACGTCTCGAAGGCGATGTGATGCAAGAGAGAGGACGCAACGGGCTTCTCCACCAACACCTGGAGACCATACGCCAGGCGCTCACTGCAAGCTTCTCCTCTGTACCTTTGCCAGGTGAGAACCAGTATCACGTAAAGGTATTTTCACTTCCAAATTCGCATTTTGGACGGTTGTATTTGCCTGGCAGACACAGAAATGCTGCTCCGAGATCAGTTATTCACTCTTTTCTTTGTTTACTTAAAGCGGTAGCGACTGAAAATGAGCGGCTCCTGTTACCACGGCAACTTCAACAAGATTGGCATAATTTTTAACTCATATCTGATGGCACCATCTGAAAAATCCCTATTTTATTTTATTTTTAAATGTGTGTGACCAGCATTATGTATCAAAAAGCCCACACCCAACGATGATTCTTTTACTGCTTTCCTTTACACCTATTTCTTGCTCACACAGCAGAGACACACTCTGCAAATAGCATCA
Organism: Aeoliscus strigatus; assembly: GCA_901007665.1. Lineage (NCBI taxonomy): Eukaryota > Metazoa > Chordata > Actinopteri > Syngnathiformes > Centriscidae > Aeoliscus > Aeoliscus strigatus. Next base: position 25,511 of record CAAKHB010007207.1, on the reverse strand, counting down.
ACTGGCTTAATCTCATACAGACATGACAATGAAAGATGCTTGCAGAATCCACTTCAAGGTTTCCTGTGAGCCTCTTTCTGTTGACTACCACTTTCTCAGTGTAAGCATGTTCACCTGTGATTTCAATTACAAGCTAGAATTGCTGGAATTTCACTATTTCTGTTCATGAATCTATTTAGTGCATTAACATGATGAGCAATGAAAGCCTCTGGCATCATTTCATGTTGGTTGGAATAAGAACATCAGTTATTATGAGGTGCATTGATTACAGCCTTTGTTGATTGGCAGATACTTTGATATAAGTAAACGATCATACATCATAATAATTTATGCCCTGATTTAACTTGCGTCACACACCTGTCATTTTCCAGGCAGCGGAGAGATGGCCAATCTTGACAGCATTGATTCCTACATGAAGAAGCTCCATAGCATCATTGTCAGTAACCCCCAAGAACACGAGAGTCTCGTCAACATTGTGAGGGACGTGGTTAATCGTTTGGACAGGTGAGACATTCCTGAGGAATGAGAGCCTTGCAGCTAAGTTAGTGCTTGTCTAATGAATGGAATGTAAAAGTTATGACACATTAATGAAGAAAGAACAAAACCAAAATGTTAAGAATAAATATTTTGTCTGCTGAAATTTGAAAACTGTTTTTGTGGATTGCCTGCAACAGTAAATGTTTGGTAAGAAACAACGTTAAATCACAGTACAACTCTTTTTTTCTGTCTTGTTTTAGATAATTGGAGAACTAATTTGCAGGATTGAGAGGCGCAGCAACATTCATGCTGCCACGTCTCTCTGTGGTTATTCTTCCAGTCAGCTCGGTTCAAGTCATTTTATCACTCTGCTGAGAAAACACAGGTGATGTAGCTTCTTGTGTTTATTTATTGTTTTTTATATATATATTTTATTAAACTGTTAACACTTTATATAATATAGCAGTGCTTTGATTTATAAAATAAGCAAATGACATGAAACCAGGAATAATTTTCTGTCACACATTGTTTGTGTTTGTCATGTTGTTTCTGATCCCAGAGAACAATGTCACACTGCTTATGTTTTCTGTGTCCAAGAAATAGTTTTCAGCATTTTTTTCCTTAGTAGTTCTCTGTGGAAGAATGTGCCATTTTTTCTTTGTGTATAAAAAGTGTTTGTGCTTACAATAAAACATATTCTCACCATGGGACTTTTGGGTCACTTCTTGAAATGCTGGTAATACAACAACATTTGATGTGTGACATCAAATCAAATTGTGCTGCTAATCCTGTGACATGTTGCTTTGACTGCCAAAGCTTTATTACTCACGTTATACTGTAAATCCAGAGTCAAACAGATTTGCACTGGTTAAGTTAATTGAGCAGCTCTGGTATAATTTCCTGAAATCCAGAGACATTTTGCACTCAACAGTGGCTTAACAGTGCTCACTGAGCACTGTTAAGCCACGCAGCTTTTCAAACCCTCTACTGGGTCATGTTTCAACATTCAGAGCACAGTCCAAAGGGGAAAGGAAGGAATAACACAGAAAACAGCTCATCTTGAAGAAAGATTTTTTTTTAAATGACACTTTTTGTATGATCATTGATCAAAAGTTGTAAATTAAAATCTGACACCAACTATTCTCACTTGTTTTATCAGCTGCTGGGTGTGAAGTACAATACTGTTTGTTTTCGACTTGACACTATAAGTCCTTCCTGTTTCCATTCACTGATGCCCATTTCCTCTAAGCCAGCTGACACTTCCTGTCCAAAACAGCCATGTGTGGCCATGTGTGTTGGATGGAACATGTGCCCACATGTTCCATCCAACAATAGACAACAGATCCTTACAGGTCAGATGTTCTGCACATGTTCTGGCTTTATATTGGTTGACACGAACAAATAACGCGCAACACTGCAGTTAATTGGATCAAACTGTAACATCAACTTTGGGTTTATTCTCATCTCTTATTTTCATTTATCAAAGTGCTGCTGCGCAGACGTGACACTATGTGGATGATAGACATCAAACCAAACATCGTGTCATGTGTCAACATGTGTCATGTTTTACAATTCCTCAGGGTCGTTTTTTTATAAACCTGCTTTGTGAAACAGGTCCCAGGTAATAACAGAACAGTACTTTCAATCTGAACCCATTGACTATGTTGAGTACGTTGGTTTTTATCAGAAAAGGTTCACTGATCATCATCATAGTTTCAGAGTTCATGTTGCGGAATGGTTTAACGTTTAGAAACTGATCACAAATTAGTTTTGTATGTATTTGGTCATAAATAAATCATTGCTGAGAATTAAACTTTAACTTTATTCAAAATTATAAATGGGGACATTGGTTATTTCAAGCAGGAATGCACCACCAAAATCCAAAGTCCTCTTGATGTGAATATGTGTCAAATATATATACAAAGAATCAAATCATACTTCTAATTAGTTACCTTTCAAGTCGTGGGACGATGTCAGACATACTGGAATTCTCCATATGTGCTGATGGTGTCAAAACTCCTTAATACTTCATCATGAGCTCAGCCTCTCACACTTTGATGCCGACATAGGGCTTCTGACATCCTGGAAAAGAGTAAAATGATGATAAATGATGTGAGATCTGACTGATCTGACTGAACTTTAGTATTAAATCCAGATGTTGACCTCTTTTACCAAATAACCCCTCTGTGATAACAAGTAAAGCAGAAAATCCATAAATCAGATTGAAGATGTGACAGGATTGTCGGAAGACAAGCAGTGAGATTGTGCACTCATGTCCTCATGACGTGCCTCCTCTCTGAACCTTCACTACACCCTTCTTCACATAGAAACACAGGCTGGAATACAAAAATGCTTCTTCCTCCTGAGTAGGGCTGTGTCTGTGCCCTTGGCAGGGTTCCTGCCTATGGAACGATGGGGTGGACATCGGGTTAGAGGAGCCAGCTCCAGCAGAGAGCCACAGATTCCAGACCGGAGGAAGGAGGGAGTGACTCAGCAGAGAGGATGAGTCAGGAACCATGTGTCAGATTTGCTCTCAGCAGTCTGAATGTACTGAATGGTTTCTATTAGCACAGTGACACATGGTATTGTTCCATTTGTATCCAAATGAGCTACTCTTTATTAGTATATCCACATATGGTCAAAGCTTCTGTATGTGAGGCCACAAGACATTTCAAAAAGTTCCTCCACCGCCACCTCACAAAGTGAGATATGATAGTTTTCACTTCTGTAAATCGCTGTTGGAGGGAAAAGTGTTTTTCGGACATGTGTGGAAAAACAGTCTTACCTTGCTGCAATGACAGCTCAAAACCATTCTTTCTGCTTAAAGAGGAAAAAATAAATTAAAAAAAAAAATCTTTTTATGATGTTGTTGTCAATTTTCTTGTGAGAGATTCTCTTAGAAATATTTTTAATCAAATTAGATATTGCCTCGAGTTGTGAAAGAAGTCATCATGGAAAAATGCTGAGATACATACAACAGTGAAGATTCATGAGATGCAGTGAAATCTTGTTGAGTGAGAATTATATTAGATTAGAATAATCATACTTCATTGTCCCACAAAGGTAAATAAATCTCCACAGCAGAATCTCTGGGAAGTTTGTATGATTGTAATCCATGTTGAGGCGAATATTTTTGCTGTAGTTGCCGAGGAAAAGGGCACTTATGGAAAAACCCTGTCTGTAAAAAAGCTCCAAATACTGTTGGTTACTGACCATACTGATGGTTACGTCATCAAATGCAGAGCTAAAAACGTGCCTGAAAAGGGGGATTTTCCACATGATGAAATTTGTTGAATAATGTATTTAAGTTTAATACCAGCTAAGTGGTGGTAAATGTAAATTTAAAACATTAATTATGAAAAATGTAATGACTGAGAAATAGTTCAGGGATGCAAGATGAGGAATTTATTCAAGACACCTTGGAACAGCGATACTTGGTTGCCTTTGTTCAAATGAAATAAGTCTTGTGTGTGTGTGTGTGTGTGTGTGTGTGGGCGGGGTACTTATTACAAAAAACTACCGCTTACTTAAAAAGCAAAAGTTTCTGTTGCAAAATGGGTTTTACATCCATCACCATCTCTTATCCATCGAGACCACTGGTTTTGTAGCTGTGCCATGATGTTAGTGTGTCACTCTGCTTGCAGCTTTGGGATGCAGGACAACTATACAGCACACTGAGAAAGAGAGAGCGTAAAGCAATAAACATTTAATTTTTTATTCCTATTCAGCTGAAAAAACAAAACGAGTATAACTGTTAAAAAGACAAAGTGGAAAATGCATGTCATCATTTTTCAACCCCCCAGCCCTAGAAAATCATTGGTCTCAGTGCCAAGGAGAGGGACAGGAGGAGGAAACAATGCTTGGAATGTGTAAAAACAACTTGAGTCATTCCCACATGTCAACTTTTGGCTCAGCTCCTCCTCTTCCCAGAAAACATGTTTCTGTCAAATGGATGATAAAATAAATACATTAAAATATGGATAACGATTTGTTTCTTCTTCGGTAACTTACCTGAACTTTGCTCTATTTTTTATGTCTGGTGATTTTTTCCCCTCCCAACAACCCTGGTTGACTAAATCATATGAAAAAATAAGATTTGAAAAGTTAAAATATCCTTACATATGTGATTAATCTGTGGGGAAATCATAGTTTCTACTAATGATTGTTTCCCTTGTACTGTGTGGTGATTATTACAGAAAATTTCCACTCTTGAGATCATGAATTCATTATCCTAGTCAGACGAGAGTTTTAACTTTTCCTAAATAGAACGTGCAGTAACTCTGTTCTACATGTTTGCTTTCATCCGTCTTAATCAATCAGCCTTTTGAAAGTTTGGAACACCTAATACTACAACCACATCTGTACAGCAGACTGGGGCTCTGAAAAGGGAGGCTGCCTTTTTTATACTAATTGCACCATTATGACATGTTTGCAGTGAAAATGTACATCTATAATACATCTATTCGTGAATGGAAAGAATAACTGCATTGCTTGAGTATCTCCATTTCATTGCTTCTCTTCCAGTACCAGAGGGAGAAACTTACTTTACTAGTGACCTTCAATTGTACAGCCTGCTTCAGAACATCTCACACTTGCTCTTTCTTTAGGCATTAATAAGTGAAAGCATATTAAATCAACTGCATCTTCTGCTATTAATGAAAGCTGTTCACACACACAGATCTGTGACAGAACCCAGAACCAGAAGCAACATGACAGCTATATGATAAGTTCATAAACATAGCTAATGGACAGCTCATCCCAAAATGCTTCCCCGATATATACATTTGACCGAATATGTTTCTTTGCCTTACAGTAACAGCACCTAAACTAGTCAGGTTTGGTGCCCCCCTTCAACACCCAGACACAGAGCCTTTGGACTTTAGTTTTATACCCTGAATAAAGCCATGAGAGGAACAGAGCATTACAACTATGTTACATGATTTATGTCCCACTAGGTATAATAAGGTTTGATAAATAGGACTATATATGGCGAAACACCTGGAAAACAAAACAAGAAAGGAAACAACCACACACTGATATGTTTTAAAAATCAAAATATTCTGATTTTGTTTTCGCCATCTCCCACTTGTCAGCTGGAGCCGATCCGAGCTGTCAATGGACTGGAAGAGTTGGTAGTTCATCGCAGGGCAACATGGAAAGTCAGACAACCATTCACACACATTCACACCTCCTGGAAATGATATGATATATTTTTGGAGTACCTGGAGAGAACCCACAGAAAATGGGAAATTATGCAAACTCCACACAGAAAGACTCCCAGGCCAAGAGGAGAACCAGGCGACACTGCTAATTTTTATTTTTTAGGTAAATAAAATGTGCAGGGTGGCACTGTTTTAGACGATATATTAGTATCTATTATATACCTCTTTCAGTGGTTTCAATTAATAGCTGGTGTAGAAGATTAGATATATTGTATAGTGAAAGTAAAAACGAGTGGAGAGATAAAATTCTTCAATTTGAAAGTCTTGTTTAGATTGCGCGTTCACGCGGGTCTCATGGCCAGCCCAGCCGTGAGTGCGCGCTCCCGCACCGGGCTGGTGGAAAAAATGCAGCGGCTGTTTGCGGAGCCACGCAGAGCGGAGCCGTGTGCGGAAAACCACCCGTATTGTCAAGAGTTCAGCGGGACACACTTGGATTTTCGTCATTACAACCGAGCGTGAAGCTGTCAAAAGCGGGATATACGGAAGACAAGAAGTGGTCGTATCGGCGGAGAGGCATTCGGCGCCCAAACGGTATGAAAAAGTTAGCTAAGGTTTGCCCCCACCCTCCCCG
>CAAKHB010007207.1:0-19221 GCA_901007665.1 Aeoliscus strigatus | reverse complement strand
CGCCCCCCCAGTAAAAGAGTCCCAGTCGCAGGTCTCACCAGTTCGCTTCGGCTGCTAAGTTCCAGTTTGTACAGCAGGGATATGCTGGGTGTTAGCGCCAGATGTCCGATTGAAGCAGCTGGGATGCGAACACATAGCGGAGAAGTTTGCTAGCTGGCAAATTCAGCGGTAAACACTTCATAGCTGCTGTCACACCGAGGGCCTGAACTATGGCAGAACAACTCACATTGTTCTCAAATGTTTCTTTTCTTTTAAAATGTCACTTTGGTTGTTGCACTCTCAATAGATCATAACTTCTCCCTGTTTAGTATCTGGAGCACACAGCGTTTTACGTACACGACCACACAGTCATTTCAGCATCCTGAATATTACTGTTAATACTACTGGAGCTAATGAGAAAAGCATGATGACTAGATGTTCCAGGCTGCTGACTGGAATCATCCTACCTGTAAAACTGACATTGTCTCTATGTCGCGGCTTTGTGCAGCAGCACGTACTCATTCCTGAAAACGACCTCGGAAACTTTCCTCTGCTGCAGTTCATGTAAAGTGAAAGTCATCCTGCCTCAGTCCCTGTTTTTCTATCCAATTCATCCAGGCCACATGAGCCTATAGATGTCCACCTTACTTCAAGTAGCAGAGGTTTTCTTCCTTCTCTTCTCTTATACATCTGTCTGATGGCGTGAAATGATTCTGAAGTACACGATGTACCAGAATTATTACTCTGATATATACTTTTACCTTCTCGCGCCTCAAAAAGGAAAAAAAAAGACATTCAACAATTTGAAAATGTCCAAAACCACCAGGTTAGTTTCAACCATTGTCATTCGATTTGTCAGCCTGCTGCTGAAGTCTTACACAAGTGGAATTCGCCAATGAGGCATGTTGTTATAAAATTACCAATTCTTTATTTTATTCAGTTATGCTTTTATTTATATAGCTTTGGTGCTTAGCAGGAATGGAAAATATGTGGTTTTCATATCAAGTGGAGAACATTGAAAATCACAATTTCCATGTGACATCTTCAGATAGCTTGTGTCTGACCTACATTCCAAGGCTCATTGAGCAGATCATTCTTTTATTTGGGATGCCTGAACCGAAAATGGTTCATTTTTATTTGCTTACGGAGTGACTGAGTGTTTGACGAATGATATAAATGTTTGGAAATTAATTTTCTGCCAACGGTCCAATCATCAAATCATTCCAATTCTGGTTGTTGACAGGTTCACATTGAAATGGGTGCTGTACATGTCAGTGTCATGTCATAATCATCTGCCAACAAACTGCCTGTCCTAGATACAAGTTTCTTATGATCATTGAAAATAGAAAGAAGCACCAGTAGCCATCCCTATATTATGTACTTACTGAAACCCACAGTACTATGCAGTGTTTGAGGCACTCAACCTTTAAATTTCCAAAGCAAATTTCTAAAGCATTTCTAAAGCACTGTCAAGTGTAAACACATTGGCCTCTTGATAAATGACGATTTCTTTGGGAAGTCACAGGGAACTGTGTTTGTCACTTATTGTTTTTACTCGCTGTTGTTTTGATTACCACTTGTGAGTTGAACGTGTCAACAAAGGCAGAGGGTCGTCTGTATTTGTTACTTCTTCGTCTGTTTAGAGTGGATGAGGAGGCAGATCGACAAAGATCTGTCCTCTGAATATTGTCCTGACATTGCGTGTCCCCATTGTATGAGAGACAAATATTTTTGGGATTGTTTCCGAGATCTTTTGAATTGTGAACATACCTGACATTCTTTGTGAGGAACGTCAAGAAGATAGTGTTGTTGTTGTTGAGTGGTGATCTTGATATTTTAACAGCTGCAGTGGTTATGTGAGTGGTGATGTGTCTTTCTTGCGTCTATGGGAAAAACTACAATCTCATATTAGCATCTCAGTAATGTGTGTTTGCTTAGGCCTGTTAAGTTTTCTGATCACAGGCATTCACCTGGAGCATTGATCTATGCTCTTACAGCGCTCAGTTAGGTGAGATGACACTAATGCACCATAAATGACCTTTTCCATTACAGTAAGCTCTTTTTTACACTATAGAGGAATGTCACTGAGGACTCACTGACCTTAAGGCATGTCGAAAATGAAACGGCAGCACAGTGAAAACTTAAGAATATGTCCTGTCACATTGTGCATTGGGGTGAAAGTTTTTTTAATAGTCAGAAGGAAGACATTTGACATGATGCCGATGAAATTGCTCAGTCCGTAATGTACTTTTTAGTAATATCAGCCAGTACATTCATATCTGAAGTTTATTTATTCCCTGTCATTGGTATTTACCAGTCCACAAACCAAAGGTGTTGGTGCTTTTTTTGCGGGATAAGAAGGTTTGATGGTTGTTGTGTAAAAACTCAAGCCAACACGTGCAGGATATTCTAGGGCTTTACGTTACTTACCTGATATTGAAGATATTCAGAAGAAGTATCCATAGACTCATTCCTGTTAAATTACAGCCCACACACTGTTAAAGCCTCGTAACAGCTGACACATATTGTTCATATCCTTGCCTTCTGCTTGTATTGATCACCCATGTGAGACCATCAGATCCCCACATCAGTCACCTTGTCTCTCCTGTGCAGCCGATAGGAAGTTATCTGAGAAGCTCATCAAAACAAGAGGTGGCACCAGGCTCTGGATCGAAGACATTACTGGTACCATGTACTGTACTAGTGTCAAAAGCAACAGAACAGGAAACAGATGAGTTGTCCTCTTCTGTGTCACGTCATCACCACTCAACTCTGCCCATCATCATATAGTTAATTTTCAGAAGAGACTAGAAATGTCAACAGCCTCTCATTCTGTAATCCTGCTGTGCTCAAAAAAAATATATGTGATGAAGATTATGGGCGGCACGGGGGTTCAGTGGTTAGCACTGTCACCTCATAGCAAGAAGGTCCCTGGTTCACTTCCTGGGCTGGAAGTGGCCTGGGCTTTCTGTGTGGAGTTTAAATGCTCTCCCCGTGTCTGGGTGGGATTCCGGCTTCCTCCCACCTCCAGATGCCTGCTGAGGTTAATTGGTCAGTCTAAATTGCCTGTAGGTTGGAATGTGTACATGAATGGTTATGGTTGTTGCCCTACGATGAGCTGGTGACTTGTCCATTGACAGCTGGGATCAATTTTAGCACAACCCCAACCCATAACGGGAACAAGTGGAAGAATGATGAATGAATGTTAATCAATATTAATCAATATTAATGAATTCTGAATTATTCACAATAATTATTATGTATCATATTGAATTATTCACATTATTCACCATTATTTACATTGATACTTTGATTCAATGATTAACAACTCAAAATTACATAGACACAAAATGAAAACATTGATCTATATTGTCGTCTTCAAGATATACCTTTACTTTGAAAGTAAAGTTAAGTACTCGGGAAACACAACAAAGTTGGCCACGCACCTTCGGAAGAAACACGACATTGACCCGCATGCTAATGCTCGCTCAAGCTTTACCAATTTGCCCGATTTCATTCTGCTAAAACTTCACAAAAGAGTGACGAGTATCACAGGTGCCATTTCATATTTCATAGAGTGAAGGCTTACAAAAATCCTGCTTTTATGTATAATAAACGGCGATTTTGATTTCCTTTAGTTTTGTTTCATAACCTGTGAATGTTTTCAAGCTCAGTATCTATAATGTCTATCATATGCAATATGTTTCTTTCTGTATAATTGAATCGTCATCAAGAGATCTAATTTGACTGATGAAAAAAGTGCACTAGTGAGAGAACGTGTGAAATGTGAGGGTCTATTTTTATTATTATTTGTTACAGAAGAATACGTTTTTTTATTTAAATAACTGGAAGAGAAATAAAACAGTTCATCATGTTCTGGTTGTTTTTGTGAGTAAATGACTATTAGATGGGCATATGAGCTCACATCATATCGATCGCAGGCTCCTGAATTGAATTGAAATCGTATTGTGACAGATTTTGTGATATCTGCAAAAATCGGATCGTTATCCAAACATAACCATATAATATTGTGTATTATGATGAAGCTGGTGACTCCCCCATTACTCATTGATTATCATTATAGATCCAGTCAGATTAAATCCAAACTTGTACGTCGGCTGATAATTCAGAAAGGCAAATCTCAGAAACAGTTTTGAAGTCAATCACATAAATAAAAGCTAATTTCTTGGGCAGACAGAATGCATGTGCACTGCATGTGTGGGCTCTGAAACAGATCTTGAGGGAAGAGTCATGTGACACCATGACCCCTGAACTCTTCCCTTGCCCTGGGCCCAAGCTTGAGCTTTAGCGAGGTAACAGGTGTGACCCAGAGGTTAAAGAGTGCACAATCACACACATTTGCTCATACACACATCGTCAGACCAGATGGAGATCTCGCCACTGTAGTTTCCAAATGATCTTTGTGGTTGCCTTTATTGTTTATTAAGATAATGGCCATCAAGGCCAAGCATTTAAAATGCCTTTTAATCCCAGTTCAAGCATCTACTCTTCTAAAGTGTCTGTGAACAAGGCAACAGTTTCCTTCTGTTCATATTTTTCCAGTGTTGTTGTCATAATCATCGTGGTACACATGATTACGTTTCTCATCAGTCTCATGAAAACCTGCAGACCTTGCCTAATGCTACATTTTCTAAAAACATTGCAAACATTTTTCTACCTGGTTATTTGACTGGTGTAAATTTCATAAAATCCCCAGAAAGACATGAAATATCCAAAACAAACAACTCATGTTTTCAAACTTCAACCACAAGTGGGTTTTCCAAATGTCACACAGTTATGTGGGAACAAACACTGCACTTCTTATTTTATATCAGGAATTTGGCCATGTAGTTTCCTCTGTATAAAAAACATGCCCGGGTGTTAGAAGGTCATGGATTCTGGGACAAATGTAGTTTGGGTTGGAAGCTCTGTTTGCAATCAAGATAAAATTGGAGCTCATTTGCTTTTTGTTTGGGCTCCCCAGTCTTGACATAGTTTGTTTTGGCAGCTTCAGGTTGTAGCTTTCAGAGTACATCTTGCTGCTGGAATCAATTACATAACACCTACCAAAAGTCAGTAAAGGTTCATTTTTGTCATGTAGGGGGATGGACGTCAGATCAAATTAGAGTGATCCAGTGGACACCAGCCATTACTCTGATGAGTGGTATATTGACTGTACTACAACTGGATCCAGTGTATTATACTGTTTAAAACGTCTTTATCAGGTACTCAGCATTATTTTAAGTTAAGTCATTTTAATCAGTTACATTTTAATTCAACCTAATCAAAGATTCACATGAAATTTTCAGTTCTTCACTGAATATCAGACTTCCATGAGACAGTGCTTGACGAGCCACTTTAATTTTCCTGTCAGTATTGGGTCTGCATCAGATGGAGCCAGTAGATACTAGTAGATACGCTCATATTCACTCAACTGTCCTGAAGATGTCTTCTCTTCTCAGGTGGTTGAGGAAGTGACCCAAACATACTATGTGTTTATGTTGGTTGCACTGCACTCTGTAATTATATCACACATAAATGAAATGATTCTACACTTAAGATGGTGTTATTTTTGCAAGAGAGTAATTGCAAAATGTAATCGCTTCTTTGTTGAGACATCATCTCTGGTGAAATTTTAATGAGAATCGGATCGTTATTTTCCGATAAAGTTGTGAAGAGATGGAACACTAACACCCTAACATCATTGGCGAGGTAATTTTTGTTAATTAATTAATATTAATATTTTGTTAATTAACATTAATAGACTTGTCACTAAGTGTAGTTTACATGTTTTCATTATAATAAGCAAAAAATATCTTTAGCATTGAGATTATTGTCACGTTTTAACTGTAAGAATCCAGGAAAAAGCTCTTTGTATATCTAGGAAAAAGCCCCTTGGATTTCATTCACAATGGTCCAAAAAGGATTAGTTTAAGTGAGCTTTTAGAGCAGAGCTTTCATTTGGATATTAGTATATATTAATGCCACAGTGTCATTGTATTGTTTTCAAAGTCGATTAATTTTAAATACTTTTAAAATGCTGATCTCTTAAAGGAATGTTGACTTTGTGAACATAATCTTCCCTTATGCCAGCCTGTTGTGAAAATAAGCACATTTAAAAGTGCTTATACACACACACACACACAGTAATTTTTGTATTTGCAGTGTTTTTCTAGGTGTATGCATCATTCGCTCTCAAGGCTCTCTGCTGCTGCTACTTGCTTTGCAGATTGATGATGGCAGTTAGCTCAAATGTTACTGTTTGTGATTTGGCTCTGGCTAACAGCTCCATGCTACTGCTCACCGCTTGTCAAACTTTGTCCTTACACCAAAGCATGTGATTTTAAAACGTGTCTTCTCTTCATAGGGCAAGCAGAGTTCAGCTATTCAGCATCGTGCAATCTGACTTAATGGACTAAAGCTGTTGGAATCATTCTCCTTTTGAGAGGAATGGTGGGATGTGGGATGGAGTAATCATACCATTGTCATCGCCATTTTGGGTCAATAAAACAAAGGCTGAACTAGCTCTGCTCCTGAGTCAAGGTCTTTCCATTGTTAACAACTTTCTGACACCTTCCTCACCCCCTACTTGGGAAAAGCTCACTGATGCATTGTTACGACGACGTTATGACGATTCGAGAACTGATTGGTGTGTCATATTTGACATTGTGTTTGGTTTTGCTTTTCCTCTTGCAGTGGGAAGATGAACTGATGATAGTGTGACGTATGCAAACTGAAAACTTTCCCTGCAAATTGAGCCCTTTCTGCTCTTGAATGACCTGATGGTACATCTACGTCTTAACAATCGAGGATCTATTCAAGGTTGGAGGATTCCAGCATCACTTAGATTGCTCTGTTAGACCATTTATCAAGCAAATTTCTTGGCAATATTTCACCTCCTTTATTTGTTTCATCAGTAATTGTGTTACTTACTGTGCATGCATTCACTCACTGTGTCCACACTCTGGCTTCAAGTTCGACTCCTGAAAACAAAGCCTGCATTTTGAGATTTCTTCAAGGAAGGAACGCTCAAGCTGCGCTACATTACAAGCTTGAATATGTTATTTCTCAGGCTCCCACTATCAGAGCAGTCAGTGATGTTGGGAGGGTTAGGGTTAGGACCAAACAGTTCTCAACAGATTTCAAATGCAACCACTTTCACCAAAGTTATAAAGCCATTGTTCTTTATCACATTGAGATCTTCAAATATTGGCGCCTGCAATGCAATTTCAAACCTTTATTACCTCTGCCAACGATGTTACCTTTCCACTTGTGTTCATCGGTTTGTTTGTTCACGACTGCAATGTGTGGTGGTGAAGTGTTGTATCAAGGACTAGGAACATGTTACAGCAAAGCTGTTCAATGTAGAGGTAACTGAACATAGAGAAACAGTACAAATAAGGAGAAATGTGATCTAAGCTGTCTTAACTTCCTTCTTACTTTATTGAACACCATATATGGGGGGATAATACTCCCTTGCAGGAGATGTGGTGATCTATCGAGAAAAGTATTTTTGTGACTTAAGCAAGTGGCCTCTGATTGGCTGTGGCTATCGTGAGGCCAAAACAATGTGGATTACTCAAATGTGTGAGAGCACAATCGTGCATTTGCTTTTGGCCACATTATGACCTCCCTAACTCTCCTGCACTCAACTTGCATCTTAAAATAACTTGCTACATGTTGTGCTGAAATCTCGGACACACGTTGCTGCTGTTGGGACTTGTTTACCCATGGTGAACTTGAGCTCTGTCCGGTTTAGGACTGTACAGATCTGGATTAGGGCTACTTACATAGCTACACCAGTGCATAATCCTAAACTATTGAACTTTGACAATAATATATGGTGATTTGGCGTTGTCATGATGCAGTAGATGCAATATTTAAAATGCAATAAACACCCAAAATTGGTGGATGTAGTTGGGCCATTTGATACCGTTATACAATATTTGCCACATTTTGGATTGGTGTTAAGCAATATTACTCCCATCTTTTTATAAAATAGAATGTATTCTACACTTATTTATGGCATTTCTTTATTGTCTACAGCTGTGAGGAAATTGAATGTGAAAAAAAGTAAGATGGGGTCGTGCTATTTTTGTTTTGGTAAAGGTAATAGCATGATGTAGTCCGGTTCAGATGGCGCAGGGGGAGAGAAAGCATAGAAACTGTTTGTTATGCAGATTATGCACCTCCAACTTTTGCCAGTTGATCAAGGCAGCATTAGGTGCAGTCAAAAACATTGTAGATGTGCATTTTGCAATTCCATTGTACATTCTTTTCATTTAATATATTTATTTATTGTGTAAGGTCTAAATATTCTTTATAGTTTTTATTTTTTTCGTTTTAATGAAGCGCAGTGGATTACGGAAGTCATAAATTTACAAATGAGATGGATAGAGGCGGTGGGTGTGCTGCTTCTCTGCAAATCCACGTTCATTAGTAGCTCTTCCTGACACTGCAAATGTACAGAAACATCCCCCACTGTTCTGAATGCTAAACTAGGTCATCATCATGGCTCACTTATTTTAATTCAAATGTGAAATTTAGACAAGTTATCGCTTGTTATTACAATAAGACCCTGCGTCTTGTTCTATGACAGGTTTTAATCTTTTGCTAATTCAGTGTCCCTCATTTCTTTTCCTTTGGAATTAATAAGAACATTGTACTAATATGCTGCTGAACCATTGTGGCTGCTTTGGATTTGTAGTTCTTCTATTTTCACTGGTTCATTACCACACTTAGCATTTTCTGCCTCCCTCCTTGTCTCCCGCTCTCACACATTCAAAGACATTGATGACTCAAAATAGTACAGTGATTTACAAATCAATTGTGGCAGAAAGCAGACTCTACCAGCAATCTCCAGTTGTCAAGCAGATTTTGGCCACTTAAAAGCTTTGAACACCCTGATCAGTCCCATTGTTACCATAACGAGACCATCATGTAAAGCACAATGACACGCCAACGCTAATACAAGCTACAACATACATTTAGGCTTTCATTTGTAGCTACTGCAATAGTCTGACGTGGTTAAGAGGGTCATAGTTTACAGTGATACAACTTTTAATTTTGAACAGTTGCATATTTGAGATGCTCTCACTTTACACTTTAGTTACAAACTTAGTATTGCTGGTTGCGTCTGACCATGATTTATTCCTCATTCAAAACTCCCCTGTGCGTCGATCAGGATAATGAGATAAAATTACATTTAGAGGGAATGTGATCTGCATGCTGATGTCTCTGCAGATTCAATAGAAGTTTATAGACAAACCAACAAATTGACCTTACAGTTCCTTCCACCTTCCTCAGCATTCTAAAGTTGCTCACACATTATGATCCTTGTCAGTGTCAAAGCATTCCAGCATTTACTACATCACCCCTTGTAAACAAACATTACCTGACTGACCTCGCCTTAGTCTGCACGTAGGATCTTGTTAGTGCTGCCCAAATTAAATTTGCATACTCACCCTAATTACAAGTCACTCACAGTCATTTGAGCGAGGGCTCCTCTCAGATTACTTTTAACTTGCAGACCCTCCTTTTCATCTCACTTACAGTCCCACGCACACAGTTCATCCACACATAATAATCTCATAACCATCTTATGTTTGTAACACTGCATACAATTGGGTGAAAATGCTTGTCAATAGATCAAACCCATGGCAGTTATCTGTCTCAACAGCGGACATAGTGTTCCGGCTGATACTCAATGGGAGTTGGGATGAGTATAAAGTATCTGTTTGAGGACGATGTTAATAAAATAACTTTTTAAAAAAATGTCAGAATGCTGGAGCAAGTTTTAGTGAATTGACTTGATTGCAAAACCACAAGCGTATTATTGTTACAGCAGGTGGGCGTCCTGCCCAGATATTGGCATTCAGCCATGAAAACTGGGCCATGAAAGGAGGAAGAGGAGAAGGAGGAGCTGGTAGCACCATGATACATAGGACTGTTGATGGACAGGAACAGTGGCTACGTAACAACTACCCAAGAAACAGGGGGTCAACAAACAGGTCCTCAGCAACAACAAGCTGTGGCATTCATATCATGTTATATTTGTGGTTCTCCGACATATTGTAAAATCAAATTAGAAAGTGATACACAAACATAAGGACTGTTTTTTCCCCATGGTTTTTCTCTGGCACTGTTTATGCACACTGAGGAATTAGAATCCTAATGTTGAAAGTGTAATATATGCGCACGTGTATTTACTCTGGCATGCATATTTCTCCCATGTACGAGCATATCTTTTCCCTCTAGGCGAGTTCTAGAGAATAACACCTGCACTGACACGTGATGGGGACTTGGAAAGATCAGAGGAAAATGATCCTCTGGTTTCTCTGTTTCTTTTAGTGTCTAAAACAGAACGTCTCTTTTGAGGTTGAAAGAAAACTAAGAACAGTAAACCATAAAAAATGAATAATAATGAATAATGTCAAAGTACGGTAGGTAAATGTACCAGGTCATTCACTGGTGTTCCTCTCCTGTTATGAATTTCTAACCATCACATGGTGATGTCATTTTACAGTTATATGATTTCAACCTGCATCATACCATTAAATGACCATATGTATGTATTGAATAAGTAGAAGGGCAATAAGTTACTCTGCAAAGATTGATTCCAAATTGAGTCCTGATTTCAAGACGAGTGAATGGTTTCCTGCCCTTCACATATCAATGTAATATTTTTCCTTAAAAATATAATATGATATAATATAATATAATATAATATAATATTTCAGAATGCTGTCTCATGGTAGCTATGTAACTGCAACATGTGTTTGTTTACACAGGTTTATAACATTCCCAAAGGGACATTGTGCTTGATCCTGAGTGATTCCATGTACCATATTCAATATTTTATCTGGCTTGCTGTTGGTGGAGACAGTTTTAATGGCCAGATTGTTTTTTATCTGAAGTAGTTCTGTTTTATTTGAACCAACTGGATCTTTCTGTAGCTGATCTCTAATTATTTGCAACCATAAACAACCGTAATCCTGCTGGGCACTGCAATGGGTGGCTGCCCTTACTACGATAATCTGGAGTTTCCCTTTTGTCCTGGGACATTTCTGAGCCAGCTGTCTGACTATGAAGTTTAGCAGAGGCCCTACTACCTTAGGGAAAGATCATATTAGAAAGTTGATAACAGAAATACAAAATATAAATATAATACAATATAAATTCTACAGGAAGAAGGAAGGGGAAGTGAATTGTCAGACATCAGAACCCTTTCCTGTCCTCAAGCTGCAATGTATTTAAATATAGAATTTGATGCCATCTATATGAAATGCAAGTCATCATCTCCTGGAACAGCACAGATGCTTTTTCGGCCCTGGCACAAAGACGCAAAATAATGACATCATGTTATACACCATGGCTCTCAATATCTCTTGTTCAAATAACATGCACATACTTATTCTTTGACAAAATATTATACCCAATAATAATTTGTTAAAATTTACCCAGGCGGAATTTCCTTCAGGATGCTTGGATGTGTTTTTACAAAAATGTATTCTTGGAATTTGTCTTTTTATGTGGAATGCCAAACTTCTCAGGCTCTTGTAAAGGTCATGGTGAACTCTGGATGTTGTCTGGCAAACATGGGTGCTGGCCCAAACACATCCTTGGACAATTGCAAACAGTCAGCTGCCCCTGCTCTGGCCTCTGAGCCCAGCAACTCTGCATACACCACTAATCAAGACACATCGCTGAAAGCAGGAAACATCTCTGAATTTCATGTGGATTTTAGAATGTTTAATAAATGTTCAACTTTTTTGTTTCAGTCTATAAAGTGAAGTTAAAGTTTCAGAAGATGCTGTACTTGTGTGTAGTTGTAAGTAACAAGAGAACAGACAGCAAAATCAAAATGTAATTAAGATAAAGAAAAAAAAAATTCAAGTAAGAGTAAAAGCAAAACCTATAATAAATACAAAGGTACCAGAAATAGTTTTTCAATTTTTTGTATTTTTTGAAAAACTTAATGTTAAGAGAGTGAGTGAGAGAGATTGTGCAAATAACTTGAAAATGATCATTTACATCACCTCGACATATTTTCTGGTATCCAAAGAGGTATTATTATTATTGTTAAAGTATCCAGAGTATCCAGTATCCATCCATCCTGTCATAGTCCCTTAAGCAGAAACGTCTTCAAGTGACATCCAATATCAAAATTGCTCCACCACCATCAAACAACATAACCTCCAAATTTTGGCTGGTTCTGCAGCTTCTGTTTTCCAGCATTCACTGTCTAACCTGTCCATCCTCACTGTGTTAGGTGGTCCAGCAATGCAAATGGTTCCCTCAAACTGTCTGTCTGAGGAGCATTAAAGCCTGTAATCTGATTAGTGAATTTTATACATAACATCTCATCCTGGCAGGTAACCTCAGGCTCTGCCTGTTGTGGTCTCAGATAATTTTCCTGCTCATAAAAGCTCAACTGTTGATCACATTGGTTAGTAAATCAAAAATGCTATGAAAGGCATCATGAAACATGCACAGCTTTGCAAGTAGGTGGGAAATGATGTCATGCTGTTTTCATGAAAGCCTGCATCCGAGCAATAGCCTTTTGTGCTCAGCTCTGTGTCTGTCTTGTTTACCACTGTTGCCTAGCTGCCATACAGGGACACATGGAGATATTTAGCTATCTGCAAAACTACTGTCAATTAGAGCCAGGGGAAGGAAGTGTTCTCAAGCTAAAACTAACACAGGAAAACACTGTGTGGAAATGACATGACACGACTGTACCAATATTCATTTATTCAGTTTATGCATTTACTTTTAGTTTTATGACATGTGTGGTATGGCAAACTGAAGGAAGTGTTTGCTTTCATTGAGACATTTGGTTTATAAAATGGTCCCTAGTATTATAGGATTGTCATGCTCTTACATTATTACAAAACTGTAAAACTCAATTTGAATATTGTGTACTAAGACAGTTTTTTTGAAGACCAACGGCAATAAATTATTACACGGCTAAGCACTCAAACACGACTGTGTGTACAACACTTACACCTCTGTGTTTACGCAAACATACCCTGTCCACCTATCCTTTGCCCACAGGCAGCAAATATTAGTGTTGGATCAGACATTAAAGCATGGGTCATGTTGAGCAAGTGGACCCTGTTCAAGGAAAAAAAAAGGCTTCAGTGTAAACGAAATCCCTGCCTGTAAACGCTTGGGTCCGATAGTTTAGCGACACTGGCTTAGCTCAACACCAACAATTCCTTATATAGCTTTGTTTCTTGCCTGAATAAACAGCCTTACTAAGAGGGTGAAACCAGACAGCAATCCCTGCAGTGATGGTTTAGGCCAGGGGAGTGGTTCATATCATAGTGGTCATATTTGACTCATGGGTTTGATTAAGGACTGTGATGTGTTGTGGGGGTTAGTGCGTCAATCTGGTGTTATCATTAATTCACAGTCTTATTATAACCTGCTCCATATTTACCTTGGCTTGTCTTTAGCATGACTTCATAATTTGTTGATGTGAACAGCCAGGTTGCACCCTGATATCTGTGCATCTCTGGCTGCTCTGTGTTGGATCCAACATGTGTGATCAGGTTGTTTAGCTGTTTTGGATATGATCTCCCGTGTTTCCACTAGGTTGAGAATTTAGTCTTCCAAATTCCAGGAAAATGTGTTTTGAAGAATGGGGCCTTTTTTCACAGAATCTAAAACATCTTCTTTCTTTTTCGAGGAGTTGAGAATCACATTTAGATGCCTCTGAGCATTTTTTAAATATATATTTATATATTTCTTTATTCAAATTATAATACATGCAGTGCTTTTCTTGTGGAGCTTGCATTTACAAAAACATGAGAAGGAAGAAGCCAGGAACAATTAACATGTTTTGTCCAAAATTCATTCTTCATGACATAAATGAGAAGATATGTCAACAAAGTTGGTTATTTTATTAGTTTCTTGCAAGATTCCAAACCGTAATTAATTATCAGTATACAGAATTCCATGTCTGCATTTGGACAGATTTGAAGATGGCTAGACTTGCTAGATTGTTTCCTGAGTTCCACCACAAAGCCCTCTGTGTTCATAAGTTCCCTGAAATGAGCCCTGTGCTGTTATCTTCACTGAAGAGCGCTGAGGTAGTGAGAGAGATTTGCTTTTCTTATGCTTGTCACAATTATTCATTTCAGTAAAGTCTTGTTCTGACTGTATGTTTCTGCTTGAAAAGTACCATTTACACTGTAAACGGTACTTTACATTTTACAATTATTACAGGTGTTGATATGATTTTAGGCATGTGCTAAATTATTATCAAATAGTATTATTATCATTGTTGTTATTTTGGGTTCTCAAGCTGACAGCTGGCTAACTGGTATTCTATTATATTCATGTAACATTTAACTAATCAAATTGTCATAAACGTGGCAAAGAGATGTCCGAGATCCTAGCATTTCTCTTTCTATTAATTTGTCTTAGACGCCCAAAATTGTTAATTATTCAAGTCATGAAGAGGTCATGCCCATAAATTCTACAATATAATATCATAAGTAAAGTAGTGTAATTGCCCAATTATTGTGACAGGCATGCAGAGGTACTTAGTGTACAAAGTGAAGGGGCACAGGAGATACAGGGTAGGTGAAAAATTAAGTCAACAAGCTAGTAATGTTACAATGTTACATTTGTTGTTGTTGTGTGTGTGTGTGTATATATATATAAGAAGGGAAATCCTGACTGGGCGCTAAGCTGTTTTTGCAGGAGTTCTAGGGAAATCACACATTAAAAAAAACACATATTTATTTCACATGTTATATAAGACAAAACAATAAAACACATTTGTTTGATGGAAACTTTAACGAATTAACGGCAGGTTGTATATCTGATGCCAAAGCCAAACACCCTGCTTGAAAATATCCCTTCAGAAAGCATTCTTGTGCGACGTACTGGCATACTAGAAAATTGCTTCACCCCAGGGTTTTGCTTTGTACAGAGATTGTATTAAAGTTCTGTTTGGCTGCCTGTGGCTTTGCTACAGAGACAAAGTGTTTCTCTAGAACTCCTGAAGCACAGTGAAAGCTGATTGTGCATTGACTGACAGTATATAGATCCATTAAGATTACACACTGTTGACTCATGGAAGCTCTTGAAGTTACTCTACGTATTGATTGCCTATTTACCCAATGTGATTGTCCCTGATAAACGGATTAGGAAGTGGCTTGGGCTTTTTGCCTCCAGAATGGTTGCTATCATTGTTCTCCATCCACCATGCTGGCTGAAAGTGCTCTTGCTATCTAGCTTTAATAGTAAACTATGTTAAGCTTTCCCATTAGAACCATACTTATAGGTGTATCTTTGAAGCCGTTGGAATATCTAGTTGAGTATCATTCTTTGGGGCAGGGGACAGAGGTGTTTTTCTAAAGCGCAACAGCGAAAACAGTGTTCTTGAAATGGAGTTGTAGAGCCTTATATCAGGTATTTAGATTTCTATAACACTGATGCCTGCAGAGATTATATGTAATCATATATACATTTTTAAATGTATTATGTTGTATGTATTATGTGAAGTTTAATGCATAATTCGCAAAAACAACAAATACCATCTAAAAATAATGTATACTAATAGTAATGAAAATTGCCTTATCTGGTATTTCAACCAAACAAATGCCAGAAAAATATTAAATAAGAGGGTTGTCTGGACTATTATTATGTCCATTATTATGCATATGGAGGTTTGTAACTTTCTAGGAAATGGAATGTGAATGTGGAAAAAAACAAAAAACAAGCTTGAGTCGTGTCGCCCTTGAAGCCCTAATGGAAGCAAGGTCAATGGAGATCAATATGAGAGGATGTCTGGGCCATGTGTTCCCATCATACTCTCTCATGCCCTTCTTTCTGGCGATCCCTCAATTCCCCTTTGGAGCTTCACGAAGATGGCTGTGGATACAGCAGCTGTTAGAGTTCTCATCAGAGTACCTTTGAGAACAATAGTGAATTTTTCAAATGGGAGTCACAAAAGTCTGAAAAATCAATACTTAAAGATCTCTGGGGCAGCTCGCTGCTCCATTTCTACAACCATTACCGTTAGTGAGTCTCAACTGACTTTACCTGTCACTCAGCTAGCCACAAGATACTGCGATTTGAAGACCAACCTGCAAACTGTTTTTCATACAGATGACAGAATATGACCGGTTAAGTTCTAACATAGGGGAATGAATTAATTCACCACATTTTAGAATATTTCATATTCTTAACCTGCTTTTAGAATGTTGATTGAGGCCAGTTTGACTGTGAATAATCTAGACATGTTTAAGATGGTTTAAGATGACCCGTTCAAATTGGCTTGCCGGAAGTTGTCTCCAGCCTCCATTATATTTCATCACTGACCCTGTCCCCGTCAAACAGCCTGCTATAGTTATCCCAGGCCTGTTTCAACTTAGTCATGACAGGAATCTGCCATTACATGAGAGGAGGTCATCTTTCCTCATGTCCTGCCATGGCTTTTCTCCAGTCCTTGGTGAAAGCTGCCAGAACATGGAGAGGCTTTCCCACGCTCCATCCACCCTCCAATTCATCAGAGAATAATGTAGATATTTAATATCATAAAGATCTTAAATTAATTATTCAAGAAACTTTTTTTTCTCTTTGAGACCTCCTCAGTATGGTGCTTATATAAAGCTGTGCTTTATTTTATCGTAATTATCTTGAATTAATTACTTTTTAAAATATGAACTCAATCTGAGCTGTGATGTGGGCTCCTTGTGTTATTTAATATTTGAATGTAATTCATAGGCTTAAAAGCTGCCAGACATATTCTCCTACAACTGCTTTTGCACATGTGTCGTAACCATTAACCTGTCTCCATATTGTAGGATGAAAACAGGCAGTCCATTTTCTGACTTAAGATGTCTTGGGCAGTCACCCAGCTTCGGATCTAATAAATCCAAATGCAACAATCAAAAGCAACAATTGCAATAAGTAATGCAAATGAAAGTCAAAGATATTTTATCTACCACAGTTTCACTCTACTGGCATGACTGGACACCAGGTTCGTTGCCTGCCGGGATATTTACGAGGATGTGTCATTTGTCCTTCTGCATAAAAATGTGAATTTGTTTTCTCTCAGAAATTCATACCTTGGTTAACCTTTGTTTGCTATGATTGATAATTGGAGCAAAAGAACATTTTTCCATGCATGCCATGTATTATCTTAAAATAACGTTTATTAAGTTTCCTTGTCGGTGGCAGAAGAGTCCGAAAATGGAATAGTTTTGTACAATAACTTTTGAGAACATTAAACTGATGCTTTATTTTATGGTTATATAAAGCAATCTTTGAATTAGTTTGACTGAAATGAAATAGTAATCTGCCATGGGCATGTCTTTGGTCTACAACTTCAAATCAGTACATAAGGCTGTGGCATCGGTCCCTTACTTGAATTGATTGAATACCGTACATATCTGGTTACTTCACATGTTGTCATGTAATCTGTATTTCAGATTTATTGGCCACTGGTCTGCCCAAAGTCTTTTAACTTGATCTGCACCAAACCCTTTAGTCTGGCCACCTATTGTTTCACTGGTTGGTTGACCTTGGCTCAGCAGACTTCGGAAACTTCTGAAAGGCTAGCGTTTCAGCTGTTCAGTCTCTGATTGGTGCGGTCAGAACTTGAGGATGGAATAAAAAATATTGCTTCTGAGTCGAAAAAAGTGTGCCTTAGTTATGCCTCTTGTTGTTTGAAATAGTACTGATATTGTACTTGTGATGTACAACTTGAAATCAAACATGCCAACAAATACAAAACATTTGTGTATCTCGTAGAAAAGACGGATATCTAGGTTTCAGTGATATGTGTCCATGAGATCTAAGTCCATCTTTTTTGATTTGATATGAAATCAGATCTGAAAATTATTCAATGGCATTTGATTAATAGATGATTGCTTGGCCTTAACCCACAGCTCCAACTGCCTTTGCAACTGTCTCATTCTGAAGATAATGTGTAAAAATACAGTCAGAGACCAGTGTAACTATGCTGGCTGTACTTGTCAATGTGATTTTGAGACAGAGACTTTGAATTATGCTTCTTTATGAGTCCATTGCAACCTGCCAGACCCTCTTCGTCCATCCTTGCATGTCATTTCAGCTGCGTTTACATGTCAACTCTGGTGGCACTCAAACGGCGGAGTAAATACCTGTCTTTATACCAGACAATCTGATATTTGTTGAATTATAGTGCACTTGTTTTTACATTTATAATATGCAGCCATCTACAGTATCTATCTGTTCTGTTTGCATCATTGATGAAGGTGAAGTAAAGAGAGGATCCTAAGCAGGCAAGATGAAAAGAATGAATGATAGAGGCAAATCTATAACAGCCACTTATCGCTAGCCTGCTAATTGATAATGGATAACAGAGCTAATGTTAAATACTGTTTTATGTATTGATTACTATTAATCATTAGAAGATCATCAAGTCAATTTTGCATAATGTGAGATGCAGACAATGTTATGAATCTCTGAGCCCTGGCTGCAATCTTGTATGGTTCTTGCACCCTTAATTGCCTGATCCATGGTTTTGTAAAGTGATGAATCTTCTAATGATCAATACTTCTTCTTCTTCTTCTTTCGGCTTTGTCCCTCTTCAGGGGTTACCACAGCGAATCACCGATTTCCATCTTTCCCTGTTCTCTGTATCCTCTACTCTGACTCCAACTACCTCCATGTCCTCCCTCACTGCATCTATAAACCTCCTCTTTGGCCTTCCTCTCTGTCTCCTACCTGGCAACTCCATCTCTAACATTCTCCTACCAATGTATCCACTGTCCCTCCTCTGCACATGTCCAAACCATCTGAATCTAGCCTCTCTAGCTTTTTCTCCTAACCTTCCTGTCTGAGTTGTCCCTCTGATGACCTCATTCCTAATCCTGTCCATCCTGGTCACTCCTAAAGAGAATCTCAGCATCTTTAACTCTGCCACCTCCAGCTCTGCCTCCTGTCTTCTGCCTATCGCTAGTGTCTCTAAACCATACATCATAGCTGGTCTAACCACAGTCCTGTAAACCTTTCCCTTCACCTTAGCTGAAACTCTTCTATCACAAATCACTCCTGACACTTTTCTCCAGCTGCTCCACCTAGCACCTTGCTACCTGTCTCCCTAATCACTGTTGCCGTAGCCTCCCAATCATCTGGGAATTTCTCAACACGGCCCAGCTCTGCCCTTACCTCCTTCCTGAATTATTCACAACATTCCTCTTTCCTCAATTTCCACCATTTGATTTTCTTCTGTCTTCA
>CAAKHB010007206.1:71112-85512 GCA_901007665.1 Aeoliscus strigatus | reverse complement strand
AGTAGACCATTGTACTCCATCTCTCTGTGTTTTTATCAGCATCTTCCCGTCCGACGTGTCTCTCCTTCTTTCCGTTCGCCCTCCACCTGGCCGTGATACCGACTTGTGCAAGCTTGCCTGGAATGAATCCTTTTTCTCCACCCCTGTGTGGGCAGGTGATGCTCCACTAAACAGGTTAGCGGTTAGCAGGGGAATAACTTCTCCAAGGCCAAGTCTCTGAGGAGCTGCTAGCAGACAGACAAACAGACACACCGACCTCCTACTCTTTGTGTCTGCTGCTGCTCCTGACCCTGCACATACCTGCCCACACACTGCTTGGCATGATTTGACATGGATTCTTCTCACAGAAATGTGTGTGTGTGTTTGTTAAACACATTATGAGGTCTCTTTCTTACCTCTGTAGGACCATTATTACATTACATCTTTCATGGTTTGGGTAGAAAGCATCTGCAGGAAATGTGCTGTTACCTCTGATGAAGTGATTGAAGTGTATGCCTGGAAAAGCTTAGTTAGCTTAAAGTACAGAAGGCCATTGTGTAAAGACAATGTCTGATGAATAATGCAGATGCACATATTCTGCAGTCCAGAGGCAGCGACCACAAACTACTCTCAGAGCGTCGCTCCAATTGCCTCTCCTGCATCCTATTTGGGGGAAGTTGCACTCCAAACAACCCCATGAGGTGTGATATTATCACAGCCCACAGCAGAGGAATGAGGAAACCCCCCGTAAGTGTTTACTCGGGCTTTGCCTTGGATTTGTAGTTAACCTTTAACCAGTCATTTTACAAAACAGCAAGTCGCACAGGTCTGTTTACTCTCGATAAGAGAAAGCAGCTGTAGTACTGAACATCTGGTGGATGGGGCAGGTACCCCCCCCCCCACACACACACACACACTTAAATGATATTTAGATTGTTATGGAGATGAGGTAGCAGCAAACATACTTTGTTTGTGAGGTTGTTTTAAGGTTTCAGGATTAATCTTACCTCTGATGACGACGGCTGCTACAGTTACATCTGTATACAACTATTGGTGCCTGTGTACTATCTGAAACATGTGGAGGCGGCACGCATCATATGATCGCAGCACGGAAGCTGGTCCATGGACTTGTTATTGTTTCCCAGGAAATGACTCAAGCATCGTTCTGCATCGATGTAGCATCTGACACTAAGTGTCCGATACATCTGGTGGTATGACTCTCTCCTTCCCTCCTTTTTTTTTCACCTTTTGTCAAGTCCTTTTCTCTCCAAGGACGTAGCGTGTTCCCACAGCCTGGTGCTGAAGGCTGACCCATTGTTTCCTGCTGCAGGGAAGGAGGCACGCTGACTTCCTGGCTGCCAGATCAGGGTCAGTGGGAACAGGCAGGGAGAGAAACATCTGATCCACCAAGTTTAATTTGTCGGATTTTGACTGGTATTTTCACATGTGTATAAGAGCATGATGACAAATATATCATAGATAAGACCAAAAGCTTAGTGAATGTGAGTAATTCCAAGATCATTGTTCATAGTAAGAAATAAATATAAACTTAATTAAATTTAAATGGCTGTGGATCTGTGGGTGTCTCATTTTAAGTGTACTAGTTATTTCTACAAGAGTATAATAAGAGATGGTTTAAAAAAACAAAACATTGAAATGATCTAGTATACACTTTAGCGAACACACTGACACACAGCCAGGCTAATGTTAGCGCCTGTTAAGTTTGCAAGCAAGTGTTTAAATTAGTCTTAAAGCAACATCTGACTCAAAGTTTGTGAGTCCATGCAGGACCGATGAAGGCGACAGAGTTTCCTTGTTTAGAGTTGTTGCAGAGAGACGTCTCCCATTGGAAACCATGGCAACAGCGAAAGGTGATGCTCGATTACTGTCACTAGTAGTCAGCATAGTGACATTTTCGAAGCAATATAAACCAATAGTTCTGTGGAAGATATGTGATAAATTCTGAATGAAATACTGTAAGTAAGTAAACATCCAAAAAAACACAAATCTCCGAAATGACATTGGTGTAAATTTGTAGTAGAATGTCATCCAAAGGCCCCCGTCAGGGTTGAAGCATTACTTCATCACAATGAAACGCTACAATAACGTACTGTTGGTTGAGTATGGGCAGGCTGCTCCTGAATAACAGCTCTGTCTTTTTAAATGCTATGTAGAGAGGGGTGTGTTTGTAGCAGCAGACATCCTTTGGGAGCGGTGTGGTGTAACTCAGGGGGAAGAGGCAACAGCCCTGTTCCCAGAGACTCAAAAATAGTCAGGAAAACGCAGAGACAAGCTGCGAGGGAGGAATGCAACCCACGGTGAAGCTGTGCATTTCGGGGATCCAGCTCGGAGAGGTTCGGCTGGACCATGTTCCACCTATTCAGCAGATCGTAAGTGGAGTTTTCAAGTTTTAAAAGGCTCCTTCATGTGTTGCTGGGGATGGTTAGAGCACAGCTGCCACCTCTGTCTGTGTCCACCCACCCACAGCACAGTCAGGACGCTGTGTTGTAGCTTCATGTACTCTCTATTGACACAAGTACTTTCTGTGTGAACTGTGCAGGTGAACAAAGGCCAGAAAAGTTAATTAGAAAGAGGAACAAAAGTGCAGCACAGCAAAAGAGTTGTAAAGGAAAAGTGCTGTAAAGAAAAACAGGGACACGTTTAGACTTGAGCATGAAAACTATTCAGTGCCAGAGGCAGTTCTTGGCTTTCGAGTGTAAATACGATCGTAATATTGACTAAATGCTTTGCAATTTACAGTCAATTCTGTGCAAAGACACCACCACCTCCCAGAATCTGTTCCGCTCAATGAATATACAAAGAAAGGTTCAGCGATCTTTGGCAAGAGATTGTTTCAGCCATGAGAGATTTGCCATGTTGCGTGGGAAGAAATTCTTCTCTGCCCTCCTTTTTTTTTTTTTTTCCTTCTTGTGAACTTGAGTGTTTGCCTGTTCCTTTGTCCAAAGCCACAGGGCTGTTTGAATATTCAGGTCAAGAAGTGAGAAACACACTTCCTCATCTCTCCTCTGCTCTTTTGCACATGTAGTTAGTTATCAGATCCCCCAAGCACAGTTATGTAATAGTTCAAGAGACAAAGCTCTCTTTCTTTTCGCAATTTTAGATTTGTACATCGAGTTGTGCATCTTGTTATTTTTCTGGCGTTCAGTTTGTTCTGTTACTCTCTCATACCGGACTCACAGTGCACCAGCATGAGGTAACGCTCAGATGTGCACACACATTTCCATGACCTTAGCGTGCCTCCAGTATTCTCAGCCGAATGGTCACAGCTGAGTCATACCTCTGATATGTGACTGTCTTGGAATTAATAGTCTGTTTTTGTCTGTGTGGTGCTCTGCACTTAAAGCAGCATATTTACTACATAGTAACTACATTTCTATTTGGTCTAATGAGGAAAATGCATTTACATGGCTGATGTAAACGTTAGCATTTGATAGTGTGCTTGGTTGTACAACCAAAGGTGGCTTGGACAGACAGGGATCCTGCTGAAAGTGTCTGCATTGTCCCCCTGCAAATTTAGCAGAGCGGGTTTTGTCTTGCACACGTATTTCATTAATTCTTCTTATTTCTGTTCAACGTGGTGGGTAACACAATGTTTTCTTTGTTGTGAAAGCTGTTTGCTGAGGTTTAACAGAACGAAACACACCATAATGCGAACCAAGGTTGTTTTTCTTAGTTTCGAGTGGATTGAGAAAGTCTGCTCTCAACAGGAACCCGCCATTATCTAACACTAATTTCAGCAAATCTGGTTCTCATTCATTCACGCTGATTAATTTCTTTGCACGGTGGAAAAGCAGAAGCTGTTTTCATTCCACTTGCTTGGTGAAGAGGAATGAAATCAAGCAGATAAATGCAACCTTGTAAAACAGCACCCAATACGCTACATTCCAAGCCAAGATGGAGGCTGCAAGTTAGCGGAAAACTGTCCATCACCTTCATAAGAAACACGGCAATGTTAATTCTCAAAATATACGCACACCAGCAGCAACATTGCTGGATTTTTCCAGTCTGCAGCTGTCTGAGTGATAAGGTATCTTGGGGTCTCAGACTGGATGATAGACAGGTGGATTAGCGAGGCATCAGTACGAGTCTTTCTACTTACACGCCGTTATTTTCTACTGTCTACAGATAATAACACTTCACAGAGACACATTAATCGCCTCACATGAGGGACATGTAACATTTACATACACCTGAATTGTGTTTATCAGCTACAGTGCAGCTTCCTGCTCTGCCTCTGGTAGTGTCTTTACGGTACGAGAATAATATTACTCCTTGTGGCGTGTCTGTGAGCTGTGCCAAGCACATGATGTCATGACATAAAATAGTCCACCAGGCCGTGTAACAAATGCTGAGCATTGTTGTCATAGTCATTTCTCGACACTGATGTGTTCCTCATATGCCACCGTATTTTGTTGCAATTACCACATTCATTGTGCATTGGTGTTTCCCAGAAGGCTGTTAGTCATTAGTGTGACCTTTGCTCTATGTCCGCAGCTACACCCAGTAATTAGTGTGACCTTTGACCTCATTAGAATGTCTTTGTTTAAGTTCCTGGAGCAACAATCCCAACACATATTGTAAAAAAAAAAAGGTATTGTATTGTCAAGGCTGCCTAATGGTTTTGTTGAGCCTTGACTCACGTGAAAGGAGGAAAAAAAATGAAAAGTGACACAGGTCACATCCTGCAGAGCTCGCCGCAGTGACTTCCCCTTACTACACGATGGCTGTGACAATTACAGATGTTAAAATCTACAGAGTTCTCACCGACCAGCCCAGCTTTTTGGGATGTTATGTGTTGCAGCTGCTCGTGTGAGCTCCTGCGTCCAGTGGTGTGTGTGTGTGTGTGTTTCACGGCCAGCTGCTCCCTTCTCCATTCACTCAGCACATGACCTCAGCGCCAAACCCCAGCCGACCCGCTCCACAGCAGCGTTTCAGCGCTCCATATTGGTGTCCTGCAGTGAGCGTCCTAGCAGATGTTACACAGAATTACCTCTCACCCTAGCAGGGAAGCTGCGCTCCCACTGTAATCAAGCTGTGCATGCTTGTGTGTGTGTGTGTGTGTGTGTGTTAGCAGACAGCCGGGCTCAGTGGCTGTTAGCTCTTCCAACAGTTGTTCTCCAACCACCTGATCTCAATTCCCTTCCAAACTTTCCCACATTGTAGTGTGTCAGCCAGCAGTCTGAGTCAAACGTCTCTGCAGGCTCTTCGAAAGAGAGACGAAATCCAAATGCTAAAGCTAACTCTTTCCTGTGTGAGTCTCTTTTTTTGTGGGGAGGGGTCTGCTTGTGTGTCATTCTTCCCATAAAAGCTTCCTTCCTCCCTGTAAATGAAAGGCCGCCTTTGTGCGGAGAATTCCTCCTATACTTTCAGCTAATGTGTGCATATATCTGGCGAGCTCTCAGTTTTCCTCACAAAAGTGCTAGCACCATTTTTTATTCTCTGCTGCAGCGATGCTCGGGGCAGTGTCCATTTCGTCCCTCTTTACCACATCACCTCCCTTTTGTCTCGTGTGCATTAGACCGCTGGCTATAAAGCACCCTTAAGAAACGATGGTGTCGACCCAGCACAGGTGGTGTAAAGTACTAATGCACTGGATGTAGACCAATATAGACTTAACTGTGCCCACTCATCTATGTTCCCCATCTGCTTGAACCTAGACTCCCCATTGTCATTGTCATCCATTTCCTTGCCACAGGGAGCAGCCACTCCACACTCTCATGGGTCACAGATGAATGAGCAGGAAGGGGATTTTGATTCAGAGTGTCAGTCTAGATGTGATGTGTAGATATTTCCTCAAACGGTTATTGGCAGAGGGAATGGTAGCCGGGCCGTCACATTAGCTGCTGCAGCTCAAGCTCATATTCCCTCCCTCCATTGCAACCTGTCTCCATCTCCTGGGATCATTCTCTCATTTGTGTCTGACTTTGACAGTGAGTGATTGGTGCTCTGCTCTCCTGTTGGCCGGATGGTCCAACCACCCTGATGGGTGTCGAGGTTTAAAAGGCCACATGTCAACGGTCCAACTCGAGCGTCATGATCTGCACCAGCAGCAACTGACAGGATCCCTGTCAGTGTCTTGACCACAATGGTTCACTGTGTTTCATTTGTTGCCTTTATTCACGCACTACATATCACCCCTTTGCTCATCATACCACTGAAAAACATGAAAAAGGTGTGTGTGCATAAGCAGAAATTGTTGCTAATGAAGGCAATTACTGCAGTGAGGAGTTCTACAACCTGTATCTGCCAGAATAGCTGTAAAAATATAGTCTCAAAGAAGCATTGGGCTGGTCTGGAGAACCAGACCCACATCTACAAAGATGTGGCCTAATTGGACAGCTTTACGTCAAATTGCTGTGAAAATCCTCAAGATATGGGTTTAATGTCACTGTGTGCCTCTAGTCTGACTGTAGTACATATATTCTTGCAACAACCTTCCCAATTCAAGGGGTGGGACCAATGGGTGCATCGCCAAGACCAATCACAGCAACAAACAAGGCGACGGTATCTGACTCACAGAAAACATGGGTGCATGGAGAGATGGTAATGTGATGGAAATATATTATAGTTCAACTTTTAAAGAACTGTCTTTACTGTTGACATTAAAAACTGATTCAAATGACCTGTTAAGCCCCGCCCACAGACTGGTCATAGCTCTGAACCTGCCTATATCATACTCTGTCCTTAGACATCATTAAGACAAATTGATGAAATAGATAGGTATATAATATTCATTCATTCATTTTCTGCCGCTTAATCCAGTTACGGGTCACGGGTGTGCTGGAGCCTATCCCAGCTGTCAACGGGCGAGAGGCAGGGTACACCCTGGACAAGTCGCCAGCTCATCGCAGGGTATATAATATTAATATATATAATATTTGTGTATATATATATAATACTTAATATTTGCTTGTGTCTTTAGTCGACTGTGTTCTGTAGTTTATAAACAGGAACATGTTGGAATATTCCAGAAGCAACTGTCATTAAAAAGTTCAAAAGATGCTCAACATTGCCGTAAGCATCCACCACAAGATGTTAACAAGATGTTAGGTTCCCTGAGCTGAGAGCGACAACAACATGTGCTCGGATCAAAGGGGCGATGAAGCCCACGACAGAAGACTCTGTAGTGTGACAGACGCATAGTTGTTTCATCGAGCCCTGTGGTCCTTTCCACTGAGTCAGCAGTGGAAATAACGGACACTTTATTGTGTGACACTTGATGCATGAAGAATGGCTGATTTGTCCGCTCACTTGTCTCTGTAGTGTATGTGTTTCACGATGAAGCTTCAACAATTACTGGAGTGTATTCCGCCTCAGTGTGGGAGTTTGGGCTCAGGTGGTCACAGAAGGGTTAGTGATGTTGGACGGATAGCGCTTGGGAGATTAGATCACGATATACAATCCAGCTGATAAGAGCATCCACTTGTGCCACAGAAATCATCATCCCATTTTCAGCCATCTGACAGTTCATGCTTGTATTTCAGGTTGCATTGTCCAGAGGTTAAATGATCTGATGATGATGATAGAGAACTGTCGAATAATGCCTTGAAATGTTTCTGAATAAATGGAAGCGACTGAATTTTAAGTCTGGTCAGTTTGAGGTGGATCATCGAGTAATTGGAGCGCTGCTGGATTGAGAGTGTACTCCTGGTCGGATGGTCAAACCTGCTAAAAATGGAGAGTGTTTGGACATCTGGTATAAAAACATTCATTAACAAATCACCACAAGGTTGATCTGTAGTGGTGACCCCTTGAAAAAGAGGTAGGACGGAGTAAAAGGGGGAAAATGCAGTATATCTGAAATATATATATATATATATCCTAATTACTTTCTGTAGATGTTGTCCAGTCTGTATGTGGAAAGCTACATGTGGCAACACTGGAGGATGGAAACCATCGTAAACACAAAGGGGATTTCATCAGGTCACGAGCGATAAATACGGACCACTTTGGCTTTGGTCATTAGGCTCTTTTTTTATGTTGGCTATTACAGTAATGCGAGTTGAACGCAACTCAAAGACGGTATTACAGTGTTGCGAAGATTAGCATCACGTCAGTGTGCTGTTGTGTCGTGCATGTGCTCGTACAGGAACAATACACGCTCTTGTTGCTGCCCAGTAGCATTTCAAAGCTCTGCTACTGGGCTTTGCAGTACATTAATTCTTGCACTAAACGGTGTCTGTTATGGAGCAGCCAGTTTCCAGCAGCTCAGGGTGTACTGATGCCTACATGGGACCTAGGTTTCAGACTTGATCAGATCTCAGACTATCAGATGAACTCTTAACAGGACGCAGAGACAAAACATGAGCGCAGCTCAGACACACTTGGTATCCATTTCTCTGCTCTGCCCCACCCGGTTCTTACTCCTAACTGAGTTTCTATTGAACCTTAAGAGTTTCTCGTAGACAGACTGTCCTCAGAGAGAACTTAGTGGGAGCATAAGTACCAGAGTGCTCTCCTCCAACTCACCTGCAAACTGTGCACA
The DNA here is from genome assembly GCA_901007665.1 of Aeoliscus strigatus. Classification (NCBI taxonomy): domain Eukaryota; kingdom Metazoa; phylum Chordata; class Actinopteri; order Syngnathiformes; family Centriscidae; genus Aeoliscus; species Aeoliscus strigatus. The sequence goes on along the minus strand of CAAKHB010007206.1, from coordinate 77,027 downwards.
CAAAATGGGTTTGCTTGACTTGAATTGAAGAAAGTTCAGGGAAAAGCATATTAGAAGACACACACACTCATTCTTTTTTAATTCATTTGCATATTTACCCATCAGATATGTGCACCACTAAACTGACATATGTTTTAAACTTACAAAACGTTTGATAGACCACAACTAGAGCCGCCATGACGTACAGTCACATAAACAGTGCTTTGTTTGGCAATGTTCGGTGTTGTGTCATCTGCATACGCTTACACTTTGCATTTACATTCCGCAAAGCAATGTGTGTTTAGGAGGAGAGAAGAACAAAGCAGTGAACGAGGAGAAAGTGCAGTGGAGAGATGTGCACCCGAGAGTCTGAAAGAACATAAACTAAAATAGACACTCTATCTCAGGTAAACAGTGAATGCGAGAACGAGAGAATGAGAGCGAGATGGAGTCACAGTACTGGAGGATTGTCAAGGACAAAGGAGAAGGTTTGCTGAAAATAGAAGATGTTGGGAGGAGGGAAACGAGTGGAGGACCAGGGAGACGAGGCCCCTGCTTGTAAATCTAGTTGTTATTTCTCTGTGGCTGTGTGACATGAACCGCGTGTCAAAGTGGGTAATTCAGAGGTTATGAGCAGATTTCCAACGCTCGACTGTCTTTCATTGTCATTGTTACAAAGTGGCTGTAAATTGCACATTACAGTGCAATTTAATACAGCTCCAGACAGGCATTATTATTATTCATCAGTCTGAACTTTCTGTCTCCTACCATTCCCTCTGACACTAATGTTCCTTTGAAACAGTCTGAGAGATGATAATAATAGATGAAAACCACGTATAATATTTTTTGAAGATGTTTCATTATTTGTGTGGCTGTATCTCCTCACAATCACTCGATGTACAAAACATGTGTGCTATTAGCTATTAGTAAATGAAATGTCTTTTAACATTGTGGCTCTGTGGCCAAGCAGGTGGAGTGAGGGAACGTGTCTCCACTCAGATGACCGCTGGTCATCTTTCCTCCCACCCCCATGTGCAAATCAGTGCATGTATCATTTTGTGAATATCAAACATAGTTGTTTGTAGCCAGTGCAGCAGTGACTTTCCATCTCCATCGTCTGCTGGGGAATTAACTCAGGCAGATGTTAATCACCATGCAGGTCTGGAGAATAGACTTCAGCTATATTTCCTTCTGTTTCTAACACCTGATTGTACTCGAAAACCCCCCACGTTTTTCCCTCTGCTCTGCTCTCTTCACTGCCTCTCTGTTCTGCCCGGTACCCAGCCAGCCAATCGAAAAGCAGAGTAGCGAGCATAAATGCTTCCTCTGCAGGCAAAGAGCTGCTCTAACTGGATTCTAATTGTGAGGTGAAATATGCCAGTGTGTGATATAGAAAAGAAAAAACTCATCTCGCATTTAACAATGCTGACGGTACAAAAGGGCCAAACAGGACAGTTTCTGATCGTCCACCACCGCGGCTGCATTTTCCCTTTAACGCTTTGCATTTTGTCCAGTACTCCCACGCATATACGTGGGATTAGTGTGTAAGACGTGTAATTGACCCTCTGTCTTCTTTGTCCTGCCTGTGCCAGGGGGTGATGTTTGTGTAGCTGCTCCCCCTCCACAAGCACGTTTAGCCCTTTATCCTCTTATCATTGTAAGGCTGATTGGACGACGGGTAACAGTGATGATTAATGGGGGGAAAAACAACCCTCTGTCTGCATGTGACTTGAGATGTTTTACTTTCAGCTCACCTCACTGGACAGGATGTTGAATAGAAATAACAAATTCAAAGCTAAATGTTGTGCTAAATATTGTGCTGAAATGCACGTAATCTCCAAATGGCCAAGAACCAGGTGTCATGTCTGTTTTGGGTAAGAACATTGAGCATTTTCTATTTTTTAATTGCAGCCTGTCTGTTGTGGCTCCACTGCATTAGTTTGCAATGCAAAATATGTCCTTTCTAATTTATTTAGTGTTGGGGTTTTTTTTCCAAGTTATAAAGTCCCAACGCATGCATTAGCAAGTGAGCTCGGAGGAGGTTCCATGAACATGTGCTGATTTACTGCTCAAGCTAGTCAGCCTGCGAATTTACTGCAGGCAGGACGTACGTCGTCCTCACACGTTCTTCGCTCACACTCACCATGAACACATCGGGCATATGGTTCCTCTCGCTCGCTTCTTCTACTCCGCTTCGCCTCGCGGGTTGACTCAGTTCTCTCACTTACAGTGTCTCTCTCTCTCTCTCTCAACTCTTAGATCTCATCTGATGCCAAGGCTGAAGGAGTCTCGCTCCCATGAGTCATTGCTCAGTCCCAGCAGCGCCGTGGAAGCCCTGGACTTAAGCATGGAGGACGAGGTTATCATCAAGCCTGTTCACAGCAGCATCCTCGGGCAGGATTACTGCTTTGAGGTGAGGGAAGACACCACTTGGGTCATCTGCAGTCGGTCAGAGTTTCCCCATTCATTACGGTGAATGGGAATTCTGATGTCGCTGTGGAAGATGGGAGAGTTAATTCTCCCCACATTCAATTTAATTTAATCAGATTTATTCATCCAAGTTTATCTTTTGTTTTGTTTAATCGTTTGGACTTGGGGAAAAAAACAACATTTTATTTAAAACCACCATCTGTAAAGGCAGATTTTACTCCTCAGGGTTGTGTCCATGCGGCGGCCTTCACAGATACAGAGGTTTGGTGTCAGAGAGGTTAGTTAGCTCCATCTGGTATTAGAGGTTAATTTGTTGCATCTAGGTGTTTGCAAGCTTCATGATCACCAGCGGTCTGCAGTAATTATGCAGAACTTTGCCTCTAATTACTCTAAGAAACATGTTGTGTGTACAAACACATCCGTTCTTTCTATCCCTCACTGTCAGCTGTGGTTTTCTCACCCAGGCTGCCAAGCACTCATCTCCCCTCCATCCATTCAGACGTTCTTGAATGCCGCCAACTCATCTGAAGTCTTTTCTTATGTGTGTGTGTGTGTGTGTGTGTCTGAGGCAAAGTGCTACTTATGAACCCAGGTTCATAAAACAGTCACCCATTTCTCCCTCTCTCCTCTGCGTCGCTGCGGTAGGTCACCACCTCCACAGGAAGCAAATGCTTTTCCTGCCGTTCATCAGCCGAGAGAGACAAATGGATGGAGAATCTGCGGCGGGCGGTGCAACCCAACAAGGTAAGAATGTAAATACACTGTGGGTGGGATGCAGCTGTGTGGCGTAAACATCCTATTATTACAAACCACACAGTGCAACGTGAATATCTGTCGAAGATGTGGCAGGAGTGATGACGATTTTTTTGTAATGTGTTTGCAAACCAACAAGATTGTTGGTGGGAGGAACGGTCAAGGACATTTACCGGCAGAATCCTGGCAAACAGTCTTTGTCAGAGATCGACAGAGATCGACAAAGATCGACGCGAAAAAAAGTCCTAATCTTTGCTGCTTCATTATTTAGCAAATTACTGACAAATTGGAACTCGGTTTGAGTTCATGTTGGTCTCAGTGCTTTTGGCGGCGATGGGCTCTTTCTCTGTTTTGTGTTTCATTTGGAAGTGATCAAAGATTTGTTGAGATTAGACAACGTGGAATGTTTTTGGCCGATACAGAAGTTGGAAGCAGATAGAGCAATTCTCTGTGGCGCTGCTTCCAACTACTCTTACTGCGCAATACTGTAACTACCTATAATAACTGAGCACAGATCAGAATAAGAAAAAAAATAATCATACACTGATATTTTCATTCATGTTGTTTGACAGAGAACAAGATAACCATCATATTCTATTGTAGCAATTATATGTAATTGTGATGATAGGTGATTTAAAGTGTAGGAGTTTCTTAATGACTGTATGGAGCTTCCTCATTTAACCTTTAGAGGCAATTGATATATGATATGAAATTTAAAAGTGAAACACTAGAACGTTGTTAGGATATCTCACAGCACTTTTTCCAAATGTATTTGTTACAAGTCAAAGTGAATGTATGTGGTTCCTTGTCAGTTAAGGGTAAAACATTTTCATGAAAAATCTATTCCTAATATACGTGTAGTGTTTTGATGGAAGATAGGGGACATGACCAAACGTGGTTCCTCACCCCGGCAAAGTGTGAAGAAAACACACAGTTAACACACATACGGGTCACTAGTGATACAGAGGATCTTCAAATTCAATGTTTCACGAAGGGCAAAGAAGAATGTTAAAGGACGAGCGAAATGGAATGCAGAGGTAGATGAAACACTGTTGCTGTGCCCCCCTCCCCGGCACATGCATCGCACAAGTCAAGGTGTGTGTCATCAATCGGAGCGAGGAAAGTGGGGAAAAAAGGGGTTGCTTATTAATGTCCGTGTCTGAAAGAGATTGCATAAGATGGATGGGAAGGCATGAAAAGGGCAATCACTTGAAATGGCTGAAGCAAAACGAGATATTGACTAAGAGAGGAAGCTGACGACTCAGACTGAGGCGGCGCAAGGGGAAGAAAATGTCTCTTTTATTGGCAAATCGCTCCGACTTGTTATTTTTAACCACTGTATAAAAAAGGTCCCTTCCTTTTCCTCTGAACGCTTGCATTTTCTCCGTTTTTCTCACAATGGGAACCGTCTCCCCCGTCAGGAGGTGATCATCTTTACTCACACATTTCCCAATGTTAGACAAATTAGCCTGAATTTGGCTCATGCAGAGACGCCCCAAATGACCCACAGACCCATGAAATTTGAAATGAGCGTTTTTCTAAGAGCGGCACACATTATAATAGGAAGAATTACGTAACGCCAAAGGCTCTTCGCTGCAGAGACAGCACCCCATCACAGTCAACGGCAGGTTTTTTAACTCCGTTTCAGGCGACAATATATAAAAAATATGTTTCTTCAGATGTGCAGTTCACTCTGATATGTTTTCCAATTCAGTTTCGGGGGTCATTTTCAATTAAAATCTGAATGACAGGCTAAATATATGCTTCTGTGGCACATTAATGGAAGTGGAATACAGTAGGAACGAGACTTTCTTGCCTCCGCTGCTACTGTGTCTACATAGTCAAACTCTGAAAGAAGTGATACGTCTCATTTCTGCACTAATATTTTGCTCCACATTTTTCCTCCAATCATGTTTTAGGTTGGTTTATGCCATCGAGTGAAATATTTTTTTCTTTCCAAGTGATGTTTCTAAGCATGGTTTCCTGTCTCCAGGACAACAGTCGTCGGGTTGAGAACATGCTGAGGCTGTGGATCATCGAGGCTAAGGACCTGCCAGCCAAAAAGAAGTACTTCTGCGAGCTTTGCCTGGATGACTCACTCTACGCCCGCACCACCTGTAAGCTCAAGACTGACAATGTGTTTTGGGGAGAGCACTTTGAGTTCAATAATCTGCCTGCTGTCAAGAGCATCACGGCCCACCTCTACAAAGACACGGACAAGAAGAAAAAGAAAGATAAGAACAATTACATTGGACTTGTCAACATCCCCATCGCGGCGGTAACTGGCCGACAGTTTGTGGAGAAGTGGTACCAAGTCAGCACACCCAACCCCCCAAAAGGGAAAACATCTGGACCTATGATCAGGATCAAGGCGCGCTATCAGAGTATGAACATCCTTCCCATGGAGATGTACAAGGAGTTTGCCGAATACACCACCAATAACTACATGCTGCTGTGCTCGGTGCTCGAGCCCGAGATTAGTGTCAAGAACAAGGAGGAGATGGCGTGTGCACTCGTGCACATTCTACAGAGCACCGGCAAGGCCAAGGTGAGTCCGAATAACATGATTTTACTTCATTTCTTCTGAAGTTTGTACGCCCCATGAGGAAATACACGGTCGTTAAAAATGGTGTGAAGTAAGATCTCACAGATGGAGCTTTTCCTGTTGTATCAATGGATTCTAAATCAGTGGTACACCTCCATGTAGGGCTGCTGCTAGCCAGGTGGATGCCTCAGGTGAATTGCTTTGTGAC
>CAAKHB010007206.1:54763-67179 GCA_901007665.1 Aeoliscus strigatus | reverse complement strand
CCGTCCTACCAGTGTGACCCTCATAGGAAGGCTGCGGCCTGTAGGGCTGTAATTCTAGCCTCCAGTCTCCAGGGAGCGGCAACAAGGGAGGCAAAGAGATGGACAGATGAGGAGAGGAAGGGATGGAGTGGCTGCAGTAGTTCCTCTTTTCTTCCCGGGAGACTAAAAGGCAGCCTTTGCCTCAGGCTTGTGACAACTCGGCTCATCGATCAGTCAGAGCTCTTCTTTCCTTTTTGACTTTTTCAGTTGTTTACACAATGTGAAAGGTGAATTTGTTCCTTTCTAGAATAAATATTCACTCCAGGTTCAGTGTCTTAGAATCAGTTCCACAGTCTGCGACTCATGCAGTAAACAACTGTGACCGTATTGTTGCCAGAATGAGCATCTTTACTCCGTTACACATCTTGGGGTTATTCCACCAGCACAGTCTGAGTATGGATGTCTGGTCCCAAACGACCAGCACCCTCCTACTGGTTACGTGTGAAGAAGCCTGAGACTATGCTGTGAATTGAATCCATGCATCAGTTTTAAGGAGGCTGAAAAAAAAAAAAGCTGTGATTTTGCCTCTCAGTCTTTTCTTCTGCCGTTCGTCCTTTTAAGGAGCTGAATCGCTCTCACATTGGGCTTCGTATTACCACAGAAACGTCTGGGCAGGTTAAAAGCATAAACACGGTTATTTCTGGGCACTTTTCTTCTCTCTCGCTCTCTCTTTGCTCTCTCTCAGCTTCCTCACCTAGCAAGTCACCGCCTGTCAAGCGTGAATGCATTTTCATTTTCATTTCATTTGTGTTTCATTGACTGTTCATTTGATTCGTGCAGCGATTATGTAATGCACTGCATCAGCGTGTCTTGAAGGGCTTGTAAAGACGTGAAACATGCTCGTAAACTGTCTGTTGACCTCATAAAGCAGTAGACTTGCATATGCAGGCGTATGTCCATTTGTGACAGACAATTAAAACCATTCTCTGTTCCCGTTTGTGATTGAGAAACTGAGATTTCGCAGACAGAAGTTTCAGCTCTCAACCAAGAGGTGTCTGCTGGCTGTGCAGCACAATATTGCTGGATTGAGATGTAAGCGCCACACAAACAGCGGCCTGCGCTTAGCGCTGATGAGATTGTTTGGTGTGAAGCACGGCAGCGGTCGTGACTTTATGAGTTTTTCCTGGCGGTGAATGAAGCCCTTCCACAGGGAGCTTCTCATCTCTGTTCCTAACTATTTATGAGATGTGATCAGCCGTCCGCCATCCTCGCAGACCGCGTTTCGGCATCACGCTGCTCAACTGTACGCCCTGGGTGTGAGGGGTGCTGGGGTTTTTTGAGCCACAGTTTGTCTGATGAGACGTGGCAGCGATACAAAGACTGTTCTACTTCTCCTTATTGGCACTAACGCTGAGGGAGGAGGGAGAACGCGCCGGCTGGAGGATCAACGATAGGGGGGAAAAAAGAAAGAGGAAACGGTCCAAACTTCGGTCTCAGTTGACCCAGCAAAACAAAACCAGATGCCAAGGCGCATATATAATTTTTGCTGACTGTTTTCCATAAACACGTCTTTTACACCACGTGGTTGACTAACGTGCGTCCATACAAGTGTGTTAACTGCATAGCTGGCGACAAGGGGGTCGGCTAGGTTGCAGTTGCAGCGATGGAGTCTGGATGTATTCTGACTCCTGGTGCTAACAAATGTTGGCAGTGTGAGATAATAAATATACGGTTCCTGGGAAGCGTTGGCCTGTGAGCTGTGTAGTCACGGGACAAATATTTACACTGTAAAGGTTGTTAGAGCAGAAGACTTGTCCCAAGCTCAGTGAAACCCCATCCAACCAAGTTGTCTTAAAGTGTAAAACAAAAAGAAATAAAATCTTCTAAATATTAGAAAAAAAATGGCGGCCATAGAAATGAATGGTTCAGTGCTCAATATTTCTCAAACAAAAATCAAAATCAAAAATTGTTGAAACTTGGGCTGTGTCCGAAATCGCTCCCTAACCTTAGTGAGCATCCGTATACCCTATCTAGTCCACTCAAAGTATCCCACAATGCACCGCGAAAAGTGGTGAACATCCGATGGTCACTAGCCAAGACAATAGAGACCACAATGCATTAGCAGTAGCGTAACAAGAGACAGCAGACTGCGCCGTGTCTACAGTATCCCCGGGAGGGGGTGTTGTCTGACCACAGTAGTCTAACTATGTTGTAATTAGGAGATAGGGAGTAGGGAACGATTTCAGACACAGCCTAAATGTGCTTCATTTAGATGGTGTGAACTTTGTTGTCATGGCAACAGTAATTAACTATGAACAGCAAACAGGAAATGAACAGAATGTCTGGAGTGCGATCAGAAATATATGACTATGTCAATGTGTCGTCTTTGTCTACACGTCCACTCGTGGCAATCCCATTATTCATGGGAATGTGTTAGTATTTTCCTGATATTTTGATAAATGCAAAATGATATCATTTCATTTTCACTTTGGCCATTGACGCACCTCCACACCTCACAGTGAGTTACTCCCAAAGCCCATGCTTGAGAGGTTCAGCCCCAGTTTGATGGCGCTATATTTGTTCCACAATCCTGAGTGAGCAACCAGGGTTTGGAGCAGTAGGAGGCGCTGGCAGACCGCTGCACACTTGCTCAAGCTAGTGCAGTGTTACAAATGTTCTACGAAATCAAACAGTATTGAAATAAGTCAACTGATTGGCTGTTTCGCCTCCAATCAACTCTAGAAGAATCCCATCTTTGAGTCTTATGGAAAAATAAGACTCATGAGTGGTGCAAAACAAGAAATTCATCATACCTGAAATCATAAATTCCCTCTTTTCGTGGATTGGTTGATTTTGTGGCACATTTGTAACACTTTGCCCCCAGCTTGAGCACACAGACAAAGTGGAGCGTGTACAGACCACAGTCTGGGCGAGTGAGCAGCTCGCTCAGGATTGTGGCACGAATATGTCGCCATACAATTCTTAATTGAAAATGGCAGAGGGACACCAGAACTGAGGAGGTCAGTACGGGAGGACGGAGTAGGAGCTAGTCAACTCTCCATTGCGTTGCCTTATCTTTGGCAGTTTTACAACCAGTGAAGTGATAAGTCGTGGTGTCATTCACGCTTTTGCTGTGTGTGAAAGTGACAATCAATTAAAGCAAGAACCAGTCGGTAGTTATGTCATCATTGTTTTTCAACAGGAATAATTCTTCAACTTTTTTGTCTCGTCTGTCTCTCCCAGTCCGCCATCCTCCCTAATCAGGTCTGGATTTGCCTCGCATCAGTGGCTACATAAGGGGGACGCAGCAGAATGGGCAGGGGACATGGAGGGAGGCGGGGAGCTACAGAAGGGGAGCGGTTCGAGGAAAGATCATAATTGGGATGACATTTTCTGCAGCTAAGAAAAAAACAAGGCTCTCCGTGGGATAATGGGATGGGTGTGTGTACACCATGAAAGGTCAGGGTCCTCTGGCGTCTGCGTCCTCTGGTGCGCCTCTTACTGACCTGCGCGTTCACACCAGATGACTCAACATTTAAATTGAACAATTGACACACGTGCGTTGAACTTGAGCTGAGACTTTCTTCTGCATGTTTGTGCGCATGCATTAAGCAAAAACGTCTGCTTTCGCTTCACATCAGTGGATGATTGGCTCCCTGCGGTGTATCTTTGATTAGCCGGATAACAGGCTTCTGCAGCAGCTCCAGAGCCTGTCTGAGAGGCGCCGTCGCTTTCTTTCCACCCACTCCTCTGTTCTTTAAAGACCCACACTCTATCTTTTTCTTCCTCTCCGTCTACTCCTCTCCCAGCATCTGTCACTTGCCTCTCTTTTCCCTCGCTGCTACGCTGCTTTCCCCAGTTTAACAAGATGCCAGGGGAGTTGATGAGTTACACCCAGAAATGAGTGGCGGGGATCTGAACATGGGGACGAATTCTCTGAAGGTGGATCCATTTCAGTCTTCCTCTTTAGACTTTGAAGTTTTGGGAGCAATCATCACCAGAACATTATTTTTGACAGTGGCAGTGACTAGTAAATATGTGATTTTAGATAAAAATTTGTCCCTGACAACTCAAAAGACATGATTTACGCATCCATAAGTATATCTGTTATTATGCTGTTATTAAGTCAGCTGATTATCAGCCATATTATCAATTTCCCTTGTCAAAGCAGGAAAGGCAACACTGTCATTAACATTTTCATCGCTCCATAACATGAATTATCAAATTGAAGGTTAAATCAGCGCGTGAGATGGCGACAATACCAGAGGTATGAGTCGGTGTCATCTGTAAACACACACACACACACACGCAAGTGACTATGTTCTAGTCACATCTCAAGTCAAGAAAGACGATACTGAGTGACTTGTGTGACCTTCAGTTTTGTTTTTGTTTGTTACTCAAAATTCAACTTAACTGACCTTGTCTCTGTGTTTTGTTTGTCTGCAGGACTTCCTCACGGACTTGATGATGTCAGAGGTGGACCGCTGCGGCGAGAACGAGCACCTGATCTTCCGTGAGAACACGCTGGCGACGAAGGCCATCGAGGAATACCTCAAGCTGGTGGGACAGAAGTACCTGCAGGACGCCCTCGGTGAGTCGAGCAGTGAAACAGGATTACTGAAACGGCGGCAGCGATTGGAATTTGAGCAGAGGACGTAAACAAACTAGAAATGCACTGGGAGAGCGCAGACCTCCCCCAAGCAGCTAATTTCACCCATATTGTGATTTCCACACAATATTATCGTCCTCCATTTGTTTGATCTCCTCTAACAAATCCAGTGATAATCCAAACATCCCTTTGTCACTAATTGTCAATTAGTTGTTCGTTTGTTCTTCATTTTATTTTTTATTTCGGCGTTAAAACAAAAAACAACCCTTGGTCCCTGGGTGGCCTCCAACCCCCGACCTTTGTGTTAACAGACAGACCCACTAACCACTGAGCCACAGATACAGTCCACTGCTGCTATTGTGGAGTTCTACACACAGATGATGAAAATGTTCCTATCTGACAATGAGGAAGAATCCTTCAACAGATTCCTGGATCCAGACGGTTCTAGAACGTGACCAACATTTAATCATCTGGTCCTGGCAGCATTTACTCTACATTTCATTAGAATCTGTTCAGAACTTTTTAAGTTATTTTGCTAGCAGACAGACAGACAGACAGACCTACAAACGCCAGCGGCGGTAACAAGCAACTGAAGCAAATGAAGCATGTGGCCTCGTCGTCCTGTTCCAGCAGCGGTCGTCCAGCGTGAGATCAAGTGTGTTTGTCCATCCGTGGATTCAACAGTTAGCGCTTTGTATGCTTTCCTGATTAAGAAAGGTACACAGCTGCAGTTTACTTTTACAAACGTGCCCATCCTTCCTGGCATATATTAATTCTGGACGTGCCCGTTTCAGTTCTCCGTTGTAAAGTGTTGCGGCGCGTCTCCTGCAGGGTGTGTTTCAAACCAATACCGGGGGCCGGTGAATTATGCATCGCGGCGCTGGTGGAGTTTGTGTTGTCTGGATAAGCTATGGAAATCTTTGAAACTGCCTGCCCGGCAGCCACGCGTCACTCAAGAACACAGAAGACGCTGTTGTCCCCATTTCAATAATTCTGATCGCAGCAGAAAAACAGCCGCTGCCGTTCTGAAGACGGCCGACCTCTGCGTGCTTTGTTTTACTCCCTGAGATCACAGCAGCATCGGCCTTTCATCCAAACTGATTTTCTGATGTTCTGCTGACAAGGATCCTCCAGATCTTTGTCTTTGTGTTTTCTTGTCAAAGGTCAACCCCTGTTTCAATTCATGTGTAGGACAATATCAAACGCCGTCCCCCTGTGGTTTTGACATTCTTCACTGAACTCGTCTCGGCTCTGCGGGGCTTTTGCAGCCACATCAGAAATATGAAACATCTCGGTTGTTTTTCCCAGCTCTGCCTGTCCCCCATATAATCCTTTCATTCCTCACTCATTCTGTGTATCGATCTTTTTTTTTTTTTTTCCAGGGGAGTTCATCAAGGCGCTGTATGAGTCCGACGAGAACTGTGAGGTGGATCCGTCCAAATGTTCATCAGGTGATCTGCCGGAGCATCAGAGTAACCTGAAGATGTGCTGTGAGCTGGCCTTCTGCAAAATCATCAACTCATACTGGTGAATACTGAGACAGGTTTTTTTTTTTGGGGGGGGGGGCACACAGGTCATGAATTGAATCTGCTCTGAAAGGCTGGTTGGCGACACGCGTCTGCATCTCCTCACCACAGCGTATTTAAGCCTGAGTCCCATCTGTTCACGACAATAAACTAGGGAGAAAAATCCATCCAGTGTTGAGAAACACTTGAACTGGCAACGACAAAACATCTGTTTGTCTGCATCAGAGTGGAAAGCTCTTGTTTTTGCCTCTGACAGGCGCAGATTGTGATCGTAGAGGTCTGAAGGATCTGAAGATGTTTGTCTCGTTCTGACATCTCAGGGAGGTGATGTGTTTTGTCAACAGTGTACAATTGAATGAGAGTCTGTTTTAGACTGAGAAGAAAAACATGACGATACCTAAATGGTAGCATTCTTTGGTATTCTGGTATAGAGGGCTCCCCTCTGTCCTCTGCACTTTGACCTGGGGGACATACATGAGGAATTCCTCCTCTTGGGACTTTACTGAAAAAATGCAGTGTGCCAAGTGCACAGTGACCTGCTGCAGTCTCTCTGGAGGTAGTAGTAGAGTATATCAGCTGACCTGGCATCAGTGCATAGGAAAGAATGTCAGGATAGCAGCAGCAGTTATCACCCATAAGGTCAGAGATCTGCACACAGCATTCAAGCACTTTGATCAAATGACATCAAGTCAGTCAGTCCCAACTCAATATACGATCTTATTTCCTATTCTATATGATGTTCTGGGCTGAAGTAAAGGAGTAGACTAATTGTTCCGTTAAAATCAAGGAGATAGATCCACTGCCTGTTCAGATTTAAAAGCCTGCAAATAAATGGGATGCATGTTAAGTAAAACCATAAATGTTTGAGTTTAAAAGCTGAAAGAGTTCTCACTGTGTCTACAGGAGACATGTCAAACTCCAATGGTGCGACAAGTTTCTGTTTCCTTGAGGTCAAAATGCTGAAATTATGGATTATTTTTAGTAACCTTTAGTACCTTTTAGTTAAAAAAAAACAGCAAATGTCCTGTCTTTGATTCCCAACAGTGTTTTCCCTCGAGAGCTGAAAGAGGTGTTTGCATCATGGCGCCAGGAATGCAGCAACCGGGGCCGACCAGACATCAGCGAGCGTTTGATCAGCGCATCCTTGTTCCTGCGCTTCCTCTGCCCGGCCATCATGTCCCCCTCACTTTTCAATTTGATGCAGGAGTATCCCGATGACCGCACGGCTCGCACGCTCACACTCATAGCCAAAGTCACACAGAACTTGGCCAACTTCACCAAGTCAGTCGCCAAATTTCAACAGACGTTGTCAGAATCCTTTTCAAAGCAATAGAAAATGTTTTACTGTCTCCATCGCCTTCAGGTTTGGTAACAAGGAGGAGTACATGTCCTTTATGAACCAGTTCCTGGAGCATGAGTGGACCAATATGCAGCGCTTCCTGCTGGAAATCTCCAACCCAGAGACCATCTCCAACACCGCGGGCTTTGAGGGGTACATTGACCTCGGCAGGGAGCTGTCCACCCTCCACTCCCTCCTCTCAGAGGTGGTGTCCCAGATGGAGCAGGTACTGAATTTGTCTGATCGCCTGAGCTGGTTCAAATCATTTCAGCATTTCGGTGAAATACTTTCAGTTCATTAACTGAAGAGTGGCTCCAACTGGTTCCACTGGGGTAATTAACTCAAGCTTCAGTAACTGAATCGTGCTCAGACTACATTAGGACGTTTTTCTTCCGTCAATCAATAATTTATAATTGCATTACACAAACAGTGCACATGGGGGGAATACCGAAGCCTCCGAGGGGAAGACTGTAGCAGAGGACACTGGTAGTAATTACATAAAAGGTCAGTCTTTTCTGTTGTTGTAGACAGGTTCTAGTTAAAGTCAAAGATTCAAATGGAAAAGTCACGTGTATGCAAATAGAAACCAATAATTAACTAGGAAATCACTCGCCAAGCAACTCGTGTCGACCAGTCCAGAATCCGGATTGGATCCAGATGAGAGTTGGTGGAATTATGGAGGATAGCATTCTACAATAACCAGTCACATATCAAGGAAATCACACACACTCTCACCAATTATGGTTAAACTGAACCGTGAACTTTGACTGACCAAATCCATCATCTGGAACCGATCCTCAAGAAACTTGGCAGGTAAGTAGATGTGGCCATTGTAAATCAGCCCAATAACTGATTGCAAGTGAATCAGTTATTTTAAAGTTATTTTAATTTTGTAAATGGAATTTCCTTTGTGAAACTGTTTTTTCCTGTCCGCCATTTTGATCCCATCTGGATGAAAAGTTCCATGATAGTATATGTATGTATATGTATGAAATTTCACAACAATCGCTGAAGAACTGGGTGAGATTTTTTAAACGCTTGACAATGACGACGGGTGGGAATTTTTGAGATTTTTAGGAATTTTTGGTGAGTTCACCAATATACTGATTTTCACCAAAAAAGAATTACCTTGAGGCAGTCAGAATACGGACACACTGTACAAATTTCAGAATCATACATTCATATCTGTTTGAGTTACTTTGCAAACTGACAAACAAATATAAACCTAACCTCCTTGGCGGAGGTAATAAATGAAATCCAGTCTTATGTCCCAACCCAAGTCACATGTTGTAGGCTTCATGTTTAATAGCTCTTCCCTTTCACAGAGCGCCACGTCCAAGCTGGGACCTCTGCCCAGGATCCTGCGGGAGGTGAACACAGCTCTGTCGAACCCATCATGTGTCCAGATGACGCCCGGACAGTCGTCAGAGCACATGGCCTCACCCCCCGCTGAGGCGAGCTGCAGCATCTCCACCGGTCTGCAGAAGATGGTCATCGACAGCGATCTTTCAGGGTGAGACATATTTTATATCATGGGAAATATTTTTAGTGTATTTGTGGACCAATTGTTGGGATCTTGACCTGCCTGAAGCTAAGAAGCTGATTTGTTGGTTTAAACTAATTAAACGGATAAATTCTTCTGGTGCTACAGCTGTTTGACTTATAATACATTTAAATAGGTAAGATACATTTGAAGAAATAAAATGTGTGTGCAGGCAGAATATTCATCCTTATCTATAAACAGCACATAATATGAATTTAACACCACACAGATTCATTGAATTCACCACCCTTGTCTCCTTAATCTGCTAGTGCCATACATTTTATGCCATCCATGATATCATACCGTGTGGTGAAAGAACTCTACATGTACTATCTTGGTGAATCGTGTCGCTCTGGCCCGTCTCATGTCCGACAGTTAAAAAATGTACCCGTGAGAAATGAAATTACATTAATGACCTTTGGGGATAACATATTAGCTTATAATTATTTGAATGTATGACAGTGGCTGATCCGGGAACCTCACACAGAGGCAGTTATGAATCCCTCTTTATATACAGTCCACTGGACATCGTCACAAGATATTTTACACGCTGATCAAAGGGCTGATTTGTTGGGTGTCAGCGCCAGTGTGTTCTCACACTCCAAGTTAATCTTTGTCAGGTCACAGTGAGAATGCCAAACCTGCTTGTTACCATCGGCCAGATGAACCCGCTGACAGCGCCTTATCTCATATGTCACTTCCATGGATGAACAAGGTGACATTTTTGTTAACATGCTGTGAAAAGACATGGATGAATTAAAAAAACCACACACACACACAAAGCAGAGCGTACTGTACCGAAGGAAGATGAGGTGACTGGACAAAAACAGGAAGCCAGAGAGCCAGACAGCTGATGGCATTACGCTCATCAGGAGCCCCGGATCAATAAAACTAATTAAATGATGTCCCCGAGCTCACACGCTTTACTTCATCACCATGACAGTCTCGTATTAACGTATTTGAGCAGTGTGTCCGTAGCAACAGACGTGAGACCAAACCAACTGACTTGGAAACTATCGAGGGACGAATAGATGAGATGTCAAGATTAGAAAAGGTAAAAAAGGTAGAAGTTAAAAGAGTAATGGAGCAGATGGAGGAGGACAGAGAACGAAAGGAAGAAGTCGCAGGAAGATCCGGTATGGTCATCATGACTTAATGACGTGAAGCCTCGTTCTGGTGGATGGGAAGGAAGAAAAGCATTATGAATACAGAAGATGGACGTGCTCCGATTTTTCAGATTCCAATTTTCCAGTTGTTAATTTCATGAATTTAATGAGTTGAAGTAGTTTCATTCATTCATTTGATTGTTTAAGAACGATTTTCATTTTCCATAAATCTGAAAAATGCATTGCTCGAAACAGTTCTGCACAATATGGCTGCAAGCAGCACTCAGCAAGTTTCATCCCCATTTAGAATCAACTGAAGCGAAGAGGGAAATCACAGCAGACAACGAATGTACTCACGGTCATAGTGCCGTCATCTTGCTGATTTTAGGAAATGCAGCAGAAAACCCAAAGTCGAAGTCCTAAACTGGGTGTCATGGCTCAAATCGATCAGCTGAGGGTTTCAGGTGTGTATCAGTGAACAACCGTTCCTCTGTCTTCTTTCCCAGACTGGTGGATTTCACCCGGTTACCCTCCCCCACCCCAGAAAATAAGGACCTATTTTTTGTGACACGGAACTCAGGGATCCAGCCGTCCCCAGCACGCAGTTCAAGCTACTCCGAGACCAACGAGCCTGACCTGGGTATGGCCAACGGCAGTAAGAGTCTGTCCATGGTTGACCTGCAGGACCCCCGCAGTCTCGAAAGCGGCCCAGGTCCTGGCACCCCGGACCACATGGGGGACATTCCAACATCTGTGGCAGGCTGGTCAGCCAGAGTTCCGCATGGCGGCAACATCCCTGGGGGTCCCACCTTAAGGAGGCCGGGTCAGACCCCCACCACCCCAGGCACAGACAGCACTCCCGGCCGACCCGCCCAGCTCCTCGCCCCCCTGTCCTTCCAGAACCCGGTCTACCAGATGGCTGCGTGCCTGCCTGTGTCCCCTCGTGGAATAACTGACTCAGGTTCTGAGTGCCACAGTTCAGTCAGTTCCCATAGCAACAACGAGGATGGACCAGCGGGAGGGAAGCACACCTTCTTGAACCATGGTGGAGGAGGAGGAGGAGGAGGAGGGGGGGGAGGTGGAAGTAGCGGGGACGAATACACCAGGCGCTCAGGCGAGTTCAACCGCAGACAGCTGTCCCTCACCGAAATGCAGCACCAGCCCTCGGTCCCCAGGCAGAACAGCGCCGGCCCCCAGCGGAGGATAGACCAACCTCCACCCCAGAGCATCACGCGGGGCCGCACACCTCCCAGTCTGCTCAGCGGCGGACCGTACGCCCGGCCCGGCTCCGGCAGCATGATGACGTCGTCACCGGACTGGCCGGGCAGCGGGGCCCGCTTGCGGCAGCAGTCCTCGTCCTCTAAAGGCGACAGTCCTGAGACCAAGCAGAGGGCTCAGCACAAACAGGTACGCCACAAACTAGCACACTCACCTTTTTTTTTTTTTTTTTACAATACATACACCAGGACGAGAGCTGCGTCAGTCACCTGAAATTAGTGACAGAAACTCTCATTAGTCTCACGGCGCGTCTGGAGAGGATGTGTGGGGGACGCTCATCACTTCACAGCGGTTTTAGTGGTCTGGTTTAATGGGTTTAGAAGGGCGGCGGGGGCACATCTCACTACCTTGTACTATTTATTAGATTCGATTAGATTAGATCGGAGCTTCATTAATCCTTCGGGAAGGTTCCCTCAGGAAATTCGAGCGTCAGCACAACACTGAAAATATAATAATAATACAATGAGAACAATTGGAAGGTGCCATCAGACATACACTCACGTGTGCCAGCTGGCACTGATATGTTGTTAATATATGAATGTGTGGTGGGAAAAAGCAGCATTCTTTTCACTGAAGTACAGTAGAGGGTTATAATTGGTCGTTGGTTGCCATTGGTGACAGAGTCACTGTGTGGTTCTGTTTGACAGGAGTTCCATCAGAGTAACTGGCTCACTGACAGAACCAATGCTTCATTTAATTTGTGTGTTTGAGGAACATTTCGCTTCTAGAACTGAGACTGGAGGTCCAGGAGGAGGATGTTCATCTGATTACAGCATCGTTTTCCATCATGAATTTGTTAAAAAAAAAAAAAAGAAAAGGACACTGGATCCTGAAATCACCTACCACCCGCTCTGCTCATTTGTCCATCCGATCTCACACACACACACACACACACACACCTGTTATTATCTACCTCCAGTCCAATTTGTGTCACTAGTTTCACCTTTAATCCTGCGTGTGTCAGTAGTTACACACACACACACACACACACACACACACACACACACACACACACACACACACACACACACACACA
>CAAKHB010007206.1:27862-42655 GCA_901007665.1 Aeoliscus strigatus | reverse complement strand
TTTTAATAAATAGTCATAGTAGAGCATGTTGATTGTTAATGAATACTTATAGCGTGTTGATTTTTTTATAAATAGTCATAGCATAGTATGTTGTTTTTTAATGAATAGTCATAGTATAGTATGTTTATTTTTTATAAATAGTTATAGTATACTATGTTATATATTTTTTAATGAATAGTCGTAGTATAGTATGTCGATTTTTTTTATAAATAGTCATAGTATATCATGTTTACGTTTTATGACTAGTCATAACATAGTAGCATGTTTATTTTTTAATGAATAGTCATAGACTAGTATGGACCTCTTTTATGAATAGTCATAGTATAGTATGTTTATTTTTACTGAATAGTCATAGTACAGTATGGACTTCTTTTATGAATAGTCATAGTATAGTATGTTGATTTTTTTGTAGTCAATGAGCCCTTAGGAGAAATATATAGTATGTTATAAAGAAACCAAATGTGCATGCTGATATGCAGCATGCAGCATGATAAGAGAGTAAGACTGAGTAGGAGTTAGGTCGACTATGGTGCAGTAATAACCACAGAAACATTTTCAGTTCAAAGAGCAAAATTCATTTTTCTTGCATTCAGTACAATTCATTCATCAATCACTGCTGACTTCATGTAGTCAGACACTTACTGCAGTAAATATGAACAGCACGTACAGCAGACATGTTTTACAGACTAGTTGCAGGTGTTTTTAGCCACGCTGAATTCTGAGAAATAAATTCAGCGAGGTTGGCATGGTATGAGAAGAAAAAGAAGAAGAACAAAAAAAAACACATCTCAGCGAGTAACTGCAGAGGAAAGAAGCTGAAATTACAGCAGTGATCTATGACCTTCTTGGTTGGCAACCACAAGCAGCTGTCAACGTGCTGGAAACGACATCGCAACTGCGATCCATCTCCTTTCAGTAAAATCTGTCTGAACAGGCAAATTATGAGTCGTGCATGATATAATTAATCCCTGGTGGCAGCTGTGTGGCTACTGACTAATCACACTGAACCATGTTCTCTTATTTCATCGCAGGAGGGCTGCAGGCTGCGTGAGTGGGATAGCTGCAGGAGTCAGAGGGAAAAGTGGCGGCGTCCGTTTGAATACTCATTCACTTATCATCTCTAATGGGCTCTAGAGCTCGGACACACAGCTGAGCCGCAGGCTGGGAACAGGCTTTCACTGTAGAGCTGAACACACACACACACACACACACACACACCAAAACAAAAATAAATAGGCTACAGTACATACACACGCTCAAACATCCATGATGTGTTCCCACAGATGTTCAGTCATGCTTACATCCATTTCTGTGCAAATGTATTTCTGTGCAAATTCAAGGACACGACACACGCACCGAGGACTCCCTTGCACCAGTTTATGTGTGATGTGCGTACATGCGAGGACTCAAGCCGCTGATGTTTTTCCTGAAAAGAAAGTATGTTCAATGTATGTGTTGCCAGACAAAAGGTGAAGGGAAGCGGACAGCTGCCCTGAAGAATCAGGAAGTGGAACGCAGCCACGTCCTCTTCCTGATCCAAACACTCTGTTCAAATATGGTCGCCACAGGAGGACAGGAAGAACTGCACAAAGTGCTCTCATTCCACTTCACCCCCCCAAGTGGACATCTTCCTGCTCTGCAGGAAACGAGAATAGTCCTCCTGCAGGTCAACCAGCGGGGGTCAAACTAGCCCGTGCCTCGGCTCCAGAAGCTGCAGAGGAGCGATGGCCGTCTCTGACCACAGGCAGTGTTTGGGCGCTGGGTGGTCGGCCCTCCCTCGTCAGTTCTCCACGTTGGCCCTGAGTGTGCGTGGCTTGAGTCTGGGATGCAGCCGGTAGTTGTGGCTCGCCGTCCTTCTCAGAGGAGCCGGGGAGCTGAGCTGCGGGTTGCTGAGGCCCAGCGTCTTGATGTTCCGCTGCAGCGCCCGGCTGCAGCTCACAGAGCGTCTGTCTTCGCCGGCCGACGGGGACTCCAGCTGAGCCTCGCACAGCTCCAGCAGCGATACCGCCTGCTCCCGCGGCGGCAGGGATTTGAACCTGCGAGCTGCCAGGAAGAAAAACGCTTCCACAAACGCTTGAAGTCCCATTCCTGGAAAAAAGAGAGTGAAAAGGGGAAAGGCATCAATGAACAGTCAGTGTCGACTCCAGCGACCGTCAATCAAGACAATAGCAGAGTTTCAGCCTTCATCCTTCTTTGTGAATTTCTCACAGGGATTAATAAAGTATCTATCTTCCTTTTTTATCATTTTGTTTTGTCTACTAAATGCACTTTATTCACCTCATTTGTCCCAACTTGTGTCCCCATGTCTGTTTGCAATCTCACCAATTTAAATAAAAAGACATTAGCAGAATTTTTGGCCTGAGTTCATTTAAAAAATACAGAAAGTGGTTAATAGATAATAGATACGCTGATTGATCAAGAGAAATTTACATTATATATATATATAAATACATATATAATATCTAATAATAAATACATTAATAATAATATATATATGTATACATACATATATACAATAGAGCAGCCACTTTCTGATAATATACTGCCCCCTACTAGTTTGGAGCCTGAAACGCTCCAAATTACATATTTGATATGATTGTTTTTTCTTGAATAAACTTTGTATATGCACACCAACACTGAAATAAAAATCAAACATCATCTGCAGCTGAAGACAAATTCATACATGGTTTCAAACTGCCTCCAGGTCGTCTTGAGACACTGTGTTGTACAATCATGACTTACTACACTGAATTCATTTGTGTGTGTGTGTGTGTGTGTGTTTGTTTGTTTGCTTTTTGCTCGTTACACCATGACGCGTCTGCTGCTTTTAAAAGGGATAAAGATGATGAGGACGGCTGACGTTATCATTTCATCATTTCAAATCAGCGGGGGCAGAGGAGGAGGAGTTTATTTTAAACATACTGCCTCTGGCGCCACCTTATGAAAACTAGATGAGCATGAGCTGCATTTTCACTCTAAATATTCTACAAATGTTTTATATCTGGAGGAGAAACTTGCAAAGGGGCTGTGGAACTCTTCAAATTGGACTAATGCGTAGAACCCTGCTGCTTATTCAAAGTGTTACAGACAACAAATGTCCTGTTGAAAAACCTGAATACCTTTGTGCTTCTTATTATAACTTTCTCCACATGACACTAAAAAAAAAAGAAAAAAAAAAGTTTTGAATACAAGCTTCATGCCTCCTCCTGATTCCCCAACAAATCATACACGGATAGAACAGACACGGAACGATGTCTCCCTGCATACGCATGAGCTCATTCCACAGTCAGCCCACTACCTCACTACCCCAAACAGGCCCTTCCATCTCAGCCCATGTGATCTCTATCCATCCGCTTCCCCTCCTGCAGACGTTCCCAGCAAGGTGCTGTGTTTGAATAATTCATGCGGGGCCGTCTCTCTGCTGTCACATGGTGATCTCAGCTCATTTCAATTATGGGAGAAAAAATCTGACAAAGAATGACAAGCAATTATCTCCAAGCACATTATTTGCTTGGAGTCTCCAGGAACCTGGCGGTCTGTCCTCTACATGTGTTACTGTTATCATCCAGACTGTGTGAGCGTGCACGTCACCTGCTTCTCTAGACTCGGGCGTCGCCCCCGACCAGCGGCGTGTGATGTCTATGTAGAGGATGTCCACTGACGCCATGGTGAAATTGCTGTTGCTCAGTTTACAGGTCCTGAATGACAAAAATACAAAAAATACGAGATCATTAAAACTCATGTTCGTAATAATAATATAAAAGTCGTAATAATACTCATAAACGTAAAAATATATTACAAATAAAAATAATAATAATGTAATAATAATAATCTTTATTTGAATAGTAGCACCTTGCTTTACAAACCATGATTACAAATGACTTAAAGACATTAAAACACAGTAAACAAAAGATATGATGAAAAGACAGCACAGCACATGTTCACCAGGAATCTTCTGTACCTGATGAATGTTCGGAAGGCAGTAGGACCCAGGCGCATGTTGCCTTTGACCCCGAGGAAGCGTATGAACAGAGCTGCCATCCGTTCCACCAGCCGCAGGTAGTTGAACTGTTTGGTGTATTTGGGGTAAACCTGCTTCAGACACAGCGAGGGCAGAGCTCCTCCTTCATCCGGGCTTCTGTCCTGGGGCTCCGTGGAAATCTCGTCCCCGTGTTCAAGCCTGCCAGCTTTCAACTGGGAACTGAAAACCAGCACAGAAACTATTATTACATCCCCAGAATCAGGTGCAAGTAGTCAGCTTAGATGGCAGCATGCGTGCATGAAGGACAAGCAGCAGAGAGCGAGGAGGGGATGGGTGACTGCTGACTTTCACAGGCCAGTTTCTTTCTCCATGAATTAGTAAGCGGTGTGAACAGCGCTGAGCGAGTGCTGCTGAATGTTTAATAGAATCAATCATCCCACAGCAGCCAGAAGGACACCGCCCACATCTGCTTTGACAGGACGGGCTCGGCTACAAACGGACACATCGTCAGAGGAGCTGACAGTGACGGGAGCGTCTACAAACACTCAGCACAAGGACAGAGGAGAATGATGGAGGTGACGCCGGGAGGTTAAAAAAAAAAAAAAAAAAGAGAGAGACGGAGGCCTGGTGGAGAGAACTAATTCAGCTGTCAGTGAATAAATCAGCACACCAAAGAAATAAATGTACGTTACATAAATGTTTTGCCTACACATTCTTCACAAGCATGATTCACACCAGAATACACACAGAACAATGTCTCTGGGGTCATAAACGGCTTTTATATGTGTGCTGAAGCAGGAGCAAATATTAGGTTTGGGTGGTATCAAGGACACAGTATCCCAGAGAACTCTGGAGTTTGTTTTCAGTCTAAATCCACATCTCTTTCTCTTCACCTGACACACACAGGAATACTGAGCCCATGTGCTGCAGTGCTCATCACGGCCACCAGGGGCATCTCGGTGTCTCGTTCCATACGGATTTACATTAGTAAAGTCACGGCGTCTCCTCACAAACTAGTCAGAGGTCCTTCACATGAAGCCCCCAACTTTCATCAAGACTCCGATCTCCATCTGTTAGATTCTTTGTTGATGCAGTTAGAACTTAATCCTCTTTTCATCCAATGAACGCAGTTTGTAAATATTCACTTTGAGACTTTCTTCCACTACTTAAATGGCTTAAGGAGGCTTAACATTTGGAGATAGTGTGTGTGTGAGTGTGTGTAGATAAACTGAAGTGCGCCGTATCACACAATCTATCATTGAAAGTGCGTACGATGAAATGTCTCCTGTACAGTGATAAAACTGAAACCCAACACACACAACAACTTTGTGCACCTTTGAGTGTTTGTTTTTTTTTCCTCAAAAAATATATTACCATGATCAGAAATTGTCAAAAAGGTGATGACAACAAAACTAAAATGTTCCTTAAATAATAAATGTTCCAGCTCTGCTGATTGTAGCTGCATGAAAGCAGGAACCAGGATTGAAGCTATTGTGTTACCGGTCATGAATGTAACAGTGACATAGATATTATCACTGGGACGATGTCACTCTCTGAATAAAGCTGAGAAAATGTCTGATTTCACAGATAATCTGGGGGAGGAGAAAAGGGAGAGAAAAGGATTAAAATAAAGGCGGAGAGGGAGTGAGAGAGAGAAGTAATGAAAAGGAGCTGCTGGCAAAATAGTAACAGTAAATCCACTTGTCAGAGAAGAAAAACAGATTGAGAGGAAAGGAAAGAAAAAAAACTCACACTAATGGCAGAGGAGATTTATTGCCAGGCAGCACACAGACGCAGCCGGACAGACTGAGCCTCCACACTGGTACAGTAACGGGTGAATTTCCATCAGAGCTCAGCTGAGTTTCATTTTTCCGTTTAACAGGCTTACAGAGAGCTGGTGAGTGGTGCAGAGCGCTGATATCATGTCTTTAAGAGAGGACTCCCCAGACCAGTGCAGCTTTAAACGCCAGCTTAATTGGGGGCGGGGGGGTACTTACCCTTTCCTGAGAGCAGGGTCCATAAGGCGCAGAGTGTCCCTGATCACGCCCACTTTCACCTCCTCATCCACCGGACTAGGAACGTACTCAAAAACTCCTGGTGCCACCTGGAACAAAGCAGCATTACGCCTGCGAACGTACAACAACAACAAATACACACTAGGTGGCGCCAAGATTCACTCATACCTCCTGCTCATGTTCGATTCTCATGCTGGGGTTGGAGTTGACCTCCAGTAACACTGGCTTCAGGTTCTTCATCAGCAGGATGTCAAAACCGAGGATCTGAGAGAGAGAGAGACACACACACACCATATAGTTTGACTCTAGAATAACAACAAAACGACTTTGAACACAGTATGACTTGAAGGCCAAAGAAGGAGTTTGTTCCAGTGTCCAGTTGACAAATACACTGCAAAAAGCTCTGAAAATACAACATATCAAGTCAAAGTGAAGCAATAGATTTTTGAGGTTTCTCAACTTTCCTTGTTGAAAGGTCAATAAACATTAGACAAAAGTTGACAAAACTCAAAAATCTATAGCATCACATGCACTTTTTTTGAATTTTGCATTTTCTCAGTGTTTTCTTTTTTTTTACAGTGTACATCATCATACATACCATCACGTTGACTGTCAATCAAATCAACCATAATTCATGATAAAAAAAAGACTGGTGTTAAAAAGACCTTTGAATGGATCTGCACAGACATTGGACACTGATACTATCAACAAATATTTAATTCTATTCAAAAGTTCTCCCACAGATTTTGAATAGGACCAGTTGTTATTTCTTCCTGCAGATTATTATTGTCAGAGTGAAGGTCGGAGCTACATGTGCACTCTGACGGGTACAGATCAAAGTCACAACACCCCGTTTCAATCTCCAGCCATCCTGACATCAGTCTGACTTTGCCTCCAATCGAATGAATATCTGCGGGGGAGAAGGATTCAGTCGAACCTCTGGGGAGAAACATGTCTGCCAAGCAGCCACAAGTGACTGATTGTTAAGAGATGGAGCAGGACGTTCAGCTGTCATACTGGTCTGGAAATGTGGCCACTGTTGAACATAAGAACATTATCTGGATCAGCCCTGATACTTGATCATTCCCACGCTGGTCTGTGCGCCGTCCCTCCATCAAACTATACTATTATTTCTGAACTGATTTCTGAACTCTTTCTGAACTCACCTGGAAGCATGTGGGTCCAGGCTTACCAGGCGGTATATCAGCCTGATAGTAGACTTTAAGTTCAGGCACCACGGCGATGACCGTCTTGATGACGAGAGCGATGATGTCCGACCAGACCCTCTTGATGTCGACGCCTTTCGCAGCCAGCCTGTACAGCACGCTGGAGAGCGTGCGCTTGCTGCCGGTGCTCTGGCTGTCGGAGTGAATGAAGTTGCCGCTGTGGACGTTGAGCGAGTAGTTTGTCAGGTGCATGAAGACGTGGCTCAGATTCTTCTGGCTCGGCTCCTGCAAAGAGTACAAGTGACTTTAATTGTGATTCTTCTAATTCCTTGAACCGTCGTCATGGCTACCTGGTAGGGCTCGGTGCAAAAACGCGTCAGGCCCTCCTTGGCAATATAGATCTCCAGTGGCTCCAGGGACTTGATCAGCACGTAGAGACGGATATCAAACTTGAGCTTGTCGATGAGTAATGGCTTATGTATGTACTCCTGGACGACGGCCTGTTTGGCCTGTGGACCCGCCATGAGCTTCAGGTCAGAGGGGTCACGGATGAGGTAAATGCCGTCCCCCTGAGAGCCTCCGTCTGGTTTGACGATGAAGGTGGGATTCACTGTTGTATCATTCTCCTTTACCATGCGAATCTGTGGCCGAGGGAAGGATCAAGTTAACATGCTGGTTATTATATGAACCAGTTGTGAATATTCAAGTCTAAACAACATCCATCTTCTTCAGAAGTGTCACAGAACCGTTCTATCCCCACCATTTTCTTTGGGAAACCATCAAATTTAAAAATGATAATCTGGTGCCCCCTGTTGGACATTTCACATAGCTGCACTTCTTTGCAAACAACACAGATCACACTGATTTTAGGTGACTGTTGCTGTGTCTTTCAGCAAACAAATATGTTGAATGTGCAGCGCCCCTTTATATTTGTATTTATACTGTCACTTATACTTGCACCACATACTCTATCACTTGGCTTTTTGTTTTTAATTATTAGTCTCTAAGATTTGTATATTCTGATCTACATTCTGTGAATATTTGTAATTTAAATTTTTGTTATTTATGAGTGAGCTAAGTAACATTATGTTGTTTAATCTGTGCACCGACGGTGTGTGTGTTAAATGACAATAAAGTCTAGGTCTAAGTCTACCTGCGTAGAGAACTGCTGATACTCTTCAGGCAGGATCCAGGAGCGGGGATAGAAGTCGTACTCCTCTGGGAACAGGTCCTGCATAGTCCGCACTGCACGACTCAGGTTGATTTTCCTCAACATTTCTATCATTCCTGTGACACAGAAATAATGATCTCAGAGACACCCTGACACTTACAAAACAGTGATGTGTAGTCAGAGAAAGGAAAAAAAAGGAAAATGGAAAACATAAATTAAACTTTTATTATGTATTTAGTGATTTGTCCCATTAAGTTATTTTACATTAACCTTAACTAATTTTAGATGAATTTACATAAATTTAGAATTTTCACAATTTTCACATGGACCATTGAAATCCTGACAAGTGACGTGTGGTGATTCACCAGCTTCCTGAGCCTCACTGGGGACTGACGACAACTGCTGCTGCTGCTGCTGCTAGCTGGAAGCCTGTATCCCTGTCTCTCTGTATGTAACTATTTAAATGTTTAAACTCTTGCTATATGAATTAATTTTCCATAGTTTAGCTGATGTACACAGTTACAGTGTTTACAGTATGTGAGTGTGTATCGCTATTTGTGTGCAATCGTAATACAGCTATGAAGAGACACCCGCAGGTGAGGCAGCAGTTCTCCTGCCTCCTGCTAGGGGGCAGTAGTGAGCTCAGGGATTCTTCTTGACTCCTCAGTCAGAATCAGTGACATCAGCAGCTGCAATCTACAGTTCAGTGAGTCAAGTGGAGCATCCCTTTGTTTTTTACTTTCCAAGTGGAGGATTTTACGAACCTAAACAATTTTCTAAACTGGACTTTCAATGGAAGAAGTAGGTAATGGAGACAGACTTTTAAATCTGAGGGAAGGAGCATTTCTATAAACAAGTTTATATGAAGATGATAGTCCTAGCAGCAGCTATCCAAAGACTGTATAAAAAAAGAGGCACTGGCCAAAGTCCTTACAACAGCCAGCTCACAGCTCCGTCCCAGCTCCGTCAGTCCGGAGCGCTGCGCCGAAGATACGCAGAGGTTCTATTTCTGACAGATGCCGGAGCTGAGACGCAGCAATCTAGCACAAAATCCATCGAGCAGGGCAGGAAAATCCACACAGAAACAAAATAAAACATCCGACTACTTTTCAGAATAAAACGCTCGACATTGACGTCAGATCGTATTTCACACTATTATATCAGTACTTTCAACACAGTACATTTATTAAGAGTATTTATTTACTAACAAGTTACTTGTCTATGGTAAAACCACAAAACTCTCCCACTCTCCTCTGCTTCTCCACCTGGAGACACTTGTGTTTCTTCCTGGATTTATCACACATACATAGTAGTTTCACGCAATTATATGTGTTTTCACCGTGGGAACTTGTCGGTCACGTGACTGACGGACCAGAGCCGCGACGCAGGTGAAACACATCTGGCAAGGATTGACGGAGCAAAGACGGATCGGAGACGCAACGCAACACACATGCAGCCGGTAGTTGTACGCCAAGACACTCAAGAGCCCACCGACCCCACGCTGATGTCCAAATATGGTCACTTCTGGTTCAAAAGTGACAATAACGTAATTCCTACACACCAACAGTATCTTTAATACTTCATCATCTTGTTACAATGTCATTGTTTGCAATTCAACTCTTATGTTGGGCCATGTTGGCTGTTCTCAAAATCTGTTATAAAGTCTTTGTTATCTTTATTGTGTGAAAATATTAGCGTTGGATTAAAGAGAGGCTTGAATAAAACCCATCGTAAAAGAATGCATGAAGCACTTCAATAGGTGTATTGACATACACAGTCCTTGCTCCACTTCAGGGTACAAAGGGTAGTAATTCTGGAAGCATACATGATAAAATACCTGGGAACTTGTTCACTTGTCCAGAGATAATATTTTCATTGTCGTGGAAGGAAACGCCATGCCAGTAGATGTCGCAGGCCGCTCGTCTTCCTAGAGGAAACTGAAGTGGGAGAAGAAAAAAACAAAACAAAACACAGATTTCACACAATTTTATACATACATTTTATATACATTTTATACATTCATCTGTCATTGAAATAAATGTTTAATCCATCTGCTGGCATGACTCAGCCAGGACGTTAGTAGGATCTAATCTTGGGGATAATCTTGCCTTAAGATGGTAGGTAGTTCGTGTTGTGTGATGAGATGGGGAATGAGGAGAAGGAGAGATACTATAAAAGGATTTAAAAAGCCAGGAAATCCTTCTGCCACAAGACTCTGTGTTTGTCCTTCCAATCTCAACTGCTGGTCACACTCACAGAGCTCAGTTTACCCAATGGGTTCCTATGAAGTTAAAATAATAACATATCACTTTCACATATGGTCCAAATTCATGTGTCCATCTGCACTGTGAAAAAAAATTACAAAACTGCCAAAATGAAATTTCTGGATCTCCTTTTGCTCAACAAGTTCAATATCAACGTACGGTACATTTTACTGGATTTCTGTATAATGTTTATAAGATAAAGACAAACATAAACTCAGAGGGACAGGTTGTTAAACTACCCATGTTTTGGGTAATGTGCAAAGCTACTAAAGATAGCTAGCTAATGTTATCGAAGCTAGGTACCTACAGTAGCTAGCTAACATCTGTTAACTAGCACTAACCCTCTAACCCTGACTTTAACCCATACAACCTGGAGGGATGGGTCATTTTCAAACTACCAGTGTTTTGGGGTTTTGTGCACATAACCCCGGCAATTTGAATAGTAGTAGTTTTCTTCACATTACATGTTTTTTTCACATTACCTTTAACATAGACATTAGGTACAGACACACTCCAGTTTTGTCTCTAAGCAACATCAGGAGGCTGTCAAAAGTCGAACGGTGCTATATCAAGAATAATTAAAGTTGCATCAGTTGCCAACGCTGATGCGATCCACCGGACTGCCCAGCAACAAGGAGGATCTCTGATGGAGCTGCATCCCATTAATGAGTTAGCATGTGAGCGTGTGAAACAGGGAACCCCTGCTCAGGAGCCTAGGCCGACTATAAATACCTGCGGATGCTCCAGCGTTTAACTGTCTCATTGCAACAGAGCAGGAGGTTGAATTAATCTAAGTCATTCTCCCTCCTGTACAGATGTGGGCCACCTCTGAGCAAGTTTATTTTAGTTATTCAAGTCCAAAAGCAGCGCTGGAAATCTCATTCATTCTCACACATTCCCACTCATTCCAAGGAACTAATGAGTTACACAAAAATGTCAGGTCTTGCACAAAATACAAGACCATAATTAGTTTCATTGGTCGCCAATCTACCCCCTGGCCTGGGGTTGGCCACTCTTTGCCTATAAGAGTCCATCGGATTAGCAGAGCTTAAGGCTAATCAATTTAACACGACGCCATATGCTAAAAGACACCTGGCTCGCAAGCAAGGAAACACTGCAGATGTAAAGACATATTACTTTGTCAAACTTTTCTGCTGTAAACTTAGACAAGTGTTGAGTGTGTTCATTAGAGGAAGCTGCTATTCATTTCACGCAAAAACAGCGAGAGGCTTCTGGAGTTTCAACGCTGAGACGGTGCTGACAGATACTTTCAAAATGACACATAATATACGACGCTCCGGACTCTGTTTGGGGCACGTGGCAGAGACAAAGCCAGGTAACGTATAGGCCTACTGTCTGTGTTTGCAGTCGCGGGCCTGCTCGGGTTTAAGTGTCACTCGGTGGTCACAGATGATAAGTGCACTCTTTACCTCACCGGTACCATCTCTGTGCCCGTTACTACTCCTCATGCATAATGAACAGCAGGCTCATAATGGCTAATCGCAGGTATTAATTGCATCACATTGAACCTGCTTTTGAAACCCCAGATGCAAGTCTGTGGCCAGGGGTAACAAGAACTGGATCACCTCACCCTCATATACAATTTTAATGCTATTTTGGTTACAGCAACATGTATCCATTATACAAGACGGACACAATATTATTAAACGTTTGGTGAAGTGTCACATAAAATTACACGATCAACAAATCAGCCAAGTTGTTTTTGTACCTTGGTGGAGGGGCGGAGCATGGTCAGGAATGTAGACATTAAATGTAAACTTGCTACCATCCAGCAGATAAATCACGATGTGACTGCCCCCACATTAACTGAAATGTTGTTTTTAAAAAATGATTTGCAGGTCATTACATTGCTGTCAGTGTCATCAAATGTTTGCCCATAGAATGAGATACACTTGCACTTCTGATAAGTCACAGTGTGTGTCCTGTCAGAGGTCACTTACATAAATTAAACCACATCATGGCAAAACAAAGTCACTTAGCTCACTGAGTCCCAGTCAAACCTGTTGGACCTGCTGTAAATATCTGAGAGAACTAGGACGCCATGATCACACCTCAGCACTGAGGAATGCAAATCCAATCAATGTTAGTGTCCAATTTGGTCACAGACACGACTGATTATAACCTCGTGATAATTAATTATTGAACAGGCACATTTCACTATGAACATTTTAGAACTTAAGATCATCTATCTCAGTAAATTACTGAAAACAATCAGTTGCAAGTTTTGTTTATCTCAAGCACTTTGTTTGAGAAATAATTTAGTTTCAACTGCTAATGATGTGGCCATCTGAATCACAAAGGGTTTCAATCACATGTTTGCCTTGCAGCAAATATCTGATGTTGGACAGTTGTGCGAGCAACCATGCAAGATACTGGTCGTGTTTGTTGTTGCCCAATATCTCCAAATGAAATCAGTCCTCCCTGGACATATCTGGACATCAAGAGGACAAGCAATCGAAAGACAGAAACTCCTGTCAAGTCTCAAGAGGACACTGAAGGAGAAAAACTACATGTACTGCTAAAAAATAAATAAAGACGTGTATATGACTGACACTGTGGTGTTCACCGGAAATAATGAGTGCTGCTGAACCTCCCTGAAGCCAATCACATCCGTACTGTCCAAACAATATAAACAGGTGTAGGTTTATACAGCAAAATGAAAGGAGAAACTCAATCCAGCACACCTCTTTCCACTTCAGATGCTTGATGCTTATTTTCAGCGCCTCTAGAGAAGTTTTGGCTTTCGAGGTGTCCACGGTCACAGGTCTCCTCTTCCTCCCAGGCTTGGAACCATCCTCTTGGATGTTCTTGGACGGATGGATGTTCACATAGTTCCCATTCGTCTCTGCCTTGCCCAGCTGCATCTTTCCAGTTTCTCTGACCTGTAGTGCCCGTTCATGAGCAGAACCTGAACTGTGCAGTGACTGGCCACAGGAGTTCTTCTCATCTTTTCCGGGCTTACTACGACTTTTACTCCTGTTTTTGTAAGTGATGGAGGACGCCTCTCTGTCAGCTGTGGCGATGTTACAAGAATCCAGGGACACAGAAGCAGGGAGGGGGGACGGCAGCAGCTGTGTCTCGGGATCCACGCCCTGCTTCTCTGCCTCATCTCCAAAGGATTTCATTTGCTCCAGATGAACCTCAGCTTCGACATAACGATCGTTCATTATGTGAAAATGCACCAGCAGAACGGACTGGTACAGTTGTACCAGAGACGAACGTTGTAGTGATCCGCCGGGAAAGTAGTATTTTCCTGAAGCAATCTGGTTGCATTGCTAGCTGAGTGTCGCTAATTAGGCAGTGAAATCCATTTGCTTCTGTCGGATAGTCACTACACCTTCAACCTCTCGGCCTTTCTCAGAGTAAAGGTAGCTAACACCATTAGCTGTCTGCCACAATAATTCAACGTTAAACGCCTGGAGGCTCACAAGTCTGTCCTTGAATTGACCAAGCAGCTAGTGGCAACACTTGTAGAAAACCGGAGCTAGCTACTTGATGGCTAAATCTGTCGCCTGCCTGGGAGCGAAACTTAATTGAACGACATAATTTGAGTAACGAAAATTCCTTTAATTCATGATCTAACTTACTCACAGGTACCGGTATCTACTGCTCTAGCAGTGTCCCGTGGTAGGATAAAACCCATGGTCTGTCCATGTTTGCATCTTCCCTGAGCTGGAGAACAGCAGCAGAAGGCTGGGCGGTCGGCTGCTGTCAGCCATCTGCCCTGTTAGCGGATGCTGCCTTTGCGTGCACCTCGTCGGTGTTGAACTTCTTAAGCAATCTATGCCAGTGGAACCCTTTTCACGTTAACAAAATTTATAAAAACACATAAATAATGTTTTCTGATGATTTATAATTCGAATGGACGGCTACTGATGCAGTTTCTAATGTATAAAAAGGAAATCGAAATTATATCCGATAGCATCTGAACGCAATACTGGGTTGCCAGGTGGTTGGATTCCCCCGTTTACGGAAAATAACCCTTTTATTTACATGTAAATTCTTAATATGTACTTGATTATAAATTACTTATACTATTAAAATGTGCTGGGTGGGAAACATTTTCTCTTTCCTTTGATTCAATTGTATTTCACTGAATGCCTCAGTTATGTCTTTGTCAGCATACAAATTGCATAGTTTATTAGGTGGTCACCTATATACTTATATATAAGTG
>CAAKHB010007206.1:6407-27771 GCA_901007665.1 Aeoliscus strigatus | reverse complement strand
GTTTCATCTGGATTTTACACTTCTAGGTGTTTTAACATTGAAAGTACCAGGGTGTAACCAAAACGTGTTTTTTTAGTTTGTTTGTTTGTTTTGTAAGTACCAGATTAGAACCAAAACGTGTTTTGTTTTGTTTTGTTTTGTTTTGTCGCTATCTGCTGGTGAATCACTGCTTTTCAGTGAGAGTGAGAGTTGAGAGAAATGATTACAGTATGTTGACCAATGCCACGGTCTACAATGCCTTGTTGTATTACTGTGTTATTCTAAGACTGCACGTGAATTAACACAAATGAATTCTATTAATTATGTGTATGTGGGGGGTAAGGGGGGGGGCATGGATTTCTGTCGGACGCACAAAAATCGCTCCTCCTCTTCCCCTTTAAAGCAGCGCAGAGCGCAGTCGCTGGGAAACGGATGCAGGGAGCTGATCGGGGAGAGCAGCGTCTTTCATTTGTTTCAATGATGACCAGTTCCTGACGAGACAACGGCCGACACATGACATGGACACTGAGGGGTGCTGCGGTGCTCAGCTCTGGGCTGGAGCTGATGTGTTCTGGCCCACATGGATGTGAAAACCAAACGTCTCATCAGTCAAGGACGCAGTGTTATTTCCAAAGGATTTTTCTTCGAATAGACATTGAAGAAGTGGCGCCGCGCGGCGTGGATAGACAATAAAATGACGTGTGTTGCGTTGAATAGTTAGACGCGCGTTTATTTTATTTGCCATATTTGTGACGCACGACGGAGGCTGCAGGGAGGATGTGACCGGACAGGGAGCCTCGTTTTTCTCGCTCCGCTGCCTCCGAACAGAGACGCTCATGATGCCCAGGTCTTTGAGGAGACTGGTCCATTTGGTGCTGTTCTGCCCTCTGTCAAAGGGCGTACAGGTACGGACACCACACCGATTCCCAAAGATTTACCTGCATAGTGCATCAGGTCCAAATTATGCATCCATGGCAACAGTCAAATCCTGAAATAAGAAGAGAGAAAAAGCAAACACAGTCTGCTTTGATTGGATGCTGAGGTCAAGTGAAGATACACATACTGTCTGTGGCCTCACTGTGTAAAGATGTTGAGCAGATGTGAAGGAGTTGTGATTTTCTCATTTGAGATAATCTATCTATCTGGATGCTGATGCTACTTTGTGTTCCTCAACTATACAAGCGGTATTATCAGTGCAGATTTACAATATGTCCCTAAACTCTATGTGGAGAAAGGGGATAAAATTCCACATGCTTGTGGCTATAATTTACTATTTTTACCTCATAACATCATATCTGTGTTGCATTGTTTATGTAATGCTGCTGCTGCTGCTGCTGCTGCTAAAGGAAACATTCAGACTAATATTTCATCCCGTCTCTCACCTCCCAAAGAGCCGTATCCCAGTCATCAAGGTGAAGTACCTCCTACTGGCATGGCTGGGCATCCTCATCGCCAGCTGGGTCATCTACATGCAGTATGCCTCCTACTCAGAGCTCTGCCGAGGTCACGTCTGCCACATGGTTATTGTAAGTAACGTTTCTCCATTCTGTTGTTACGGACGCCATCGTTGGGACGAAATTGTATCTGTGGCGCACTTGAATCAGATAATCCCTGAACTCATGTGGTTTTAGCCTCATCGATGAAATACGTTACTGAGGAAAATGTCCAATTAGTGGTAAATATATTCTGACCAGACCTGAGTTTTCCTTGGGCTATTAATTACAGATGCGGCTGGAAGTCCACAAGGAGTGCTTCGCTTTGTGGGTGTACTGTGCACAGAGATACAGGGGATGTAATGACATTCGCAGAAACACACTGAAACTAAATCAATAAATGATTCAATGTCCGATTGAAAACAATGGTAGGGGAAGAGCTGAAACAAGACAAGTTTTTCTCTGCAAAAGACTCTAAACAATGTCCGGCTGCCTCCAGAGGTTTCAGCTGTTGAGTACAGAACAAGTGTTTGCATTTAACAGCACAGGACACACAGTGACACGTCAACTGACTGAGTTCTGCCTATGCTGAATGTTAAAGCTGCAGCCAGAGGTCAGCTCGATTAGAGGAAACCAACAGCGCCGCTCTGCCTGCAGGCATCTGGACTGATATAGGTCGCTCAATGGAGTTTACACTATTGGGAGGTCAAAGTGTTATGTCAGCAAACAATGCAGACGCATGTGGAGCGTGTTTACTTCAGTCTGAGGAAGTGCTTTCTTAAAATAGGTGCGTTTGCAGGACAATGAAACTCACTCGTAACATTTCTTAGGGTCTATTTCCTGTTGTTGATGTGGTTCCCGCTTCCCTTCGCAGTGCAATCACTACAGAAAAGGTATCATATCTGGCTCGTCCTGCAAGGCGCTGTGCGATCAGAGGACGCTCACCCTGCAGCACTGCATGTCCACCTCTTCTACACATCAGGTGCGTCCGATAAACCGGTCGGATTTCGTCAAACAGTCACACCTCACGCTTCCTCTCATGTCTTTTTCCAACCTCCAGGTGTACGGTGGACTGTGGAAGGAGAGACCTGTTGTGATCAAGTGTGGCATTGAGGAACAGGTGAAGATTGACGGCGCTCCAGATTCCGTCTCTCTTCGGCATGAGACAAACTTATTTGACAAACCCACGCGTGGAACCTCCATTGACGAATTCAAAGATATGCTGCACAGTTTCCTCAAGGTCCTATCAAACTTTTCCTGTATTAAAGAACTTGATTCTGCCGTTGGTGAACTTACCAAAATGTCCCTTTCCCCACAGGCGAACCTCGGCGAGCAGCCATCCTTGATGACCTTGGTGGACAGGGTCATCACCCTGGCTGACGTCAACCAGGATGGTAAAGTGTCTCTAGCAGAAGCCAAGTCCATCTGGGCTCTTCTACAGATCAACGAGTTCCTCCTGATGGTGGCGCTGCAGGAGAAGGAGCACACCCCCAAGCTGCTCGGCTTCTGTGGGGACTTGTACGTAACGGAACGCGTGGGCCACAGCTCCCTCTACAGGCTGGAGGTGCCTCACTACCTCCAGGCTCTGGTCCCTGAGGCCTTGAGCTCCATCCTGAACCACTGGCTGGCACCAGCTTGGCCCCGAAGGGCGCGCATCACCATCGGCCTGCTGGAGTTTGTGGAAGAGGTCTTCCACGGGTCCTACGGCAGCTTCCTGATATGCGACACCAGCCCTCGCCATGTGGGCTACAATGCCAAGTATGACTGCAAGATGGCCAATCTGCGCAGTGTGGCGTCCGAGGCGGTGGTGCGAGGATATCTGAAGGGACGACGGTGTGAGACCAACGCCGACTGCACATACGGCCGCGACTGCACAGCCACATGCGACCGCCTCGTCAAGCAGTGTAACACCGAGGTCGTGCAGCCCAATCTGGCCAAAGTGTGTATGCTGCTGCAGGACTTCCTGCTTTTCGGGGCGCCGTCAGATCTCCGAGGGGATTTGGAGAAGCAGCTTCGCACATGTGTGACACTGAGCGGTCTGGCAAGCCAGATGGAGGTGCATCACTCACTAGTTCTGAACAACCTGAAGACGTTGTTGTGGAAGAAAATCTCCAACACACAATACTCTTAAGATCCTGCTGTGATGATTGTGAAGTATTCCATGAAGAGCAATTGAGATGACGTTTAGTCTGAGGGTCTTGAGACAAATACTCCTCGACACCAACTGTGAATACCAGGAAACGGGAGCATTCTGTTCATAGTATTTTATTTAAGGATATTACCTTTAACTTGCTGAGTTAGACTAAATGAACTAGTTACAGAGATGATTCATTTGCTTGCCCCCAATGGACTCAGAGTCAAGATGTGATGAGGTTTCCCTGTGTGAACCTGCACTTCTGCCATTACCTGATTGTGTATTCAAGTCAAAATGAGCCGACTGAGTTTACAATCGCACAATTAAACAAGACTGAACTAATCCATGACAACGTTTCACTCAGCTGTGGCTGTTATTTCTGCTGATCCTCGATGATTATGAAGGACCAAAACCACGTACAGATGTCACATGAAAAGCTGAAGGATAAGTGATAGTTTGGTTTATTTTCAATATAGTATATTGGAACCATTTCCTGTCTCTGTCTGCTTCCTTTATACATATTCAGTGTTTACTGTAAACTACCCAAGCAGAGTTCTTAGTGTCAGGTTATTTTATAATGTGCGAATATATGTCTTTAATAGGGGGAAAATCTCCAAGAGCAACTGAATGTTGGAAGTGCTGTTTGTACTGTTAAAATACTCCCAAAACACGTTTATTTATCATTGTTTATTCTCTGGTCAAAATGTTACAAACCAACTGCTTCATGTCGACCACATGCATGTGAGAAGTTTTGTTCAGTTTCCAGCTTTAACAATCGTTTCAGTAAATCCAGGACAGAGAAAAGGAACCACCTTGTCATGGGACATCTCACCTTACCGAGCATGTCAGTCACGACGACACGGGTTCATCTACACCATCACAGGCTCAGACTTGGTCAAGAACCTGTAGAAATTAAAATACTGCAGTCTAATAATCATTGAATTACCATCTAAGATCGCAGGCATATGTGGTGACAAATTATATGACTCGGTTCCATACCCAAAGCCCACTGAGGGTGGAAATTGAGATATCGAAAGCCAGTTTCTTTCTGCCCACTTGTTGCACAAAAAAGACACAGGAGCCAGATTTGTGTCTCAATGGGCAATTTATAAAAACAGAATATATTTGAGTGACTGAAAGTGATCTTTCTAAAACACCATTACCATTTTCAGGACTGCTGACAGCGTTTTGCACATTCACATCCGCTCTCCTCATGAAGGATAAAGCATGTATCCTAATAAGAGCAAAACATTTGAGCTGGGTATCTGGAATTGTGTAAAATTGACACAAATAACATCACATACCTGCATGCAGAGTGCATTGGTCCTTTACCCTTTCAACCTTTAACCGTCACAAAATCAGAACACATGGACAGTTATATTGCTGTATAAAATAAACGTATGTAAGCTAGTATGTCAGCCTGGTTTCGCTCTATAGTAAATAAGACTGACGGATATGTTTGCTTTCAGCACATCCAACCATTCTGTTTCCAAATGATGCATTTAGTTTGGCTATTTTATCAGAAAAAGAAATACGTAGACAGAATGCGAGGGCTTCAGTGGACTAGCACTTGTTGAGTATGTGTCAATCAAATTAATCTAACGCGAATAAACATCGTTCATAACGTTAAAACAACAAAACTCAACCGAGACTTGAACTGACACAACTCACCATTTCGTTCTTGTCGCACATTTCGGTGAAAACAGGAAAATTTGTCCAATGGAAGAGGCGAAACTATTAATAAACATACGGAAACTGACAGAGACCAAACCTTACGTACTTCGCGAAATCTGCCTTTTCCTCCTTAAAGTGACTTTTATCAGATTTAATCACTTACTACGTTTACGGAAATTTACATTCGTAAAATCAGAGATTTTCATGGTTTCTATAGTGTTTATATGAATTAAATATTTAAAGTATTGCATTTGTTTCAATAGTTGTTTTTTTCTCCTGGTGGGGGCAGGGCACAGTATGTATCATCTACCTTCTTCCTTTTTGTACATGAAGATTTGGACATAAATATGAGAGATAACTATGATTTATATCATGGAGAAAACAAATTAGAATGCAAATGGCAGATATTACTTAGCACTAGAACTTCAAAAATGAAGTATACACATGTATCATTATTTAACCCTCAACTGTATTACTATAAATTGTCTGGCTTTACATTTTAGAATAGGTGCTTACAAACCTGTGCATTCACAAGACTGGAGGTTGGAAAAACAAACAGGGAAGTTGACATTTTATTATTTACCATATTGTTTGCATTCTGCAGCCTGTGGGAATTAATACGAAACAGAAACACAAAATGTTGTCTGAGTCAGT
The DNA here is from genome assembly GCA_901007665.1 of Aeoliscus strigatus. NCBI lineage: Eukaryota > Metazoa > Chordata > Actinopteri > Syngnathiformes > Centriscidae > Aeoliscus > Aeoliscus strigatus. The sequence continues at coordinate 21,897 of CAAKHB010007206.1, read as the reverse complement.
GTGTCAAAAAGAACAAAGGTTGTTAATCAAACCGTGATGAATTTTTGCCCGTATGTAAATGTGCTGGTTGGGTGAGTGTATGTGAGTCTATAGCAGGTGCTTAAATCTTACAGGAAAAGCAAATTTGTACAAATTTCACTGGGTAGTTTTCAGTTCCATTCACATTCAGCTATTAAAGAAAAGTAAGAAAAGTATACAGACTGCAAGTTACAGAAGAAATTCATTGATGGATTCATTGATCATTGATGTACACACATCCAGCATGACACAATGTTCTTCGAAAAGGAAAGTGCTTTTTAAAATAAATGACTTTTTAAATGCACTGTGATTGTGATGTCCTTTTTCTATATTAGCATCATCATGAGCTTGGTGAGGAGGGTGTCGTCAAGCCATGTAGTAGCTCCATTTGTCTTCTTTTGTCCTTGGCACGGTTAATAGTCATCTTGAATAACCTACAGTACAGCTCCATGGCAACTGGAGTATCATCATTCCCAGGTACAGGGTATGTCAGCAAGCTGGGGTTGCAGTTGGAGTCTACCACACCCACTGTGGGTATGTTCATCTTGGCGGCATCTCTGACGGCTACGTGCTGCTGAAACACATTGTTGAGGGTGGAGAGGAAGATGATGAGGTCTGGTAAGCGGACTCCTGGGCCGTACTGGATGTGGGCGTTGGTGAGGAGGCCGCCCTGCCAGTAACGTGCGTGGGCATACTCCCCACAGTCTTTAGCAGTGTTTTCCACCAAATGGCAAAACTGCCGGCGGCGGTTGATGAAGAGTATGACACCACCACGGTATGCTATGTGGGCAGTGAAGTTGAGGGCTTGCTGTAGGTGCACCACTGTCTGGTCGAGATCAATGATGTCTTGGTCCAAACGACAGCCATAGAGGTATGGCACCATAAGCCTCAGAAAAAGAAAAGTAAGAGCCACGTTTATTTATGCGACGCCTTCCAGCTCAAGCTACAGACTGATGTGAGGAATGTTAAAACAGAGACTTACCACACATCTACTCAAAATAACACGATACGTTTCAATAAAAACACCTTCTGAAGTGAACATATACATGAGTACTTATATCACATGTGATTTTTAAACCAAAATATATATTGCATCTAGATGGCTGGTCATTTGACACAATTACAGACGCAAATACCCAACTGCCAATTTATTTCATACCTACCTGTGCCTGCATCCCTTTTTATGGCCAAGATGCACTCTGGCGTCAAACAGGTCTTTCAACGAGAACAGCTCTGACACACGGAAAAAGTCCGGCTTCTCAAGAGATTGCTGAATTATGCGATCTGCATGTAGGAAAAACATTGCTCAAAGTCTAAATTATTACCAACGCCGACCAGGTTCATGAGCTTCGCTAGCTCACCTGACACATCTTCAGCTAACGGCTGAGGTGGTTTGAGGGTCTCTGCAGCGGCGTAGTGATGTCCACCGGAGCTGTGAACCATCGTGGCAGTCCGACTCTGTCGTAGCCCCCATATTCCTGGAGATAACACGTAAACATGGCAAATGTGTATTCATTCAACGGCGAGAACTAACAGCGTTCTAGCTAACGTTAGCTGTTAGCTAACTGTTGTTAAGATGACACGACAGAATGCAAAACAACGCCACAAATGAAGCGACATGCTTTAATTTAGTAACAAAATAACAACAAATATTTTTAAAAATCAATGTGTGTTGTTTGTTGGTAAACATTAAAGAAAAATACCTCTCATCAGTGTTCGGGCTGCCATGCTTGACACACCGGAGTTCAAGCCAGAGAAGGTCAGCATACTGCGCATGCGTGAATTCACTTCTTCTTCTGTGATAGTCAACATTCAGTGCGTCTCATTACTGCCACCCTCAGGTTTTGTGTCGCCATCAGTGTCCATTCCAGAAACAGAGCTTTCCAGTTCAGACATCTTCAGCTAAAGTATCTCGTCCTTCTCTCAGCGCTGTCAAAACATTGTAAAGTACCAAATCATTTATTCTATATAACTTTCTTGAATAGTGAGCACATTTTCAGTTTGCTGGTTAGAATGGTAATTGTTAATAATTAGGACATACAACTACAGTGACACCTTAGACGGCAGTAATTTGACGGAACATAAAGTTATTGAGGAGAAATTGAGAACATGTATGTATGTAGCTATCTATCTAGGGATAGATATTGATCATCGCTCATTTCAAAGATTCAAACCTGTGCAGGGCACAAAGGATAATATGAAAATAAAAAAGTTTAACTTTAAAGAAAATTTCCCTGGAAGAACAAGCAAGTAAGCAACAGCATTAAAGGCCACATACTTTTGTTTTTCGCATTTATATGGATTTCTGCATATGAATTACCTTTATGGATCGTGCACTTTACAGGGTAATTATCATTTAGTGAAATAAGGATTGTTTCTAGGTAATCATTAACTATAGAAAATAGATGTGAAAATATTAATAAATAAGCACTGTGGGTATATGACAGTCTTTATGGACAGTCAGCGGCCAGGAATTGTTGGTGATTTATTACCTAAATGATAACAATATATAATCAAAATTATTGATGGCAGTGAATCTATGACTGATCACAGACCTGGGTAAAAATAATAATAATAGTAATAATAATAATATTAAATACAAAATATTATTAATATAAATAATGCAGCAAATATGCAAAGCAGAATTGGACTGGGGGTGTGGGGGGGTAATGGTTCCAACTCTCAAATGCTGGCTCGGAATAAGCTGTTTTTGCATTTCTGATCAAATTATCAATTTGACAAATTATCTGCCATTGAGTGAAAAGATGTTATTAGCAGTTTGAATTATGAAGCAGAATGAATGTGCTGGTATTGTGGAGCGTTGCACACATAGGCCTCAGAAAACCCCTCTCGCACGCGCACGCGCGCGCGTCTCGTTTCGGTGACACTCGGGGGTTCAGTCGCAGAAGGAGGAAGACATTGCGTTTAAAAGGCTAAGTGCTTTCTTGGTACCCGGTGGCACGGAAACACTACCGGATCTCTGAGCAAATTTAGAAACACTCTGGTTCAAGCGCAGAGCTGCAGAGGATAAAAGTCTCCGTTTATATCAAGTGTTTCCTGCGCTCTGGCTCCTTTTATACACTGAAATACATTTCTATATCTTTTTACTTTTTACCAACAATTCAGCTTTTCGGGGGCAAACTCAGTTCACAACGACAAGTAAGAGCTAATTAATAGAAATATACACACGTTATGACCAAAGGAAAATAGGCAAACATTAGTATATTCAGTACAACACTGGCGAATAAATACAACTGTTAACTAAGAATTTGTGCATCTTACAGAAATTCTGCATGTGCAACACTTTCTGGCCCTGACACAGAAATTGTGGCTCAATTTAATAAAACACACGCCTATAGTTGAAAACAAAGGATTTAAGAGTCATATTTGTGCATTGTCCATTGTCCATTCAGTACGTTGAATAAAAAGCAGATGGAATATTAAAGTCAAGTATGAATGTTGGATTATTTCACGCCTTCAAATAAAATAAAAAACACAGATGATTGTACAGTTAAAGTCAATCTGTAGACACCTTGTTTCAAACTGTTAAAAGTGATAAATAATACAACTACATTCTTGGGTATTTTAGAGATATATAATTTTCAACAGAAACTGCAATGATTGTCTTATTCTCAGGCGGGTTTCATTTCAATTTCTAGTGTGTGAGATTGAAACGCAAGTTAATTATGAGACAGGTAACTTATATATGTATATAGTACGCTGTATATTGCATCTTGACAGAATTTTAAATCTATTTTTTTTTTTCATTTTGAAAGTAATTCCTACTTGGGACAAGTGTTATCACGGTACACAATGCGACCAGAAGATGGCGCTGCTTAAATGAGAACTGTTCCACCAATTCTGAAGTATTTTAAGTCACTACAGCGGTGTGATAAACTGATTTTTATTAAACTTCGGTATTTATTCTAAACCAGCTGCATTTTCGAAAATTAGCTGACAACTCTGCACCATCCGAAGACAAATGTTTAAGAGGAAACCATTCACGTTAAATATGTCGATTTTTTTGTCCAGTTGATAATTTGTTACATTCGAAAAAAGACAAGACACTAGTTTGGCTGGCTGCCTATTGCCAGAACCAAACCTGATGAAAATCAAACTAACATATTTAAAGACAAGTAGTACCTTCTCCTTCTTACGTCCCTTTCTTAAATCCCTATATTCCAATAATGTGATAAATGAGAACATAAGTTGTATTATGACATTAAATATATTCTCATTCTCTCAGGGCCCAAAACACCTCAAATTCCACTTGAACGTAACATTTAAAAAATAATGTGATGAATTCAACTGTTGAAACCAACAATCCACTTTTTCTCCTGTATTAAAAATATAAATTAATCCTCCCTGAACAAATAAAAAGCAATAGTGATATAAAAAGTCTGTACACACTCACACACACACACACGGCACAGAGAGGCCTTATATGTGGGGTTTGCATGCTCTGCGTGACCCGTGACTGATTCGAGTTAACAGCTGACTCTTTTCCATTACAAATGGCTCGCGGATAATCTAGATAACTACCGGATCACGCAAACTGAGCTGCCTGTTTATGGGGCAGCACTCCGGCTGCGTTTGCGAAACCTTCCGCCGTAAATATCATAGGTCCCTTCCCCTCCCCTTTTTTATTTTATTTTATTTGAAACTTGTCTTTGCTTTTGCAAAGTTGAGCGTCATCTCCTATTGCAGAAACTAATAAACAGGCAGCCACAGAGGCAGCTTTGAGTTTTTACGCACATCCTGTGACATAAAAAGATATATATTATTAGTGCTATATCAATACTATTAAATAAAATAGTATCATTTTGGAGCAAAAATGAAAAGGAAACTGCTGGAATAAAACGTGCAGATTGTTGGCCATCATGAATGACCACTAAAAGGGATGTTGGCCACATTGTTTTCAAAGCACTCAGATATTTCCCAACACAGTTTTGGCTTTTTTTTTTCTCTTTCTCGTCTTGGTGACGTTCCCTGGCCACGTGACCAGGTGGCGGTATAAGTACTGAGAGATGATCCGCCCCCTCCGTGATTCAGATTTTGCAGCGTTACCGGCTCATTTCTCCGACCGGCATCAACGGGACTCGTTCGCCGGTTCGTCGGTTTCAGAGCACAACATATGGAAATAGCGAGAAAAGAGGGGGACATCTGTGGCACCCACTCCTCTCCCCCTCCTCAGAGGAGTTTTGAAGAGGGAGGGCAGGGCAGCATCTCTTCCTCATCCGGAGGACGCAGACGTGTGTGAGCCATGACTCTCAGCTCAGAGATGTCGGATGCCTCCATCCTTTCGGAAGAGACCGACATCGACGTGGTCGGTGAGGGGGAGGATGGAGACAACCAGACCCGCTCCTTCGTGGACGAAGTGGCGCAGATGCGCGACGGCATCCTCCTGGCCGGCTCCCCTCCTCCGTGCCTGGACGGCTCCACCTCCTCCAGGGATGCCTACAAGCCTGCGGGCAAGAACACCCTGGTGAAGCCACCTTACTCCTACATCGCCTTAATCACCATGGCCATCCTGCAGAGTCCCAAAAAGAGGCTGACCCTCAGCGAGATCTGCGACTTCATCAGCAACCGCTTCCCGTACTACCGGGAGAAGTTCCCGGCCTGGCAGAACTCCATCCGACACAACTTGTCCCTCAACGACTGCTTCGTCAAGATACCGAGGGAGCCCGGGAACCCCGGCAAGGGCAACTACTGGACCTTGGACCCGGAGTCGGCTGATATGTTTGACAATGGGAGCTTTCTGAGGCGGAGGAAGCGCTTCAAGCGGCAGCAGACGCAGGACCTGCTGCGGGAGCACAACACGTTTCTCCCCGCCGCCGCCGCTGCGTACGGCTACGGACCGTACGGCTGCGGGGGCTACGGACTGCAGCTGCAGTCGTACCACACACACTCTGCGCTGTTCGCCTTCCAGCAGCAGCAGCAGCAGCAGCAGCAGCACTCCAGACACAGTGGGACCATGATCCCTGCTCCGTCTTTGATGCCCACCACCACGGACTTAGCCCGGAGTAGGTTTTACCCGCAGCTCAGCTCCACTTTGGGCGCAGCCAGCGTGCAGGCTGCGACCCCGGTACAGAAGTCCAGCTCCCCGGTGCAGCGGTCCCCCTTCTCCATAGAGAGTATCATCGGAGGCTCGTTGAGCCCCTCCAGGACTTCTCCTGTCGTTGTGCCGGTCTTACCGACCTCCCTGGGGCCTCCAGCGGTCAGCCAGCCGCAGAGCGTCCAGCCCGGAGCTGTTTTACACCCGGTCGAAAACTTTCCGAGCAGACTCGTGAGCGGCAGTTAAAAAGTCTTATCTGCAGACTTTTTTTTATTTTTATTTTTGAAACAAACAAACAAACAAACAAACACAGAGACAAACGACAATACAAATAACGCCCCTCTTTGAAGGTAGGATTATTTTTGTATGTTCATTCGATAGCACGCAGCTGAATGACGGACATGAAAACACTATTTGTGCCTATTCACGCTGTTTCAAAAGACATATTTATGTTCCTCTTGTCGCTGTTCATCAGCCGTTCGACCACTTTGTATTTACCAAGAAGTGATTCGCTTCAGTCACAGTTTAGGGCGTCTCAGGACAGATGGACAGGTTATAAATGATCACATGTTGCAAATAGACTACAAATGTATTTGTGTCAAACACCTTTTTTTTCTATTATTAAAATTAGTTTGGCAAAATCTGGACATTTTAAGTTTTTTTCTGATTTAAACTTTGTATAAAAAAACAGACAGAAAAAAGTCATACATTTATAATATGCAGTGTGTGTTTATTTCAGTAATAAAACATTGTATTGTGTAATGGAAGTGTGATATTTTTACACGGTTTGTTTTTCAAGAATAAATTTCGTTTTGCAAAAAAATTTTCCTTTGGAAATAAATGCATTAAGTACTAGGTTTAAGCTAGGTTAGCTTTTCTACCCCCAGATCTAATTGTGTGGTTAATTTATGAATATCGAGCATTTTTGGGGAGAGTCTCTGAGTCATAAAATGAAACTAAAGCTCAGTTTTTTGTTTCCGGTGTAAAACTGATGTGCAACTTTGGACATGCGCACATGCTGCGTAAAGTGTCTGAGAGATGGGACAACAAACCGCCCCCCCTCTAACCCAATCTTTCATTTTTCGTCCGAATATGACGAAATGATGCCTGTGGAAATGAAGCATCAGCAGAACACCGTAGCAACGCTTGTTTTTTTTGGTCGTTGTTGTTGTTTTTTGTTTTTAAACTCCCTTTTCCCTCCCAGATGAAAGCGCGCACAGCTGCGCTATCTGAGCAGGGATGCGCAAACTTTGGATCTACTTTGGGTGTGTGTGTGTGTGTGTGTCTGAATATTGTAGATTACTGACAAACACTCGCCTCCTGAACACATTCCAGCCTGAAGCAGGTGCCGCAGCTCAGGGCTACAACACCTGTGATGCATGATGTGAGGGAGCTCTCCACCTTCCATTTTTAATGACCTCTGCATGTCGTCCATACGCAGCAGTCACGCTGCTTCCGTGACTGGCTGCGTGCGCCCGTCGACCGCGTGTGTCTGCCTCCCCTCATCTCACTGCAACGTGTGTGTGTGTGTGTGTGTGTAGTAGATGGCTAAATTGGTGCAGCGCTTAGAGCCAGTTCACTAGGCCACGGGAGGACAGCTATTGCGTGATGATGTAACACGCAATATGAGAGAGAAAGAAGGGGGTGGGGGGAGGTCAGTTGTACTGTATTCGGACTTGTTGACAAACAGAGGAGGGTAAACAAGCTGAGGGCGAGGGAAGATGATAATGAATCACATTAGAGACACATTCAGAAGAAAATCTTAATAAAATCCCACGCAATACGAATGAGGGGAAAATATTACAGTAGCTAAATATACAGAGTTTCATCTTCTTTTTTAAAATTAGCCTGGTTCTATTCTGTTGCATTCATGTTCAATTTAGAGTCAAACTTGTGGGCAATGTTGTCTGCTGGTTTAGTTTCCAAAATTATCAAACAAAATCAAATCTATCTATCTATCTATCTATCTATCTATCTATCTATCTATCTATCTATCTATCTATCTATCTATCTATCTATCTATCTATCTATCTATCTATCTATCTATCTATCTATCTATCGATCTATCTAAGACAGAACGTAAACTACAGGCCGTGTTCATTCATTCACCTCCATCTGGAAACAAAAACAACTCTTGTTTTCTTCAAACAGAAGCAGAATCTAAAGCGAGTGTTGATTATTTTCTCCAAGGGTCTTTTCCTTCAGTGTCACGCATCATGTGGGCATCAGCCTCCTTGAGCATGACTGAAGCTCAGTTAGCAGTTTATCCTGCTGGGTCAGAGGTCACGAGGAGAGGGGATAAAGCACAACACTCAGCCCATAAAAGACACTGAGCTTTGGGGAAATGTGTTAAGGTATTTACGATTATGAGAATAATTTCTGGACAATCGGAGAGCCACTAAATCGTTTTTAAGACTCACGATCAAACACAGCTAGTGTGTCTTTTACTGGATGAATAAATGAGATGAAGGCTGATCCCAAACGGGCCTCATCGTATATACATATGTAAAATTCTTATTGCAGCTTTTAGAAATTAAAGGTGATACTAATAATATAGTATTCAAATCATTTTTACTTGCTGTAATTTTTAACAGTATCAGCATTGTCCCTTTTCAGTCCAACTGAAAATATATGAATAAAAAGCTTCATATTAAATTGAAAGTTATTGACACTCGTCAACACTTTAAGAATGAAAAAGAACTCAGGTTTTATTTCTGCAGGAATGTTGTTTTTGTTTGTTCTTGTTTCTGGCCCCATGATTCCTCACATGAACTGAAGTGTAACAGTAGTCAAACATTTCATATGATGCCTTTCATGTTCTAATAAATCTCAATAACAAGAAAAAAAGTCATCATAATACGTTCTAAATAATCTATATCCAACCTGTTCATCTAATAAAAGACAGATGGATCACATTTATTCAGTTTATGTTTTTTAAGGATTTTTATTTGAACACAAATAAAAACATGAATAATTAAACTTATCCTGCTGGAAATACACGTTAACCGACTCCGATATAACCGATAGTTGAATATTTCTGTGTCTGCATGTTTTACTGACGCAGGATTTATTCTCCCTCTTTTTATCTACGACTTTTAACCGTTCTCTACATTTGTTCGTAAACCCGCCCCACATAGAAAATGAAAGACGATTTCATCATCACAAAGACAACGCACATTGAACTGGGGTTCCATTCAAGGTGAGAGTATGTGAAAGAGAGAGAGCAGAAAACGAGGACAGCAGAAGGAGTGAAAAAGAGTTAACAGCAAAGGAGGTGCAGAATCTCTCCATGGCACACTCTCAAAGAAGCTCGGCTGTCAGCCCATTAAAACCTTTGGGAACTAATGGCCGCCTGAATGCAGCGCTAATGACACATTTCTTTCTGTCTGTCTGTCTTTCTTTCTTTCTTTCATTACAATTTCAGTGTACAGTTTCTTACTTTCTCATTTTTACCGTCTCTTTTGATGTCTTTTTCTTTCTTTCTTTCTTTCTTTCTTTCTTCTGTGGGATGGGACGATGATTCAAAGTTGTGAAGCAGTTGATCGGAGCATCTACCAACATCGATGATGATGAGACAGATTGATGAGAAGCGACGATGGGACGTGGTGACACACGATGGCGAGTTCACTAACAGCTGTACAGATGTGTGTTTGACAGAGGAATTAAAGCCTCTGGCTTGAGGCCACCTCACTCCAGACAGGCCAAGGAGAAACACTTGGCTTCATGAAGTGCAAACTTACACGTCCTCGCACATAATTTATTTAGCTGGGGTGTTTTTATTTGTTCTACATCTTGCCTGTCTCACCTCAGTGTGAACCCGCAGATCCCGGATCTGCTGCAAAATTATGTCGCTGCCTCACAACTGCATTTTCACTTTTTCTTTTCGCCCCGCACGTGTTTGCTTTGGCATGCTATCCGCTCATACAAACAAGTGGGGCCTGTAGCTTATCCATCACGCTTGTGCAGAATGTGATGATAAAATAACAGGCGGTTTGAAACAAACCATTTGTTACAGCAGAATTTATTTTCCTGCCCACTTGAAACAAAGTACAGAGGTTACCTAGCCATCTCCTACTTAGGTTACAACAATAAATAGAGCAAAAACATTGACTGCACATCTAACCCAGTTGGAAAGTCCCGAGTTGTGGTCACTCCAAAGACTTTTGACTCCAGCAGCTGTGTGATGTCATGGCAACATCCGCTGACCGCTCGCATCCTCCACATCATCAACCAACGTCCTATTACCGTTCAGAGGGGTCAGCCAAGGAAGCGCAGCTAGAAGCGACTAGAAGCTTCAGGCCTGATTAGTTACATGCAACAACGCCTTTCGGTCATAAACACTTCAGCGAGCTCCAGCAGCCCGTTCATCATGGTGACACCCACAGGTAATCCACACCAGTGGCTGCGGCTGACGCAAGGCAGAGCCCAAACATTTCCTCCGAGCGGTGCCCGCTTCTAAACACAGACTGCCAGACATCTATACAACAAACACAGTGAAATATCGTCAGATATATCCCACAACAGGAAGCGAGATGAAAGCGCTGGCCTGCGTATGTGCGTGCGTGTGCTGGGATGAGTCTTCTTATGACGGGTTTTCCATCCCCATCTTTGGTGTTACGTCATCGATTTTTCAAGGAATCGACACTCAAAATGAGAAAATTTCATCACTGGAAGCCACCCATGTCGTCCCATTCACTCGTCACTTTTCCTTCACTAAGTATGCCTCCCTTCTCCTCCCTCGAACATTCCCGTCTGTTTGTGTATTTCTTTCCCTCCATCCTCCTCTTTCTCCAGCTCTCTGCCCCATTGACTCCACCACAAAGTGTCTATGGCAGATGACTCGAATCTCTAGAAGTGGGAAGTTGGAGCTGAGCATTTAAGTGGCCGGATAGAGCCACCCGACCTCCGTGTCGCTGCGTCTTCTGGGGCTTTTGGAGGCCTGCCCATATCTGTCACACGCCAGGCAATAATACTTGACAGACGTGCTCTTCTCACAGTCACAGATCGACCCACAATTAGATCCAGAGGCTTTAGGACACAAGCACCCCGCTTGCGGCCGTACTCTTTGCCAAAATGTGAGCCACATAAAAGACAACATCATGACTCTCTGCAATGGATTAAGGATCCGAGCTTTGATTTCCTGATCACACACTGCTCGGTTATGTATGACATTGTCGAGGTGAAGAACTATTTGGGTGTTAATTTCCCAACGTCTACTGTGCATCTGCGTGGACAGCTTCGAGCGGTGGCGTCTCATCTGTGAGTTTTATGGAGAAGCCTCTTTCCCTTCTTTCACAGGTTCGATAAAATAATGGAAGAAGGAGCATAGTGTGCAATAATATTGTCGCCTCCCTCAAAGGGAGGACTGAAACTGTAAAAACACTGTATATCTTCACGTGGTCCCTCTAGAGCCTCCTTTGGTCAGCAGTGCCAAATCCACATTCTATCCTATAACATCTAGGCCGACCATAGAACGTGGCCAGGCAGCGAGATATCACATGAGTGAGGGAAAAAAATGCCGCTTTATTTGATACATCCTCCCAAGGCAGCAGGCACTTCCTGTTCCCCGTCACAACATTTTCAGGGGCCCCTATCAAAGTAGAACTTGGCCGTACGGGGTGTCCAGCGGCCCCAGTGCTTCAGGGTGGTCAAGCATGCCGAGTCTGAGCGGATCTCCACTGGATACGTGAGGCAGGTAACAGGATACAAAGTTGGTGCACAGAGGGGGGGCAGACGACGTGCTGAAACATAGGCGAACACAAGCAACAGCACCAGCTAAACTTCCCTCTTGAATGATTTTGATGTCTTTCTTCTGCTAGCATACCAGGGCTAAAAGGCTGCATATCACTCCTCTATCACAGCTGAAGTTAACGATAAATGTGGTTGGGGTGGCATATTTTTTCGGCATTGCTTACAGTACATCACTCATGATTCCATTTGCCCTCTTGTACATTGCCAAGCAGTAAAAGTGGCTTTCATACACCCACATACCCTCAGTGAACACACAATTAAACACCAAGTCCGATTACCACCGTTCGACAATAGTACTTCCATGGAACTCATATGAAGATAGCAACATTTTTCACAGGAGTCCACCCAATCAGGCTGTTTTTGGCTCTAGGCCTTGATTTTTAGGGGACTGAACAATAATTTGTGGGGGTCCCACATATAACCAAGGAGTCTTTTGTTTCTAGATCATGAGATCGATTTGTTTGGCGTAAACCTGATCAGATGGTCAGCCTACACCGACTGACGTTGTTTTCAGTTTAAAACACTTTACATTTCCATTATATTTGATTGTTTTGTTTTTCCTGGACCAATTCAAGAGTTTTGTGGTTTGTGGCGACCTAGTCATCTGTTCTTTGGGGGTCTCGACCCAACCCAGTGCTTTTTTGTTTTTTGTGTCTATTGATTGCCTCGAGGCCTGGACCCAACCAGTTGTATTTTGTTCTTCCACTTAGCTGCTTCCCCCAAACTGTTTAAAACAAGCTGACAAGCATGTTTCTGTATTTAATTGTCACAAGAACCTCTCCAGGCATTTGTATCTGGATTCCTCCAGCACACTTTGTCTTCCAGAGTTTGCCAACAAATGTTGGCCTATAAAAACGAGTATGGGAATGATATTTAGATCAAGAAACTTCCAGCTGTTAAAACTCACAAAACCTACAGTCAATCCAGAATTTAGAAAAAGGCCCAAATCACCAGTTGGTTGTCTTTGCAGCGTCTTGTTTTTACAGGGTTTTAATTGATTCACTGACCGGATTGGTGGGACTAGTCTCCTCGGCCCTAGCTCCCCATCGTCTTCCATTACTCTGCGTTCAGGTGGAGTGAGGCAGTCGGGGGTCGAGGACGTGGTCTCAGTTCAGTGAGAAGACATATGCTACACAGATCATCGTGCTTCTATTTTTCTATCTGTCACCAGGGGAGATATGGTTACTGTGTACTGATGAAGGAAGAGGGGTGAAACGCAGCGCCGCTTGGACAGAACAAATTCATAAATCTTGGCGCCTGATCGCTGGTCATTTGTTAGCTGTGGAGCTAAAACCTTCCTCATATTTTCTTAGTGAAAAAAAAAAGAAAGAGTCTAGTTGTATGTTCCTTTCCTATGAAGGAAATGCCTCCTTGAATGAGATGCACATTTCTCCTCATTTAGAAATAAAACCAGTGTTTTCCGCTGGTGAAGACTCGTTGATGAGCAGTTGACCTACTGAAGCTTGTCGACTCACGGGGGGAATAATTTACAAGACACTCTCTCTCGCTGGGAGTTTGGTGGAGAGGCAGCAGGGGGAAAACAACTAGATGTGCACCCTTAAAAAGACAAAAAATACAAGAAAAACATTCAGCAAATTCACATGTTAAAGCAAAAGCGACTGACTCATTGACATCAAGTCTGTGTTTGATTCCAATGTCCTGCTGTCTCCACGAGCAATTTCCAGCTGAACATTACGTTAAAGTTTAAAATCCAAAAATGCATCCTGTTGTATCCTCACCGGGCTATTGAGAGTTGAAAACAACATGGTTGCGAGTAAACATGGGAGAGTAAACACCCCCAAAGCATTTTGATCTTGGTGACAACTGGCTGAAACTTTCGTTTTCAGACCTCATTTCAACTTCTTGATCTTTGGACAAACAGAATTTGTTTCCGTGTTTTTCCGTCACGGGGGAGCCCGTCGCCTTGTTTCCAGTTGGAAATAGCTTTCTGACGGTGGAACCGCCTGACAGATTGATATTTTCTTGTTAATGCTTAATGACTTTCCCAGTCTAAACAAATAATCAGTCTCTCAGTGGCAGAGCGGGAGGTGGGTGGTGCTATCAACTCACTGCAAGGATAGAGAGGGGAGGGATGGAGGGAACAACAGCTTACGACTGCAGGAGTGTGAGGAGGGTGGATATACCAGAGAATTTACCCTCTCGGGACGCTGCTGCCATGTGGGCGCTCAGTGTGGTGACCTCTTCCCAGTAGGAGGGGTCCTCTTGTGACCTTTGTGTTCCCCGACAGCCCGAGATCAATGCCGACCATTCATGAGTGTGTGTTTACTCTAGTGATGCTCCACAGGGACGGCCTGCTATCTACTGACATTTTATGGAGCCTGAGGGGCCGAAGGAGAAGCAGAAGAAGAGAGAGAGAGAGCGATGGAAACGTTGAACCACACGCGCACACACACAATAACATTTCTATTCGTCCCTTTCATACTTCACACTGCTTACTTGGACCATCCTGCCTCTAAAATGGCATCACAATGCAACCGACATCCTTTCTTTCAATAACACACCTTTTGGCTGCGTGAATGTAGAAGGATTGATATGCGCTAAAGAATAACACAAACTTTCGCTCTCTCACACTGCCTTACACAAACATACAGTCGAGGCGCACCCTCCGAGGGTGAAGGGGAGAGAGTGAAGCAAGTGTTGAAGTATGTCTTACGGCGCTTAACCAAGTGAACCTTGAAGTTATTTTGCTTCCTTCGAGCCAAGCATCTGGATCCCCCCAAACCAAACTCCTGCAAACTCCCCCAACCTCCACGGACCTGCCGTAGGACAGGGAGTCGGGGAGAAGATGCATACACTCTCTGTTGTTACAGCTGAGGTCACTGAAGTTCTACGTGCAGGATTACACAAAGAGAATTTCAGAATTCGCAGTCTCATGTCAAGTCCCACAACCACCGGTGTAAGTCACAGAGGGAGTGATTGGTTGCATACATTCAGCCCCCCCTCCCCCCCGTCTCTATTCCAACAGAAGCGACTCGATGTGAGGCTGACTGAGGTGTGGCGCACAGACCGACCACCCACACATCTACCCCTTTGATCAGAATTAATGTCTTATTATCTTTATGATGTACACCAGCACAGGGAGATTTAATGCTCAGTTAATCCTGGACGACGACCAACGCTATCGCTTGACATGTTTTCCATTTCGTCAAAGACGGGTCAACGTTCAGGGGAAAGTAGATCTCATACATCTCGCAACTCATCTGTTCTGCATATTTGCTGTCTCTCTCCAAGCAGTCACCTCGCCAAGCAGAAGTATTTCAAATAATGAACGTTACAGTATATATGTCCAACTCATCTTTATAAGTGCGTTGCAAGTGTTGGGATTTAACACTCAATTGGAACTTAGCGTCACCAGTGTTTAGTTAAAGTGTTTCCTATTCTCTGTGTTAGCAGGATTACAAAAACACTAGTTTCACGTCAGTTAAAGGAGGGATGGAGTGGGAGCCATATTGGGGCAGATCTGTTTAACATAACAAAACAAAACAACTACTGGTAGTCCAGTAGTTGTTTTGTCATGAAGGTTGAATTCACAGTCACAAGTCACTGTGCTGCTAATTCAACTTCCGCTGTAATAGTAGAATATATGTATAATGTCAGGTGGTGTGTGTGTTTGTGTTTGGGGGGGGGGGGGGGGGCATGGACTTG
>CAAKHB010007205.1:212229-226638 GCA_901007665.1 Aeoliscus strigatus | reverse complement strand
ATCCAGGCACTCTGTCAGCCCTTCATATTACATGCTGCACATATCAAACGTCTCCATACAGTTCATACAGTCTGTGTGTGTGTGTGTGTGTAGGGGGGCGGTGATGCAGCATTTTAGTTCTGCTAAAGCGAACAAACAGAAGAGATACTAGATCACTGAGGTGTTTACTTCTGAGGCGTGAGTGGGCCAGAGAGCGATCCCGTGTCCACATCATTGCCAAACGTGTACATTTAGCAGATAAACGGTCGGATGAAGTGACTTGTAAACGCTCCGGACGCCACTCAGAGCTGCGCTCCTGATGAATAATTAAAGTTTCGCCGGCCGACCACACATCCTCGCACGTCACAAGTCACTCTCGCTGCGATGAGAGTGAGACGAGTGTTTGTCGTACTTCTACTCCCAGCATTTGTATGTACAACTGGGGGAGGGGACGGTGTCATATTTACTTAGAACGCCGTGGGTGCGTGTGATGCACACGTGCATCGTTGTGTGTGCATGCATCACTAACACGCCACTGGGAAAAGTGGGCTATTTTGTATATCTCTGCATAGAATTAGTATTAATTTCCTTGCTAGCTACACCCCTGGGACGTTAATTACGCTGTTGTTACACAGCCCAAACAACTCTGTGCAAACATCAGAGAACAAGAACAAGCATTGTAGCCGACTGTTCCAGTAAATTCAGAAACATGCTTTCAGGGCCAAAGTCCTGACTGCCTCAGACACACCGAATTTTGTATTTCCTCATCAGGTAAACAGTTTTCACCCCCCCACCTCCACCCTTCCCTGATTAGGACTCTGTTGAATGAAATCAAAGTTTTCCAGGCTGAGGAAGCAGCTTCCTTAAGTAAGGGCGTCTCCTGATCCTCCCTCAATTCTCCGTGTCAACTCCCATCAGCATCACGCGCTTGTTGCACTTGCATTCACCTCCACAGTCCGATCCACTGCTGATTAGTTCTCTGACCCGTCCCCCCCCCCCCCCCCCTCTCTCTCTCTCTCTCTCACACACACACACACACACACACACACGATAAGTGTCCAGCGTTTTCTGTGCTGGTGTAACCAGTGCTGCTGCTGTGGATGGGTTATTACCTCCACCAAGGAGGCTCTGTTGTGTTTTTGTTTTGTTTGTTTGTTTGTCTGTTAACTCCAACTCTAAATGTTCTGACCAGATTTGAATGAAATGTTCAGTAACTGCTGCTAATGGACCAGGACCAGATGATTAAATGTTGGTGGTGTTCTGGAACCATCTGGATCCAGGAATCTGTTGAAGGATTCTTCCTCATTTTCATCATCTGTGTCTAGAACAACAGCAGCAGTGGACTGTCTCTGTGGAAGTGGTTAGTGGGTCTGTCTGTTGACACAAAGGTCGGGGGTTGGAGCCCACCCAGGGACGGAGGGTTGGTTGTTGTTTTACTATTAAAAGAAAACAATAGCGCTCAGAGGTCATGATTAGTGTAACAAGGGGTCTAATGATGTATTTAATAACTTAATAATTTATCAGAGGAGATCTATGAATGGGGGACGATAATATTGAGTGGAAATGAGCTGGTTGGAGGAGGTCTGAGCTCTCTCAATACTTTGTATTGTAGTTTATACGCCAGCGACAAGATCGCGTTGGCTGAGCGCTGCGATCGCTGCTGCTGCTGCTGCTGCTGCTTTCAGCCACATGAAGGTCCCTCACGCTGGAGAAAAAGATGAAGGCTGAAGCTGCAGCTCGCTGTGCCGAGCCACTTCTCCAGCAGTTATCCTCCATAACGTGCCAATGAGTGGATGACATGACTTTCTCTGAAGGATGATGTAGCTCATCTCTGGTAATAAATGAAATAAATAAATGTCTGAAAAACTTCTCAGGTTCCGCTGAGGTAAACCTAATGCAGTATAACGCAACAGCCGTGCAACAGAACGTCTCTCAGCCGAGGATAAAGTCTTTGCATGGTAATTTTCTGCAAACTGTATGATACAAATATGTTTTTATCAAATATATAGTATGCACCCATCCCACATTATCAATATTTTGCCGCAGTGTTGAGCTTCTATAACCATTGAATCTTTTTTTGCGTCGTCCTAACCAATGTCAGCCATCCATGTTCAACATTTATAATTTTTGTTTTTTTATTTTTTATTTGTTTTAGTCACATGGTGATTGTCATAGCTTTTTATTCATTTGTTTGTATTTATTTTACACTTTGAGACAGTGCCTTTGGGTGGGGTCATAGTGGGGACCCTGGGGTCTGGTAATTCGCACAATGTTAATTTTTTTTTAAGTTCATCTATTAAATTCATATGAAGTTGTTCCTACAGGCCCATAGGAAAGAAACGGTCCCATGTCATGGTCGTTGTTTAACTCATTCAACACTCAAGGGGGATAAAAAAAAAAAAAAAATCCCTCCCTACTTTTCTCTTGTTATTGATGTCAAAGCCACAGAACCGTTGCGATGATAGATGGTTGAAATCCTGCTGTGTCTCACGCAGACACCGAAGGGCGCCTTGTCTGTCGGCAGAAGCTGCGAGGGCCTGAGGAGGCGCCACTTGTTGACAATCTGGAAGCGTGTTTTGCTGTTTGAAAATTTGTGCTGAGGATGTGTTTCTGGGAGGATGCAGAGGGGGTCGGGGGGAGCGGCTGCTTGTCACACAGCTGACCGAAGCGTCAGTGTTGTTTTTGAATGTTACATTTTATTTCAGTCGCCTGAAATGTACACGTGTCCTCCTTTGCTAATGGAGGAGAACATCGATCACTCCCCAGAGCCTCAGGAATAGGATTAGACTTTATTGTCATTGCACACGAGCACGAAGAAAAACAACAGTAACAAGGGCAACGACAGTTAAAACAGGGAGGTTTAATGGTTGACATCTGTGAAAACTGCTGGTTGAAACCGCAATTAATTGGTTTCCTCTTGCATCAGGAAAAAACAAAAATACTCGTTTACAGAGCTGACATTTAATCATATTGACATGGATCAATCCTTTCATCATATTGGCATGAAAACATCGGGGTTATTGAAGCTGTCGGGAGCCAGGGACGTCGCTCCGTGGAGGATTCTGGATCGAACTAATGCCAGAAGCAGTAAAACCTCGTGATCCTCATGAATGAAGGGTTCATGGCGTTATACTGCAAACAGGTGAACATGACATGAGAAGACTTGAACATCCGTTTCCTGAATGCTCTCACATTTAAAACTAGTAGTTTGGTTTTTAGCGTCACAGCGTTCAAAGCATCATAATTGAATTTGTTTGCTTGATTCCGGTTGAAATCATTGTGACACCGTGATGCTGCTGCTGCTGCTTCAGGTCTTTGACCTGTTTGCTTCTCACCGCATCATTTGCTTTTCTAACTCTTTAATTAACAAAACACATATATAACTGTGGCCCTCTGAGTCGCTATTAAAAAAAAAATCTTGTAAAGTCAAAGACTTTTTGGACACATGCTTCACCTGAGTGCATTGTGGTTAAGCCACCACAGGAAATACTGTAGATGCGGCTTCAACTTTAATTTCATTTCTTCTTTTGTTTCCTTTCACTTTCTGATCCGTGTTGAGTGCAGCGTGTCTTCTGTCTCGTAATGAAGGCAGCGATTGCATATTCTTCCAAGATGATGCCGAGTGTTTGATGGCACTCCATCGGTTTCAGGAGCCCAGTGATGGTGGAGTGCGCCGGGTTGTTACAAAGCAGATGTCAGAGGCATTGTCGCTGATTACAAAGCGGGGAGCATGTAAACAGGACATTTCAGCACGTCGTGTGTCTCCTGACCTGGACATGATGTGTCTTCATGACATGTTTCATGCTCTTCTCACGCTTTGCAGAATTTACAATTAGCCCATGATACATAATGACTTTCATGACTTTAAGATTTACCGCTGCTGATGCAACTTTTAGCAGGTGGGAACTTTCAACCTTCATGTCGTTGCTCAAGGACTCAACAACAGTTAACATTTTCATAATGGACATTGAATTAGTTATTAACCTTCAACCAGTTTTGTTCCATGGAATGTTTTTCATCTCCACTTGCGAGCTGAGTGATTGGGATTTCATTATGCATCTGAGCTCTAAAAATACTGCCGAGTTTGTATTTGGGCCACTTTGATGAATGTGATTTCCATATAACTGTTCACTGACACTGCAGCATTGTTTATGTTTGTTAGCAGAGGCGTTTTCGTTGGGTCTCTGCGGGGCCAGTAACGGAGGATAGTCACGTGCAGATGGATCATTTTCAACCTGTGTTCGCTCACAGCTAGAATCTCTTCATGAGACACCACTGCACGGCTGCACGAATCAGCAAAACAGGATCACATCTGCAAATTGGGGAGTCATAACATCCAAGTGGAACTACAATACAGCATAGTGATGCTACAGATATTCTCCAGGAGGAAATGTGATTTCTCCTTTGTTTTGTTTGAAAATGTCAAAATATAAAATGTCAAACACAACAACAACAAGAAAAAAGAAAATGTCAAAATATGACTTGATCAACAACTGTGATTCAAACCACACAGGTACAATACAGACATGAAATAAAAAGGTAATAAATCATAAAAATTCAACATGGACCCACAATCCAAAACGGTGTGTTTGTAGTTAGTGTGTGTGTGTGTGTGTGTGTGTGTGTGTGTGTGTGTGTGGTCACATACCCGGTAAACAACTCTGACTCCACCCCCCCCAAAAAAACCTCACCAGTCTCCTACCTGGTCTGTATTCTCTCTTCCCTTTCACAGACTGTCTCTTTCTAGAATCATGGTGAGTGTCACTGACGTTCAACAGGAGCCACATGGGACTCCGTTCTGTAGGTTCCGTGTGTCCTGACACTGCTGTGCAGTCTGTCTAGCTGTGCCTCTGCAAATACCAGCGCTTAGTCACGGCCCTCGGTGTCTGAAACCGCCACACGAGGCAACCGCATGCGTCTGCGGTGGGCTCACTCAGACGCTCCGCGGCCAGTTTTTTGCATCGGTAGGAGGTGTCAAAGGGAGCGTCTTTATTTGACAAGCAAGGGTGAGAACGTCTCCAGAACAGCAGAAGCGTCTTCTTTACACGTCGTGCACCTGAATGCAAAAGACGGCGCCCGAATAAAGCCATGTGTATGTATGAGCCTGTGTTTTGTGGGACACATTTGGTGCATAGTGAAGACCGCTGAAGTGGTTGTATCCTCCAAAGGATTTGTGACGAATGCTGGCAGATGGTTGAGTCTGTCTTGCCAAACTGTCTGTGTAGTCTACAGCCGTTTGATTCTTTTGGCCTGTTGCCCTCTCAGTATTGAATTGTTCTGGGCCAGAAGATTCTGGGACTGAAAAAAAAAAAAAAAGTGTTATCCGTTCCCAACATAATTTAATTTAATGTCCCTGGTAATCTTTTTAGTGACACTCCCTACCAATGAGAGAGTTGTCATCTGGGAAGACACATCTATTTCGGTGTGTCGGCACCAAAAGGTGCCGCTTTCAAAGGGAAAGTGGTGATTTGATTGGTCATGCCTGACACCAGCTAACGTAATGAACTCCCGCTCACTGTTTCCAGCTGTGCTACTGGTTAGAGCAGCGACGTGCACGTGCATCTGGGCTATAAACACCCAGAAGGCATAAAGAGTCCAAAAGAGTTTGTAAAAGTATACGCTGTTTGAAAACCGTGTCGTTTGGATGAAGCTTGAAAAATATGTTCTGTTAATCTAAGTGTGTATGTGCACATGTTCCCTTCTCAAATCTTATTTGCAGCTCTGAAAGGCCGGAGGGGTGAAACCAGAAAGCGCTGCAGCCTCGACATGTCCCCGCAAACAGCTCCGAGCGGCCCTTAAGGTCTTTATCACCAATTAGCTGCTGCTAGAGACCAAAGTTGCAAGAGTATCATCAGAAAACCTGTGGCTGGAGCATTGGAGACACTGCTGTCGACGTTTTCTCTGACATCTTACCTTTGCTGCCTTCCCGTCTATCTCATAAGCTCCATGAACATCAGTGGTCAGTGTTCTCAGTGCATCGACGCTCCTGAATGGTCGCTTTATGAGGAGATTAATGACAGAACAAAGAAACACGCGGTCTGATTTGTACCTGCGCCGAGGAGGTTCTGGTTCTAGACAGACGTTCATCTTTTGTCTGTTTTGTTTGCTTGTCTGTTAGCAAACGTTCTGAATGGACTTATGAAATGTTCAGTAAATGAAAATGGACCAGGACCAGATGAATAAACGTTGATAGTGTTCCAGAGGTCAGAGGTCATGATTTGTGAAACAAGGTGTGTAATGATTTTTTTTTTTTAAATAACTATCTGACTATTAGTGACAAAGTCATGTTTTGATGATCAGTGAGTTTATTAGAGGAGATGAAATGAGCTGCTGGTGGAGGTCTGAGCTCTCCGAGTGCTTTTCTGGTAGGTTTTTTGTTGTTGTTGTTGTTGTTGTTTGTCTGACTCATTCAGCAGGGACAGAAATAATATTCCACTAAGATCTGGAGACCCCTGTCTGATTCCTGCAATACAATTTCTGCTCATCATTATCAACAAGTCCGGTCCATTTGTGGTGTTTCTGTTTTTCTCCAGCTTTACAAAGGCAGGAGACACATTTGACAGCTGATGGACCGACTGTCTCATTGATCGAAACCGGCTCTTCATACGGCAGTGGCACGAGCATAGCTGCTAGCAGACAGTTCCAAATACATGTGAATATTCATGCAAGCGCTTGAATTGGATTTGACTGGGCTCATCAATCAGAAGGTGAACTGAACTTAAGATCCCACATTTTGCTACTTTAGTCCGTCAGAGCATGAAATCCCCTCTCAGTAAGACTTAGAGAGACGGCAAAGATGGGGCAGCTGATCAGCACGTGGACATATTCCAAGTGTCCAAACGGGAAGCGATGCGGGGAAAAGCCCAGAACACATGGGATGGATTATATTAGATATCCAATCCAGGATAGATGAGCACCATATCTTCAAGAAGGGCCAAGAGAATGTGGCGGGGAGAAATACCTCTGCCTTCTTCTGTCTACCAGTCGTGGATAAACGCTGTAAAACGGATGGATGGAGAGATGATAGGATCAGCGTCGCTCTTATCATGCGCGTCACAGGGGTGGAATTTAATGTGATGCATTGCTGAAATAAATCTGCTAAAAACCAAAAACCTGCTCAGTTCGAATGCTATCGATGAAACTAGTCTGACTTGGAAGAGTTTTCTTTTTTCTAAGTTGGAGAGAAATGAGAACCTGGTTGGTCGTTTGTAACATATGTACCCGGTCATAGGTGATTTTACTGTGAAATATTCCCCATGTTGTTGGGTGGTTAAATCCTCACATCCAGCTGATGAGTTCAAATGAAAAGCCTCTGTGTTTAACAACCAGTGTGTCCGACTGGAACACACTCGTCTTTGCAAACAGTGTCGCGCGTCTGGGTAAAGAAAGACTTTTCATCCCGGCGTTCCAGTGGGCGACTCGCATAAATCGGTGCCGTTCTTATACAACGTGCATTAGGATTTGCTCTGCCAGCTGTGGTAAAATCTTAAATGTCAATATTTGAATAGATGCACAGATTTTTTTTTTAAGCCTGCACCTCAGGTTAAACTCAGATCAGTCTCATCTCCAATAATCCTGCACAACATTTATGCTCCTGCTGTGCTGCTGGCTCGACTCCTGAGATTCCTCTTTAAGCACACGTACCCACACACAGTTTCCAAGCATTAATACACGTTGGACAATAGAGAATGTATCTGTTTATTCAACCAGCACAGTTTGCGATTTAGCATCTAATTGTGTCATTCAGGCTTGGACGAGTTGAATGTGGCCTGTGTGGTGGGAGGCTGTTCCTCTTTTTCCTTTTGTTTCTTTCATATATATAAATATATATATGGCAAACAATTATTTGTTTCACAGAAGTCAGCGTGTCTTCTTGTGTGGGTTTGACATTCATGCAGCTGTTTCCTTTTGTCCGCCCCTGCCACAGCTCTGTTCCACAGTCTGAGGGCACCGTGTTGGATATTGGGGGGGGGGACCAACAACAACAAAAAAAACAAAACATGATTTATCCCGTGAAGACTGCCTTCCACCTCAGAAATGCTGGTGGCAAAAAATGAAGAATTAAAACCCGATCTGCTTCCTGTGGCTCAGTCACAGTATTTTATAGCGTTGTGTGTCCCTGTGTGAAGCCAACACTTAGTATTAGTGCAGCTGACGATGGATTCCTGTGTGGTTAGGTTCGGGTTATGTACGGTAGGTTGTTTTTTTTGTTTGTTGTTTCTTTGTAACTGCAGCCATGCACTGTACCAAATGGAAATAATTTGGATCCAGCCTGTTGCTCAGCGCTAACAGACAACAGACCTTCCCCGTAGGTTCTTCATTTTCTAATTAATTCTATAATTGTTCACAACCAAACATGCTGATTAACCAACAATCACTGTGCACACATGGCGATATCAGGAACCAAAGCACTCAGAGACACGACGCTCGAAATGACATTTTGACAAGAACCAGCGGTCTGACAAACCCACTGTAGGTTTATTTATTCTCTGAAGTCTGCCCCCCCCCCTGAGAATTTCATAGACACTGTGTTGCCATGGTGTAACCAATGGAGGTTCCAGGACATGAAGTCAAATGATTCTGGATTCTGGATCCTTCCTCTGGGCTGCTGTGTGGCATTTTGGTGAAAACAACAGAACGGTGTTAAAAAGAGTGACAACATCTTATTTTACCACCTGGAGTTCGAAGAGAAACACAGACACATGTTCCTATTTTTGTCTCCGCTAATAACTGCAAAGGCGGAGAACATATTAGGATTGTTCACACTGATGATTTTATGTTTACTGCTCTGCTTGTATAGACAAGATACAGAAATAGATAATTCTATCAGCAGCCAGACGTACGTAGAAGGCAGATGAATGATAATTAATAATAACGGTGCGCCGCAGCCGAATGACTCCGACGTATTTACTTCACAACAGCCGACACATGAGAACGAACAACACACAATCGCCCAACAAATGGCACCTCCTTGTTACAGAATGCAGAGAATGTTCCTGTACGTTCCTGTAATTAAGGAAGCGGAGAGGAGATGTTCCCCCAGTGGATTTAAAAGAATATCTGCTCGTACTCTCACAAGAAATGAGTGTATTGCAGCTTCGGCCACAATATAATAACAGGTAGAGGCAAAGAGAGTTGAATTACAGTAAAAATGGCCTTGAGCTCATAGGTCGAAGGACAAAAAGTGCCGCTGAGAAGTAATTAATTATGGTTCGACATCCCTCTGCAGCTCAGCCACCACACTTTATCTGTTGCCGTGGCCAACGGTCTACATCCTTTATCGAAACTCCCTCTTTCCCCGAGCATTCCTCCGACAGCTCACAGACGGCACCATGTAAAACTACTTTCAGAACAACTCAAGCTCCACAGTATACCTCCACTCCTCTTTCTGACAAGTGGTGACACAGTAACTGTCGATCTTTCCTCCCCCATTAAGGCGGAGGTTTCACATTTCTCTGCTCCAGGCTGCCTGTGTTCTTCCCCGCCTCTGTATTTCTCTTACACACTCAGAAATGAAATTGTGACTTATCGAACAGCACTCTGCTCGAGCACTGGCTTCCTGACAACGCTGGAGACAACTGTGGATATGTGGTGTGTTGTATTATTTCTTGCATATGCCATTTTTTTTCCCCCCCGTCTGGTCCATTCTTCCATTCTAGTGACTGCACAGGTGTAGAACTATATTCAGCTCAAGTGAAAGAGACACGGGTCACTAAAAAACCTGAAGGATTTATCTATTTTATTTGCTGTTTCCTGTTTTATTTACCTGATGCAGAGTATTTAATGAGCATAGTCTCTCTCTCTCTCTCTCTCTCTCTCACACACACACACACACACACACACACACACGGTGTAACTGATAATTGCTACACACAAGCCAGTGTAACAGTCAATGTGTGATTATTAGACCGTGATTATTAGACCCTGACTGACACTTGTGGGTGGATAGGAGGCTCTGGAGCCACGGCGTGGATCGTCACATGTGCTGAGGGGGGGGTCAAACCAATTATGACCAATATGAATGAAAGTGAGATCTCAGAGAAATGTGTTTTCTTTTTCTCTTGTTTTCGTCAGTCGCTATCAGGGCTCTGTCCTTGATGGCCTCACAATAGCAGAATAAGAGCGAAAGGAGCAAAGCTTCTAGGTTCCCTAGTCTACTGGGAATTAAAGGACCACAGAAGTACAAGAATTTCAATGACGGACTTGAAAAAGTTGCATTGTACAAACACAATGAGGGTCAGGGTTCATACATCGTATGTTTAATTCATATTTTCACCGTTCAGCTAAACTGAACACAGAGATTTCGATACTTTATTCTCAACATTGTCTCATGAATCGTGTCCCATCATCAAATAATTTACATCAGGATGCAGCTAGACATGAGGAGCAGGATCATCTGATGGCAAAACCACGAACAGACCAACGTGAGATCCTCAAACACGCCCGACGGCCGACGGCGAGCAGCAGTTAATAATAATAATAATAATAAAAAAAGATTCATTCATCTTCTTAATTGAAAGCAACTGGTAAACTTGTGTCATTAACCATCTTCAATTAACAAAAAAAAAGAAAAAGAAATGGACATGGGACTAGGGTTTGTATTTCAATCTCCTGTCAAACTGTGACAGTTTTCTTCCCCGCTAGCGCCGCCGTCGTCATGGGGCCGCCGAGGTCCCATTTGAAGTCTGTGACACTAATGAAAACTTTATCACGGCTCTTTTACATAAATGTTTGGCTATTAGACCGCGCGTCGGTCCGATCGAATGGAAATCAGTCCCAATATTTGAGGGACAAATGTACTGATTAAAACCACCGAGGTCACTGTCCCACAACTTCAAATCCACTCAATTCTTTAATCCACATCTGCAGTGGCGCTTGCTAACAATGTTCTAACAAGCACAGTGGGATATTAAAAGTATCTTTTGGTTGTTTCTGATTAGCTGCCACTGAACCCTGACTGTAATCCCATAAGCTCAGCCTCACAGACTCTGAACAAGCCCACTGATGGGAGGAAATGCAGAGGAGTTGTTCCTCCAGCAGTTTTTTTTTTTCTCTCCCCCCCACCGCCCCTCTAATCCATCATTCAAGGTTTATCACACATAACCTTGGACGGAATAATCCTTGCGTGACCCAGATGACCGTACCTTAAACAAAGCGTCGCTCACACATGCCCCAGACGTCGCATTCAGCAACGGCCGAGTGCGATGTAGTAAGTATCATAAAGTCCATCTGGCTGCCGTGTGCACCAACAAATCAATATGCTGCACTATTCATTAATGTTACGCAACCGGAGAAAACTAGCAAAGAGTCACTGCTCAGAAGATAAAGCCTCTTGAATGATATGTAAATCTCATGGTTTTTGCTGACTTGGAGCTACTGCTGTGTGGTACTGCTGTGTGCGTCTATCTTATACCGTGTGAAAAATACAAAGACAGCGTGTGCTGATTCACACTTGATTGTGTACTTTGAATATATTATTATTTACACATTGAATCCAGTGAGCTGACTGGGTACTAGCATCTGAAGCGTCACCTTAATAGTAGTTTGTATTAGTTTGTATATCTCCACATAATGAAATGCCAAAATGAACCAGTTATGAATCTGATTTCTTTTTTTTTTTTGTAATACGTTTTTCTTGTGGGGTGTCTATCCATTTATTTTACTTTGTTTATTTTTTTCCCTTTTTCTTATTTAACAACTTCTGTTATTTCTGTCAGTTTATCGCTTTCTTATTTGCTATGCTACACTACCATTTTATTTTCTTGTTGTTATTTTTGTCCAGTTGTTTATTTGTTACAAACTAAATGGAATCTGAAAGAGTTCTAACTCAAACCCACAGACAGCATTCACTTGGTTTGTTTGCTATGTCTTGGATGAATTCTAGCAGAATTATTTCTACGCAATGTTCTAAAGTGACCTACAGTGTTATTTCCTCCTTCTTCTCGATGCAATGTCAAAAATGCCGAGCTGACATGAGCAAGAACACCTCAACAAAACGTAGTTAACAGTGCCGCATCATCCGATTTAAAGTCAGACAGCAGCTCGCAAAGTTAAGCCCATTTAAATAAACCTGCACACCAATTCTCTTCCTTTCAGTGCTGTGAATTCCAACTGTCATACAGTAGGAGGATGAAATGATTGGTTTGACCCTCAGGTAGATTTCCCCAAGAGGAAGAAAAATGATGGTCATCAATCACCCTCAGTCATTCTGGATGGATTGGCGTATCTGTCTTCATTCCAGCTGTCCGTAGTCATTAGCCGCTCAAATTTTGTGGGTGTCTAAAAGTGTTTACAGGTGATTATCCGAGTTTCGTCACTATCCCGCTGCTCGTGGGCTCATTTGCCATTTTTCTTAAGACATCCATATGGTTTGCTACCAAACGTTATTTAGTGCGGTGTCACTTAATCAAATACAAACACACATATTGCAGACGGCCATGGCCGCACACACATACTCACTGACCTTCCCTCAGTAATTGCTGCCAGCAAATCTCCTTAGAAATGTCAGGTTTAAACATCTGCAATGTGATATTTGACCACTAGGTGGCAGTTACACCAACACAAGGCAAAAAGCATTTGTTTTATGTATTAAAGCATATTCAGCATCCTTAAATTCTCCTAAAATGTGTACCCTTGAAGTTACCTTGGTTGTTCTGGACTCACTCTTCATGGTGGTCAGGGGTACTAGAGAGCCCCCAGAGCAGACCCTGCTGGTCCTTGATGAGGTGGGATGGGACCAGTCTGAGATTGCCGTGATAGTAATAGATGGGTTTGTGGTCGCTGGTCGTTTAACCCAGGGATGAATTTTGACGATTCCACTAAACCGATCCGGCATCTTCCTATTTTGTTCCCCCACACACTCACCGGCAACCCGGTTTTAGCACTGATCTAATTGTCACGTCTCAGATGTGCACGTGCTTGGCTTTTGATGGGCCCTAATTATCATCAGCACAGGTTTACGGGTGTGGGCGGTCAGCAGAGACGGAGGAGCGTTGCCTCTCACTGATTGGGTGATGGATGATGAGAAAGACAGGCGCAGTTGAAGAATGCTTTTGAAACTCCTGCATGGGCATGGCTGCACGCAGGAAACGTACGTCTTCCTACACGGTGATTACTTACTGTTTGAAATACTGTCAAAAGAAGCTGCAATGCCCCCCCCTCCACCCCTTTCTTCTTTTTACTGTTCTCCCTGTTAAATAATAAAAGCATCATATTTTTAATCTGCTTGTGACAGAATACCTGGCATAAATCACACTCTTATGTTTTTTCCTATTTTTTTTTTTTAAACAGCCCTTTAAAGCTATATATAACAAAGTCTATTGATTCCAGGGGCAGGAAGGGGTCAAGTCAACAGCGAATGATTCACATGAAGGAAGGAGAGGAATAGACTGTTTTTTTCAAATTTCAGGTACAAAATGAGTCATCTTGAGAAGTTGTTCAAATTTTTTTGAGACATAATTGTCCGTGATGATACATTGCACTTTACAAACTCACTGAAAATGAACACAGTCTGTAGTTTTTCAATCTCTATCAGCACAATAACTATCTCGGATTGTTTGCTGGTTTTGTAATGCAAAAAAAATAAAAGGTCATAGTTTGGAGATTTCAGGAGTTTCTAAAAATAAAAGGGCTTATCAGGCTTTATGCATTATTAACAGTGGTCATTTTACATACAGAGCAGGAGTTATCTTTCTCGTTGACCTTGCCAATCATGTGGTTGGGTCGGAGCCCATCTCACGCATCTGACATATCCGCATGTGATCAGTGACATTAAAGTTTCTCCCATCAAAGGTTTATCTGCCAGAGAGACATCCATCCTCTGGAAAGAGCTGGAGGTCACGCGAACAGACAATTTGCTATATCAGGTGGAAGCACTTTTCCCCCCGAAAGATGTCAGGAAACGCTTCATGGCTTCTCAGCAAGAACAAGAAAAGCAGTGGGTGCGATTAGGACAGACAACAAATAACGTGCAGCGCCTTAAAGTATGTTATTTAACCTCAAGAAAGGTTTTCTGTGCAGATTAGTCATGATCACTTGAAACGAACTAAATATACCGTTGAAAATTTCAGTAGGATGATAATAAATGACCTCAAAGGCCTGAACAAGTATTTTATTTACTAGAAACAGAATGATGAAGACCGACACAGACGGATGGCGCAGTCACATCATCCATCTCATTGGACATGTATGTACATTCTGTCCGATTATTGAATTCAGATGGGAAACTGTCTCGAGGATGGAGTAGTGAATGCTGGCCACCCCGTAATGTTTCTTGTCATAGAAACTTGGATAATCTAAAGAGCATCTGTCACAGGAAAACGCAGTCAGCAGCAGCTGTCCTTCACTGTCAGCAGCACAACGCCACAGTCTGTCAGCTGGCTCGTACGGCCGCTGCTCATTTTCAACTTATGGATCACTGAGGCAGTCGGG
>CAAKHB010007205.1:189768-212068 GCA_901007665.1 Aeoliscus strigatus | reverse complement strand
GGGGGGGGGGGGGGGGGGGGGGGGGGGGGGGGGGGGGGGGGGGGGGGGGGGGGGGGGGGGGGGGGGGGGGGGGGGGGGGGGGGGGGGGGGGGGGGGGGGGGGGGGGGGGGGGGGGGGGGGGGGGGGGGGGGGGGGGGGGGGGGGGGGGGGGCGATCTGTTTCAAACACACTGTGTCATTCATTCATTCTCAGCAGATGACATATTCACTCATTACTGCTGCAACTCCCAAAAGAAGCTGTTGATATTTCTTCTTTCCCCTCCTTGGAATACTGCTGCATGAAAAAAAAATACAATATGAAATGTCCATTGATAGTAAATATGATCAAATGTGATAAAGGACTATTCATTTTTAAAGGTTCTTTTGCTTTCTATAGATTAACCGGTGTCTTCAGCCTCTTACTACTCTGAATGTGTGTAGACGTGTTTCCTAAATTGGCGACCAAAGTATATGAGACATTCAGTAAATTCGGATTCGCTGGCTCATGACACGGTTGTCTGGGTGTTGGGGTGTAAAGCCATCGGAACAATAATCTGTTATTCTTACCGAGCGTTCAGTGGTTGCGTTCCGTTTTGACCTCAGTAGCAAACGTCCATGACAGAAGGTCCAAATCACATTGTGTCTGAGTATGTTCAGCAGAGAAAAGTTTCAAACGATGTGCAGCAATTACCCATTATGGATTAATTAAACTTGCCAACCCCTTTTTAATCTAAATCTAATTGACTCATTAGCAGATGAATTTCAAAAATTAATGGTCCGGAGAGTGCATGGACCAAACTAAAATTATGTTTTGCTATTCAAGCCTGTGCGTTGGGTTTTAATTTAAAGTACATGGTGGATTAACGCAGCGTGATTTAACATTATATAAGATATATCAGTAAAATTACTGGCGAGTCATTCTATTCAAGTTAAACGTACTTTTGCTCCTTCCCACTGTGTCAGTGCAGTCAGGTTCATATTATTTGAGCTGCACAGACTCTTGTTCATGAAAACCAGCAGAATAAGGATCCTTCAGCCATCCCACTTATGGCTGACAGATCCTCAATATTCAAATAAACACAAATGAGGTGTGGCAAACAGAAAATCGACACATATCTTAAAATATAGCGATACTGCCAAAATGAATAGACACACTAAGGAAAAGCCATTATATCCTGACCATTAACAGTGCATCACTTAGGAAAGAAGCTGATCAGCACTTTTGGAGACGTAAGTGCCATTTCTAGAGACTGATGGCCGCGTGCATTCATGATCATTTGGATATGTGTCCAGTTACTCCGATTCATGGCTCATTAAAGCACAATGAGGCCAAAATGGAATAAAATGTGTTGTTTTCAATAACTTCCGAGGCTCACGTTGTCATGAGGTCACCTTGTTTCTTTTAAGCTAATGTAAATGTACACAGTGCATTTTTTTCCCCCATGTGAAATTAAAAAAAAACAAAGGGCTAACCAAGTCAAAGTGGTTTTAAAAAAATGAATAAATGAAATCTACCACTAGAAGGTCAAATGCAAAGATGAGACTGACATATTATTATTATTATTATTATTAGTAGTAGTAGTTATTTTTGCCATGAAATGATCAGATTTGTGTGTTTAAATGCTGAATTGTGATTCCTTGTATTGAGAACAAGCTCTTCAAATGAATGTATGTATGTGACATGTGACACAGAACTGATCGCCATCAGCGCCCACATGGGGACGTCACGAGCATCACAAATGAAGGTGTGCGGACTTTTTGATGCTCGGTGGTCAATACGATCAGAGAGAACAAACAAACAAACAAACAAAAAAAAAGGATGATCGTTGAGATCATCCTGCATTGAGGACCCCCCCCCTCCACCTTCACCCCATTGCTACGACATCAGATTAAGAGCTATAGATCACCAGAGACTTCTCAATAATTTATATGCAAATGGAATGCCATCTATTAGCCTTTCACTGAATCACTTTAGATTATTGTCGGAAACAGAGCAACGGCTGCACCTGCTCTTCCTCTGCAGGCTTTCCCCACAGAGTGAGTGTTGTCATAAATCCCTATTTATGCACCAACTGGAGATTTTTTAGAGATTTATCCACACATGTGATGCAACATGTTATCATAGCCGTCCTCCCCAGGATGGCAGCAGCTCAGATATGTCAGTGACTGCAAAACCTGAGAAAGCGAATCAGTCGGGTATTAAAGGGACCACGAAAACCACGCCAGCTCGCTGATTGACCTATGATGGCCCATTAAATGGAACTGGACGCTAAAGTGTCGGTGTCATTTATATAAATGGCGAGTGCAAGCAAACGCCAGTCTCAAACCAGTACATGTACCAGTACCAATGGAACTGTAACGTGACATCAGTACACGGCAGCTCCGACTCGAATAATACTTTCTCACTCTTCTTGTGACTTACATAGATTCATAAAATCATCCTGAGATGAGCCTGACCTTTGAAACCTTCTAAAACCATCCTTATATGGGAATACAGCAAGTCTGTGTTGCTATGGGAACCTTCTCCTAGTAGTATATTTAAGCCGTGGTTTAAGTCTCGTTTAGAGACTGAACTCAAATAGATATAGAAGGAAGATTCGCATTGTGTGAGTGTGTGACCCCCCTACAAACCTTGTGAAACAGCGTCAAACTGCGTCTGCCCTGTGGTGTCACTCTTTTTTTTTTTTTTTTAAACTTTATAAATACCCAGCAGCATTACAACAAGGAGAACGGCGTGTCAAAAGGACAGGAAGAAGATGTAACAGCTATTTAAAATCAATTAATCAGCTCCGTTTCATTTAGGGATACAATATGTGTGACTGGTACATGAAATAGTGCTACTTTAATGTGAAATGCACACACTGCAATTTGAAAACAGCCTCCACCTTGAATTTCTCCTGAGACATGGGAGCGCGTACGACCATTGTTTCCGTGGACCTGTGCTGATATATTTGGCTCTTGTGCTGTGCACGGTAATTTTGTTTGCCATTGTTAGAAATGATGGCGGTTTTGGAAGGAGTTTTTTTTTTTTTTTCTTTTTTTTGGAGAGTGATGGGTTAGTGGTGCATCGTTGCTAATTAAAGGACAGCGAGCGTTCAGATGAGAGAAACGCTTTAATTTTGCGGCGGTGACATGCGACTGGAAACATTATGTGCCAGCTATCAACATACATAACAGGTAGGGAGGCATCGGCTGACAGTTTCTCTAATGAAAAACTGGAACACTGCGATGTTCGTCTCCGTCTGCTGTCAGATCATCTGACCAAACATGTCAACACATTCACACCGGTGCTGTTGTCCCCATCACTAATATTTACCATCAGGGCGCGCCAGCACACAGACGCCGTCCAATTATTTGTTCAGTTCCTAAAGCGCAACACAAACTGTATAGAGGACAGTATCTGGAATTTTTTTCTGATTCTAAGCTCATAGTGTTTTGTTTTGTTTTTTTTCCGATGAGTGTGACAAACGTCATCGTAAAAACGTACAGTACGAACGTACAGTAACCACGGATAATTACACTAAATCAATACAATGATTTACTGTGGAATAACATGTCACAGCTAGAAAGGCTTTTTGTAGAGTATGAATTTGGAATATGTTGTTATTTCACTTATGCTGATGAAACTGTCTTGATTTAATGAGAACTTCTTTAGTTTTTGGTTTTGTGCAAATTGGTCTGGGAGGTTTTCAAAATTGCTGCCAACAAACTCACTCGGTGGACCCATTATGGTCAAAACAAAGCAAAACACAAACACACACACACGCACACACACACACAAAAAAAAACTTGCCTTCACAATTTTAATCCATGGTAGGCATTTTTTTCAAAATAAAAGCCAACAGTTGTGGCTGACATCAGAATGTGACCTGACGGCTGATGTGAGGAAACTACTGTTGCCGTGTAACAAGCTGGATGACTTGGGTCTGATCTGTTCCAAACCATCTGCCACTTTGGGTCACTGCATACTGGGGTGAAATGAACATGGACGAATAATTGATCCCAACTATTATTCATTCATTCATTCATTCATTCATTCACTCAACAGTAAACTAGAGTCTTTGGTGTACAATCATTTGCAACCATGTGATGTGGGATCTCTGCAGCACCCACCCCAATTTGTCAGGGAAACCGAGATGATTTTTTTTCATTTTTTTCCAACTTGGATTACCTGTGCTGCTGCTA
Source organism: Aeoliscus strigatus (assembly GCA_901007665.1). NCBI lineage: Eukaryota > Metazoa > Chordata > Actinopteri > Syngnathiformes > Centriscidae > Aeoliscus > Aeoliscus strigatus. The sequence goes on along the minus strand of CAAKHB010007205.1, from coordinate 207,905 downwards.
CATGGCTCCATGAATCCTCTTAAAATCAATTTCTGGAGCTCAAACACAATCTTCATGTAATGGGGACAGGAATATTCAGTATTGCCAAATTAAAATTGAATAACACTGATTCAAAGCAGCTCTCTGAACACACACACACACACACACACACACACATACACTCAGGCACAAAGGAAGAGCAAACAGCTCAATTGTGTGGTGCTGACATCTTTATTTTGATTCAGGAAGATTTACAAAGCAAAACGCATTAGAGTGCAGACCGTCAGGGGAGATACTTAACTTCATATCTGAGGCCTGGTTAATGCTAATGGACAGTTACCATAAACCCAAACTCCGCCTCGTGCTCGTGTCACCCTGAATATGTCGGCAGATATATACGTGTGTATATATATATATTCTATGTCAGGCTGCTCTTTGATTTGTCATTTGGGTGATCTCACATTCTCTTTACACAAAGCGCGGAGGTAAAGCAGGGTGCAAATGAATGGGAACGCGCTGTACAATTGAACATTTGATTAGATTTGATTTAGACCGTGACATACCATCTGTGGTGTGAAAGGTCACCTGGATTGTAGGTGGGCGCAAATACCGTGCTGCTCTCATTCACATAGACCTATGACAAGCAATCAAATAATCCTAGCTTGTTCCATAAATGTTGTGGTGTTTTTTAAAAACCTACTAACTGAACTTACTGAACTAGAAAAGCACTGGGAGAGAACACGTGGATGTTACACACCACTTTAAAGTTAAAAAAGAAACGCGCCAGCATCCCGATTCCTTCCTGTGTGTGTCTTCGTGGTGTTTCGTCGCCCAGGTGTTTCTTACGATCCATAGCACCGCCGTTTGGAGCAGTGTGTGTGCCCTGTCAGAACTGACTCCTCCGGCCCGCTGGGGGTTAGTTTGTGGGTTCGCATTTCTCTTTATTTACTGCTTCCCCTTATCTGACGGTGTCTCCAAACCCCTGGGATCATTTACAGACTATACAGTTGCCTGAAAAATGAGCAAATAAATCACTCGCGCATACGGCTCATTGAACAGATCCATGACAATTTGAAAAACAGTCTGTGTCCTCTTCTGTTTGCTGACTGTGATGAATTTCTGCTACATCAGGCAGCTCAAATTCAGACTGATGTGTTATTGATATATTTTATCATTTGCTATGTCTAAGGATGAGACATTTAACACGGCATAAGGCAATGCTGGGATGGATGTCAAGTGATGGGGGGCATCGTTGGAATTCAGAAAAGGAGTTTGTAACGTGAACTAGAAATTTATCCGGTTGATGATGAATCAGAGATGTCATTTAGATGTAAAGGTGTTATTTTATTTTATTTTATTTTATTTTATTTTATTTTATTTTATTTTATTTTATTTTATTTTATTTTATTTTATTTTATTTTATTTTAAATAAACATGTCCACGTGTTAATATCAACCAGAACATAGATCCCTTTTCCACACTGGTCCTCATATCATAAATGTATTATTTGTTAAGATTTCATGAGGGATTTGTCAGTTATTTAAGAGATATTCAGCAACATATTGAGCAACATTTAGATGGTGGGTCTGGTTTCTGCAGCGGGAATCAATATTTATTCATGTATTCGTGCGTCTGACTGCAGCTATAGCAAGTTGCGTTGGCTGTCAAGTCCTCGGCTGCTGTGCAGTCATTCTCTCCTCTCTCTCATCGTTTTCAGACTCAGCGGGCAACTGTTCAGACAAACAGCACGTAAGATAGACGGAACATTGGACGTATTTGTTTCTCAGCGTTCTGTTCAGACAAGGACCTTTTATGTGGCCAATAAATCGTTTTAAGAACTAATGGTGTCTGGTCAACATCGATACAAACTTTTCTAAACCTGAAAATTCCCCCTTTTTAGCAACAACAGAAGTTGTTCAAGGTTTCTGAGTGGTAGATAAAGTTGAGACATGTTACATATTACAGCCAATACGTACGTCATATTTCTTGTTTGCTAACTTTTCAAATGTGCTTCAGAAGTGCTGCAGCCCAATCACATCGCTATCAAATCTAGTATCGTGCAAAGGTTGAATTTAATGAGCGCTGCATGGAACAGCTGTAAAAGCCCAATGAAATGTTTTTTTATTTCCTTTGCAGTCGTGTCATCCTGGTCAGCTGTTTTACACTCTCGTCCTGTGACCACATTCAACAGCTTGTGTTCCTTATGATCTCATTCAAAACTGCCGACTGCATAGAAAAAAAAGATATATATATATATAACAGTTTTAATCCAAATATGGTGGCATCAGCCTTCAAGGGTTTATATCAAAGCTGAACGGTGTGTGTGTGTGTGTGTGTGTGTGTGTGTGTGTGTGTGGTGAGTGATCTCAGTACAACACGTACAGGATTTGTCCTGAGTTTTCTATTAGACGGTCATTTGCTGTAATTTGTCTGTAAGGTCAAAACACTCAACAGAAGGAAACCTCGCTGCATCCGTGTGTGTTCACGTGTGTGTGCATGAGTGGCTGGTGAAATAAGAGTAATACAGAAATGAACAGGCACCCGGTCCTACTTTCATCTCGATGTGAGATGTGTTCCGGCCCAGAGGACCGAGTGAAGAGATGCGATTGTCCCCATTAGCCACCTTCTTCAGGCAGTGAAGCTGAAGGACCTGTCCAGAGGAATCCAGGACAACAGAAGACCTTCCTTTACCATGGCCCCTCCAACCGGGAGGGGGCTGTTTTTACCTGTTTTCATCTGAAGTGCCCCTGTGTCCTCTTGGATCTAATATGACAATAGGAGATGCACGAGACCTCCTCCCCCATCCAGCTTTGACCCTGAAAGTCTCGTGCAAACACTGCAACGTTGCATTTTGTGACCACAGATAAGGCGACAGGGACTCAAGAAGTGATCAAGAAAAACAGATGACCTCATCTCATCGCCATCAGAAAGGATCGTTTCTGTGGGAGGAGGGTAACCAATCCAACGTGGACGCTTCCTATTTTCAAACTGCAGATGAAGCAGGTGTAAGTTTACAGGGTGATTTCACAACTGCCAGTCAAACGCTATCTTCTCATTCTTTACCCGTTCAACATCCACGGTCACACAACCCTGCTCGGATCAGACTTTCTGCCCAAAGATGTTTGAAGCGTTAATTATGGCGGATGACAAGTGAAAGCAATTTACCCGCCATGAAACATTTATTCCTGTAATTTCCTGACAGCAGGACCCAGCGTCCGTCGCCTTTTAGGGACAGAAACTGTGTTTGGATCAAAAGTAATATAAGACCAGACTTTCAAGAAAATGTGATTTAGCAGGAAAGCAGCAGCACAGAAGACAGTAGATGAATAAATGAATGAGACCCTGTGGCTATCAAAAGACCACCACACTGGGAACCCAATGACATTCATTTGATATGCTGGTCAATAATTGCACATTGATTTAATATTTGAGAAGGGCAATTTAAAGTGAGGGATTGTCAGTATTAAATATTTTATTGTTCACTGTCTCCCAGCTGTACTCCATGTGTATGTCCATTCATTGAAAGGGATTTCACTCCAAAGCAGAATGTGCTACATATTTCAGTCGGACGCATGAAGTCAGTGAATTCTGATCAGAATGAACGTGAGCTGTTGTGTAGGTCTTCATATTGAACATACACATCCCTACATCTATGACGTTATGTTTGCCCCCTCTACCCTCCCCCACCCACAGCTCAGGTTGCCAGAATGCTAGCTAGCTACAGCTCATGTTAGCTAGCTACAGCTCATGTTAGCTAGCTACAGCTCATGTTAGCTAGCTACAGCTCATGTTTGCTAGCTACAGCTCATGTTAGCTAGCTACAGCTCATGTTTGCTAGCTACAGCTCATGTTAGCTATTCTATTATTTCTATATTTCTATATTCTCTCCAGGTACTCTGGCTTCCCCCCTCCAACAGCATGCTGAGGTTAATTGTTCACTCTTGAATCACCCGTAGGTGTGAACGTGAGTGTGAATGTTTGTCTGTCCTTCAAGTGGAAGAAGGTGAATGAATGAGATGATTGTTCCACATGATTTCCAGATCAATTATTACTAAAAACAGTCTATGTTGAGACTGCCATTATTTAATCAGCTGCTAGCAAAACAACCTCTGACCATGTTCATAGGGAAAAACCTCCTGTTGCTCCATTTCACAACAAATCTGTGTTAAAATACGACGGCGGGCGTTTATCATGATTGTAAATGTATATATCTGTAGTAAATATTTATATGCAGTACCTAAATATAGACTGACTAGTTTGTTGCAGTTAGCATCACAGAGCTGCAGCTTTTCTGGAACATTTCCACTTTTACGGTCGACCCTAGCGCCATTGAGTTGTTCCAGTCGTAGTAAATAAACCGTTACGCAGTCGCCACAGGCTCTAAATTGAGAATTGCAGTATATAAAAAAAGAAAAAAACACACATAGGGTAATCTACTCAAGACTCTCGCCTGGCTCTCCCAGCCAGTGTGTGCTGTTTGCCGTGCACAGCGCGAGTGGGAGAGATGATGAGTGTGTGGCGGGGGGGGGTCACTTTTTTCTGCTGCCCACCTTGGCACACGACGAGCTTGTCTTCAGATCAGAGCTTTTGCCATGAACTGGAGGTTGGCAATGAATCCAAGTGGCCAGGGGAGATAAGGCAGCCTGTGGGACATTACAGATGCAGGCATTAGCTGAGTGGAGACTTGATGGAGAGCAGGGCAAGCTGAGGCCTTTGATAATGCTGCCGATGTTTACCGCCACTACTCAAGAACGAGGCATTCTGCAGAGCAGTTCCAGACTTCACTGCTGACGTGCCGAACAGATGCACACACACAGAATGATCAGACTGTTTTTTTTCTGTACCACGTTGCCTCTCTCAAGGCAAAGGGAGGAGACATCTTTAGAACGTGTGTATACGATTCTGTTGTGTTGCACTCCTTTAGTGCAAATGACTTGTCTTTCAGGGGGTGTGTGTTTAATCATACATGTCTGATAAACCTTTTGTCATCAGTTGCCATTCAGTTATAACGTCTCTCTATGTGCCTCCTTCTTCCTTTCCTTTTTTTTTTTCTTTTTTTCACCTTCCTGACACACAGGCGATTCCCAGAGGATTTCTAGCATGCCACGTTTTTCAGCTCTCAGCTTATCTGACAGTAACAGCGCCTGTCCCATCCGGAATCTAACATTTACTGTACCATCCCTCTGCCCCTTCACTAGCTTCAAGTCGCTCTGCCATTTTCTATTTGTGCCAATTCTGCAATGCAAAAAGACAACCCTGACCGCGGGGGGAGGAGAACATTTGACAAAGTAGCTGTCACTTTCTGTCTGTGTTTTTCTGGCATAAAAGAAATGGAATGAAATAGGCTCAAAAGAACCAAAAAAAAAAAAATACAAGGACCGTCCATGTTTTACTGTGCAACCAAATTGTTGTTCATCACAAAAGATACAATTTGTGTCACCAGATGCACCTAAAACAACAAATAAATTATGGCTGATGTTTATTTTTTTTTTTACATTTTTTCTTTCTGAATAGAACATGTACAGTGTATGTTCATATCGTATATTCCAAGGTTGAACTGCTGGATGCAGATGTCTGTCAAGACCTCATTACTTAAATACGCGTAACACCAGCAGACGGATGTAGTGTGTGACCAACAGCATTGATTTATGGGAAATGAATGATGTTTGACCTTCTGCAGTAAAATAAACTTCAATTCGACAGGTGTACTGGAATACACCCCCAAGTGAGTGATTTTTCATCATATTACCACACCTCTGATGTGACCATGCTTTGAAGGGCGTTTTGCTGTTTTTTTAATACGTCAACAGCGTGGATCTTCCTGTTAATTAACTATAATACATAAAAAAAGGGAATTAATTTGTCTTGTTCCAGTTTACTGAGGGATCATACATCACAGAAGCAGAATTCTAAACGCAGCGCTGACTTCAACTCCTATTTCATTCCAGACAGACCAGTGGCTCACCAAATTAAATACAGGGATATCTCCCGGTCTCAACCTCTATACTTCATGGTTTCAAGGTTTCATTTAATATGCTCCGTCCACAAATTAACTGGAGGTAATTTGAAATTTAATATGGAAAAGGGATATAATGAAGGGTCGCGTGTGCTGTGTGATGAAATAATGGATAATCCATCTTACAGCCCATGCGGGCCAAGAACACACACATCTATTTATCGATCTATGTTCTTTGTTACCAGTTTGTCTGTTTCGCTTTGGATTATCATGAACATTTTACCATGTGATGTCTGTTGGCCAAAGGAACACTAATTGTACAGCACAGGTTCAGCTGCAACCGGCGACAAGTTGTAATTCTTTCGGTGGCCACTGGGTGTTTTTCCTCCTGTCTCCTTCATGACGTTACATTTCATGATGACTCAGCACTTTATTTGGAACGTAAGGTTGGCTGCTCGGAGTGTCAGTCCATGATTACTGCTTCAAGGCTGCTGTACTCTATACTCGGTGTCTCTTACCAAGGTTTTGTCTCTTGTCTTTTGTCCTTTTCATTGACAAACAATGGCTTCGATAAAACATTCACTATTCTTACATGACATTTATTGCTATGACACCGACATTTAAACTTTTCTTTTTTTTGGTTATTTCGGCTGCATCAGGTCCCTCCAGCTTACTCACTTTATTATAAATTGTTTGAAACCAATAAAATATTTCCATTGAAACCATCCATGATGTGGAGCAGTGTGTGATTGGGCTTCACCGTGATGAAAGAACGGATGACAGTATTTTCAATATTTTTCTTTTGGATTGTTGCTTAAACCAGTTACTAAATGGACACTTCAGCGTTGTTGGTTATCCTTTCTATAAAAAAATATTATTTTACCACTCGTGCATTTTGTGACATAACTGTTGATATAAAAATGTCAATGTGACCTCCAGCAGCAAGTCCATTTAGTGTAAGAAAGTCTGCCAGGGGGCCGACAGCAGTTTTTATGTTTTTCCTTCACTCTTACCATTTCTTTTTAACAGCTTTTTGCCACTGGCTTTGGATGCCGGTAGCTGTTTTGCCCTGTGGGGAACATTTTCTCGGGTGACTCTTGCCAATCACATACCTACTTCCTAAAGGGCTGTGCCAGTTCCTTGCTTTGCAGTCGAACATGTGCACAACCTTTTTACTTGCATCCAGCTCACCTAATTATCCTTGTGCTATGAGGCATGTCAGAATGTTTTCGTTCCTGCCACTTCCGAGCTGGTTCCCAGCCTGAAGTCTTTAATTGGTCTTCATTATACAGGTATATGGGAAGACAAACAACATGCAGGTAAAGGCTTTCCCTCTTCTTTGTGTGTTGCTTGATAGTGGGTTTGGTGGTTTTTCATGATGATCTTGCAGTTATTCCAGCACAGATTTTTCCTTTTTTGTATGACAGGAGATTCATAGTTTTCAATATTGACCAGTCCATTTGTTTTAATAATGTGGAGAAATCAGACAGTGGTGCAGATTTAATTTCAGACAAAAGGAATTTCAAAATGTTGTTGACCAGTCCTATTTAAGTAGAACATACAGATGTGTTGAAGGACTTTTGCATTGTCATATAACCACAACTGGAGATTGTTTCTCCAGGCTATGGCATGGAATTTTGTGTTTCTGATATTTTGCAATATGAGGGTATAACATTTTAAAAAAAGACTTTCTTTTTCCACAAAAAACTGACATGTTGTCCTTTTTACAAAAAAGTCATGCTACAGCATGTCAATTTTTTTTTGTAAAAATGCAACATGCTATATAGCATGACTTTCAAGAAAAAAAAACATGCTATATGCCACAGCAGAAAGAAAGACACGCCGTCTTTCTTTTTAAAAAAACGACATGCTATAGCATCTTTTATGCTTTTATAAAGTCATGCCACTTAAAAAGTCATGACGTAAAAAAATGAACATGCTACAGCATCACTTTAAAAAAAAGGAATGTTATAGCACTTTTTTCAAGAACAAAAAAATGACATGCTATAGCATGATTTTAGAAAAAAAATCAACATGCTAGAGCATTACTTTTTTGTAAAAAAACAAAATGACTTTCAAAAAAAATCGACATGCTAAAGCATGACTTTTTGATAAAAAATTAGTTTTTTTTAAGAACAAAAAAAGTCATACTATAGCGTGTCGTTTTTTTAAATGAGTCATATGTTTTTTCGTGAACGTCATTCAAAAAGTCATGCTATCCCATGACATTTTGTCAAGAAAAAAATATTTTTTTTACAAAAAAGTGCTGCAGTATGTTTTTTTATAAGAGTCATGCTATAGTATGATTTTTTAAAAAAGACTGACATGCTATAGCATGACTTTAAAAAACATTAACATGTTCTAGCATGACTAGCATAACTTTTTTCACAAAAAAGTCACAAAACATTATAGCGTGACTTTAAAAAAAACAACAGCTATAGCATGACATTTTTTCAAGAAAAAAATTGATACGCTATAGCATGAACAAAAAGTTCTTGCTATAGTATGTAATTTTTTTTTGAAAAAAGTCATGCTATAGTATGGCTTTTTAAAACTAAAAGTCATGTTATAGCATGTCGATTATTTTTTTTTTTTGTAAAATAAAAAGCCAACATTTTTAAGAGCAAAAAAAAGACATGCATTGTTTTCTTTTAAAAACACATAGCATGACTTGAAAAAATAAAAAAAAATTACATGCTACAGCATGATTAAAAAAATATCATGCTATAGCATGTCTTTTTTTTACAAAACAGCATTCATTCATTCTCTGCTGCTTATTCCAGTGATAGGTATGCTGGAGCCTATTCCAGCTGTTGATGGGAGAGGGGCAGGGTACACCCCAATAACCCAACATAGAAAGATCCCAAGTTAGGAAGCGAACCTGAGACCTTCTTACAATGAGGCAACAGTGCTAACCACCACACCACTGTGTTACCCATGAAATACCATGTCAATTTTATGAAAACTCATGATATAGCATGTCGATTAAAAACTATAAAAAAAAAAAAAAAAAAAAAACTGACAAGCTATGTGACTTTGTAAAAAATGACATGCTACATGATTTTTCAAGAACAAAAAAGCATGACTGTTTTTCACAAAATATGTATTATATATTTTCTCAAGAAAAAATCGATATGCTATAGCTTGTCGTTTTTTGCAAAAAAGTCATCGATTTAAAAAAAGTATGTCTTTTTTTAAAATAAAAGTCATGATATAGCATGTCGATTTTTTTTTTAAAAAGTCATGATATAGCATGTCGATTTATTTCTTGAAAAAGTTGACAGACTATAGTATGACTTATTTCGTCATGCTATAGCCTTTTTTTTTTTCATTTTTCATTTTCAGATTTTATATATAGAAATATATAATGAAAAAGACAACAATAAACACAAATTTATGAAGAGGGAATAATCTTTATTCAGGTTAACTATATTCAGTACTTAATTTTTCCCTCATTTTAATCTAAAAGTCATACTATAACATGACTTTCTTACAAAAAACATACAATAGCATGGATTTTTTTTCACAAAAAATTTACACTATAGCATGACTTATTTAAAAGAATTTCCAGAAAAAAATTGATATGCTATAGGATGTCTTTTTTTTCTTTTTTTACAAAAAAGGTCATGCTATACTATGTTGCTTTTTTTTTAATACGTCATGCTATAGAAAAAAAACCCTGATATGCTATAGCATGTCGATATTTTATTTAAAGTAATGCTGTTGCATGTCAATTTTTTGGTATGAAACATCTATGTCAAAAAAAAAAAATCATGAAAATGCTAGATTTTCTTGATGAAGAAAAAAATCATGATACTATATTATTTTCAGATGCTTTTTTTTTTCATATGACTACGTTTCAAACTTAATGCCATTTTCATATCTGGAAAGTGAGGGTTAATAAACCCTAATAAAACCTGACATATCCCTTCTCAAACTATGCTAGAATACTACAATATATTCTGATTCGATACAAAACTCACATTTACGCTTTTGGTGTCAACCTACCTGACATTTATTTAAAATCCAATTTTGCTCAGGTGCGAGGAGGATATCAAGTCTCCATCGAGTTTTGTGTCAGCGCCTTAATGAAGGAAGCAATGCGAAGACTTCGAGGCTGATGAATATGAGCAGATGTCAGAACGCGATTGGACACATATTCCATCAATTTCACCCTGTACCTGCAAGAAAATAAAATGTTGAGGAACTCACTGAACAAACAGAGGCCCACACAGCACATTATGTTAAACTAGATGCTGAAGTATGGTGTGTGTGTGTGTGTGTGTGTGTGCGCGTCAGGATCTGTCATTGGACTGTTGGAATTTGAAAAAAAACCAAACCAAAAACCCCAAAACAATCTGAACACATTCTCATTCCTGTCCGTCAAATAACCCTGGTCCCAGCTCATCAAATAGTGCTGCTTTCTCACCCTTACCTTCTGACACACAGCACACTCATCTTATCCAACTACAACATTTACTTGTTTTAACAGTCTGGTTTGAGTTTGCTTTAATAAATACATTTAAAAAAACATCAGAAAAAACACAATTTAAATAGAGTTAACGCCTGCTGCATGTCCTCCGTTCGGTCAGATGTCATGTGTTTGACTCAAAGGGATGAGAATGCTCTCGTATACTTAATACGTGCAGAATCTTTCATGAGATTCGGATTCGCCCCCATGTTTTCCTGCGGTAGTAACTGCCAATTAGTCCGTCCGGCACACACTGGTGTGCACCTTGGTGGAATCAAACAGAGCAGCTGAAAAAAAAACAAAAAACAAAACAAAGGTGTAAATAATGCGAGAAAGTCAAAGTTTCCCTTCTTGAAGTGAAATGAGCTTATATGACTCCTCTTGTGGAAAATGCCAGAATTTGACAGAAAGGCAAACCAGTGCAAAAGGTCTTCTGTTGATGACTTGCTTCGACTGATATAGCAAAATATTGGCATTTTACTAAAAATGCCTCCTGACATTTCCGTCATTTTCTAATTCTTTTCTGTCAACGTGACCTTTTCTTGGCCTCTGCTGTGAACATTTCCTCGGTGTAACATTATCAAGATGCTTTGGAGGCTCGTGCGCCGCTTCTTTCATAGGACCGTTGAAGCTCAATACAGAGGGGGCGCCATCACAAACGCCGATATCCAGTCATGTTGTTCGGTCCGTTTACCTCCTGTCTCTCAAATGAACCTGCTGCGTGAACTTTCGGCCATCATTTGTCACGTGACCCGAGCTCTGAACGGACAGAGGTCAATATATGTGCATTGTGCAATATTGTCGCCGTCCGTTCCATTCTTGTTCATCAAACCCGGCTGAATAAAGAAACTCAGCCATAGCATTAAAACTGTCTTCCATTATCGAGGCGTTGGAGCGTTGAGTATTTGCCAGCTTGTTCCCAGACACATCAATGCACAATGCAAACTAGTCACACGCTGCTTGAAAGCCAATTTAATTAGACAAGCCTCTCTCAACATTCTTAAACAAGACATCTTAAGACCTAATAAGACGTCAAACAATTCGGGCATTTCCTGTCCCCAGGAAATCAGCCCCATTGTCTGTGAATATTTGTTGGCAACTGGATGCACCGGGCTTTGTTCTGTGAAGCTTGAAGCACAATCAGTCTGGCACAGTAACTTTAGATTTTCAGGCACACACATGTGACTCCAAACATGGAGGCAAAAAAAAAAAAAAAGTTATTTTCACACATCGGCACATCTGCTCTGTCGTTTCTGTTGTTTGGGTACAGCAAAGGGTATCAAAGAGACTCAGGCTCGGGCAGGGAGGCGGGTTTTAGGGAACTTCACAAGGAGCAGGCATTTTAACGTTTCATCAACCGTAGACAGAACACACACACACACACACACACACACTAAGAGGAACACAAACACAGGAAGTACAGAATGAAAATACAACTCAAAAGCAAATATATGATGAGAATTCTGCGGATTAAAAGACGGATCGGAGTGTGTTCAAAAATCTGAAAAACGCATCAACCAAACTGTGTGAAACCAAAAGAAAGAGAAATGTCGACCAACATATGTGGTCACATTTGAATTGACCGGGTCGGGTTCTTTTCTGTTTTATCTAGAAGAACGGCCACTGTCAAGATCCAAGTGGCAAGTCCATAATTTGCACACACAGTAACGGCGTTGGGAGTTCTGTGAAAATAAGACGATGCAGAACTAAGGATGCAATTCTACAAGGACAAGATTCAGGCCAGATTCCTGGGAGATTTCCAGTTTTCAACAAATTCATTTCAATTTTTCTTTTTCTTTTTCTTCTCTCGACTTCAATATCATTGAGAAAACGTCGTGGCTGCTCTCTCCGCTCTGACCGGCCTGGTATTAATAATTGCCTTCTCCTTATTCTGAGTCCAGGGGCGAGATGAAGCTGTTAATTGTACAGGCCTGCAGACATTGCACTCACTCGTCGCTCCCAACGAAACTAATAATCTGGAGTCGGAGACATTTTCCAAAATAAAGTTAGCTGATGACCTTCAAGCTGACCCCCCCCACGCTGTTTTTGGGTGCTTTTTCAAAGGGTTTTTTTTTTTTGAAGCAACATACAATTCTATTGATGAAAACTGAAATCAGTCAATTGTCACAAGAGGAATCTGGACAAACTCCACTCAATAAGTCATGCTTCACTCGACACAATAAATAATACATCACCCCCCATCAATGAATCCACCCGCTCACATTAAACAATAACAAGGAGAGGAAGGGAACAGGTGAGTGAGAGAGCAGCTCAATTTCATCCTACAAATAAGGCCGAGCTGACCAGCTGGGGCCTCTGCACGCGGGAACATCGAGACTGACAGCTGCCAGAGAGCTTACGGACCCGTCAGAGCTCCTGATGACCTCCGATGGCTGAAAAGTATTTTCAGGAATGCAAGTGGTGGAGGCAGCGCTGAGGTCAGGATCTGGTGTTTTTTTTTTTTTTTTAATCTTTGATTTGTAAAGGTGGGCGGTCTTCTTCAGTTGTACTTTTTTTTTTTTTTTTTTTTTAAACCAAACAACTATGAAAAGCTGTGAAACAATTCCTGGGAATTTGTGTCAATATGGAACATACCCCACGCAGCTCTGTGATGACTGGATGAACTGAGTCTGAGTCGGGGCTGGCGTGTAATGACGACTGCTGCGGACATCTTCAGCATCCATAAGAAGAACATGAGGTGGATAACGACGGTTTTCTCACGACATGGGGCTGCTTTATATTTCGCTCCATTCAAGCTCTCTACGTTTACAGCCCCCGTGAGCCGGTTCTGCTTTGCTTATTATCTCTGACTACGGCTGAAGGCTGCGTGAATTTCTCGTCTACCAGGAGTTGAGACTTAACAGGGGATTGAGTTTGATACCTCCCGTGTCGGACGGACTGAGCTCATCGGAAGCCATTTGAATCGAGTTTATTTCACGGCCACACTTGGTTGCTTTCATTAGAAAGACGATCTCAGGGAACCATCTCTTCTCCTTTCAGTAACAGCGTTTCCTGGGTTTGATATGAATGTTGACAGACCTACGGTACCTACATACAAACACCGGTTAAATTCTGTTCACAGAAACATCCATCAAGGACGCGTTCGACGCAGGAGACGTTCTCGTACACATACATCCTGCTTCTTCAAACTCACCATTTGCTTCACTAAATATACACGACTTTGTTGACATTTGTAAAATATCTCTTGAACTTTGAAGCAGAAGTGAAGCTGAAATTAAACCATCCTTGTAGAGACTGTGTACAATTAATTTCCTCGGTTGCCTGGATACCTGGTTTTCTGTGGCACAAAGATTAGCTGCAGCTTGAAACCAGCCTGGACTCCTGTTGTTGATTTGTTTCTGGTAAATGAATGAATTTTCTTATCTCGTTTGTCAGTGATGAACGTTTGATTTGCCGAGCGCCGCAGCTCGTCGATGGCACAGATCAGATTTTATTTCAGATTCAGTAGTCGATGCTTATTCAGCACGTCAGCGTGAACTAAATTCAAACCTAGCTTAAGAGAACACACACATGCACACACACACTTTTGATTCTAATATTTTCAATGAAAAAGAGAAAAAAATCTACTAAATTACAACTTTTTTTTTTTTGAGAAACCTGAAGCCTCGGCATCGTCTGACCTCCGATGCAGTGCTGTTGCAGTGTCATCTCCCACGTCGTCTGCAGTGGCCCCAACAGTGGGAAAGGTGGGAAAAATCGGTTCGGCTGTAAAGCGTTTGCAGAAACTCTCATAGCGTCCCACATTTTACATCTCGCTCCTCTTTTACTTGTCATCAGCTTGTCTGATGGTTTTCCCTCAGCTCAGCTGATGACGTTTCTGATATGCCGCAGAGAAACAGCTGGATACGACTGTAGGTGTGCAGGGCTGCTTGAAAAAAAGCATTTCCGCGAGTATCGCTTCCAACTTTCTTTGTAACTCAGGATACTTTTGAACAGAGTGACTCAGAAGTAGCTAAAAAAAAAAAAAAAAGAGTCTGCACTGGATCTCAGTTTAGGATTTCAGATGAAGAGTAATTCACAAAACAAGCTCAGTGTGAGCACAATTAAAAGTTGTTGACCATGATATAAAACAGGAGAATTCATGACAGGATTGACACCGCGCTCAAACATGTAGGTGCAGATGATGATGATGATAAAACATCGCACATGCTCGATACATACACCCAAGTCGACGCGTTGTTTACCGCTTCAGGTTCGCTGCAGTCGAGCAAAAGCTTTCTTCCTCTGCTCCCGATCACGCGGCACTAAGATCATCGCATCATCACTCGCCTGCAGTGGGAATGACGCAGCTACATTCACAGCCCTCATTTTGTTGACCATTCGACAGAAGCTTTATCTCAGGCTGATATGATGATTCAGGATATCGTCCAGAGTCTTTGTGGTACTAAATACACCCGTTTGTTGTTCCCTGGCCAGTGTTTCCTTACTGAGCTAATGCGGAGGGATGGTAACACTAAATTCCTCCTGATCGGACCATGGCTTTTAAAAAAAAATACTCAATCTGTGTAACTCGGGCTGTGAATGCCTTCTATTGAACTGAGGAAAAAAAAAAAAACAACTGCGTCTGCAGTTTTGTCCCCATCACTTCCATTAAAGGTGCATTAGGAAGAGAACTTTCAGGGAGAAACAACGACGAGGAGCAGAACCCTTTTCAGTGTCCCTGCACCCAGATGACCACATGAACACAACGGAAACCCTTTTTATGAACACATTGTTGAACAAAAAAGTCTGGAGTAAAACTTTAGCTTTCTGTCCAAGATGAAACAATGGAACTTGGCAGCGTTTCCTGTGTAAAATAAAACAGACAAACAGACGTTTTTTGACAGGACGCAGTACGACACCACAGCCTAAAAGGATAAACGACTGGTCCTGGTGTGTGATGAGTCGAGTCCAGTCAGATTTGATTCGATCGCGCTGACAACAGTCATCTCATGATTCTCAGAATACATACTAATTCACATGAGTAATGAGTTGTGAGGAAATACTTCCACACAATCTAGACAGTTTCCCATCTCCAAGCAGTGATGGGAAACCGTCTAGATTGGACCGTGCCAATCAGCACTTTCATCATCTTCTGGGATTTCTGTGATCAGCCGTGATCAAATCAAACGCGGAGGGTGGTCTCTTTAGGTTTTATTTCTGTTTTTTTTTTTCTCCCCCTGTTGAACTTTTAGGAAATTAATAGAAGAAACACGGTCGGGCCCCGTGCCCAGAGCTTGAACTCCATCCTGACCCAGCTGTACACTAATCAATTAAATATTGATGAAGTGTTGTACGTTTGTATCTCACCGTGGCACCTTTTGGCACGGCTACAGCGAGGAGGGAAGGTGCCAGAGCAGCTAAAATTAACAACTCTGTCTTTGAGTCTCCTGGATTGTGTCACATGCTGCCACCTTGGCAGGCTCTTCCTCGGGTTTGCCTCCGGTAATACCCTGCAAGCCAAGTAGGAGAATAAACACACACATTGTATACTGGAGGCACTGCGGTATGTCGGATGAAGATCCTGGCTGACTTTGTCAAAGTGATTAAACACCAGAATGGTAACACAAGATTAATGTGTGTAATTAGCTGAGCTTATTTCCTGAGGATGGTTTTTAGGGACGCACCCACTTTCCGGCTGTCTATCGCTATCTAACGGTATTCACGTTGTTGTTAGCCGCCTCAGTATCTGTGATGTGGCTGATGTTTTCTGTTGATGTAAAATGTTTTGGTTTTTTTTTTTGTTGTTGTTGTTTGTTTCGGCACACTCGTGTCAAATCTGCCTACCCTAACTTCAACGCCCTCTCCGTTTGGCAGCGATCTGTGCAAAGCATCCAGCCAGCAGAGTCTCTTTTTAGCAGCTCATGTACCCACATAAATAACCACAACTGCGTGAGAGAGTCTTTGAGAGCATCGACTGTACTCGGATGTTATGTAACTTCCGTTCTGTGTGGTAAAACAGAAAAAAACCCACCTTTGAACTTCACATATTCTGCTCTGTGGATGAAACCCAATGACTGGTGATGGAGAACTGAGCAGGAAACACTCACGGGCCAACGAGAGCATGTAGCAGCCAGACGTCAGCATGCCCCACTAGCTTTGACAGAATGACTTTTCCTCTAAATCCCGGGTTTGCACTGCAAAACGTTTGAAACCAACCAATGTTTTTCTGTCTCCTTCGGCTGGCGCGCCGCAAGTCCGCCGCCGTGTTTGCTCAAGGAGCCTGGCGTGACTGCCTGAGACTCTGGGAGACCACGGCTCCCTGGAATCCTCTGGAAAGGTGTGTGTCCCTGCATCTCGACTGGATCGCTTCGAGTGCGAAGTACATCGGCGGGCATGTCGAGGCTGGGAGCGGAGTGTGCGTAGCCAGACGTTGCGTGGTGAAAGCCTCTACCTCCCGCTGTCCGACTGGATTTTTCCAGCCCAAAATAGTTGCAGCCAGGGGTGGACAACCTGGGACCGGAATACCGTCAAGCTTCCACCACCCACGGGACCGAGGTGTTATTAATGTAATATAACACATAAACCGATGTGGGCGGCGCCTTTGAACCTGCCTGTTGTGAACGTGTCTCTTTATCCGCTGCATGAAAAAAAATACAAAGTACAACTCTGGAGGTGGCTCAAGGAATGAATGACTGATGGTAGGCCGCAGTGTCTCTCAGCATGTGAACAGAACGACATCTTCCATCGTGCCAAATGCAGTGACCTCCCTGACATCATCTTTGAGAAGTACATCTATATTTACTCATTCATTTATTTATTTCTTACAGGAAACGCAAACGCAGCGCAGCCATTGACTCGCTGTCTCCTCTGTCAGTATAATATCTGCTTTCTTCTTTCATCACTGAACAAGTGACAACTCTTTTTGTCAGCGCCGCGCAAACGCTACGTCTCGTTTTTAGCTCGCAGTCTGTTGTCAGGCACACATATCTCCGATGGCAGAACAATCCCTTTATTTGTCAAGACCACAATTAATACGTCCAGCCTGATCAACTACTAAGTGATATGATGGTTGCAAGAGAAGGCTGAAATACTACTAATATCAAGTACTGATTGGACTGATGAGTGTATAACATTCATGTAACTAGAAAAGCACTCGCAGTGGTCAGACCTCCTCCAATCAGCTCATTTCCATTTCCATTTTCACCAAGTCTGCTACCGGTGGCTAAAGATGCAGATACGCCACAAGCATCCAGACATGTCAAGTGTTTCCTTCTTCTACCTATGGGCGGGAACACATGAGGATGAGAAACATGAACCATTACAGGCCAGAGATCCTAGTAGATGGGTTGGCTGGTTGTCTTCACTCACCAGCTGTCCTCTGAGGGAGCGGCGGCGCCGTGTGGGGCTGAGAGGCCAACAGTTAACTGGCCAGATCTGGATCGATCCGGGGTCACGGAAAAAGGCAGACATCGGGCATGGAGGTCAGCACAGCGATGTGCTCCTCTTTAACTTACTGATTTGTGCTTTAACCCTTTTGACTGTGACTTTTTACCGGTTCCTCTCGACGCTACACAGCTTTCAACCACGCAGTGGATATGTACTTCTGATCGTGAACCAACGGTGAATAAATGCAGTTTGTTCTTTGTTTATAGTATATATATATTTATATATATATATATATATATATATATATATATATATATATATATATATATAATATATATATATATATATATATATATATATATATATATATATATATATATATATATATATATATATATATAA
>CAAKHB010007205.1:155932-181452 GCA_901007665.1 Aeoliscus strigatus | reverse complement strand
ACAGACGATCCTGTGATACACACACACACACACACACACACACACACACACACACACACACACACACACACACACACACACACACACACGTATACAGCAAGACTTTAAATTAAATGCCAGAAATAAATATGTGCAAAGCAGGAAAAAAGAAACTGCTTTCTGGTGGGAATCAGAAATGGAGCGTGAAGCTTATGAAACAGCGATGCCACAGGCTCACACAATTATCTTTCAATTCCCATGGCAAAGCAATGTTATTGTTCCAACAATATTTTTCTGCTGAAAAAAATCCTGTGAAATTGTTAGCAATTTACCAGAGGATCTGTTGCATCAGGGTTGGCCATGTACCGTTAATAGCAAAGAATGTGGTGGGCTGAAAACGGGGTCAGATAAAACAGCATCTGGGCAAATATCTGTGCACTGGCACGTTTCACAGCACAGCAGCATTGATGGTCACATCTTGTTCTACAGGCTGGATGTATACCAAATCCACATTCACAAAGTGTTAAGACAGAAAAAAGACGGACAGATGCTACATATTAGCATCGATGGGGCCAACGGATGAGTCACTAATACTCCAGGCAGTGCTAAATGTGAACGCTCCTTTTGTTTGGGCACAGTTTGCATCATCATTCGATGCTTTAAAAAACGTTTGTAATATTAAGGGCTTTATCAAATCTATGGGAAATGCAACTTCTTTGTCTCCTTACGTTTGAACTGAGGGATTTTACAGCCCCCAGAAATCTTTTAAAGCCCAAAAGACGATGGGTGATTTTGATTAAATTACACGACGAGACATAAAAAATACTCTTGAGGATGACAACAACACTGTTAGCTGTCTGAAAGCATTGGCCTTTTCTGTTTTTATCTCAACGCGATTGTCAGTACATAACAGGAACATTTGCATCCTAATGTGCACGTTTCACAGCTGACATTAGGGATGTACCTGAATAGAAATGCTCCTCACATTAAAGCAGTGTGACGCTGTCCATGAATAAGTCGGCGCCACGATTGTCCGTCTCGTTGAACTTCACCGATTGCAACATTGAACTTTCCCTAACAAGCCGTTTCATTTACTATTTATTATGGCTGAGAGCTGACCGTTCCCGGCTGTCACTCACAGGAAAGCCACGATGAGGAGGAGAAGGCCGGATGAGAGGGAGATAGCCAGAAGAAAAGCCTGAAGTGGCAGCTTCTGTCGAAGCCTGTTGTGTTTGTGTGTGTGTGTTCAGTGTTGTTTTTGTATTCTTATTGTATTATATTTAGTTATTCATTTTACCAAATAAAGGTAACCAAGACATGGTGTTTTTTTAACACAAAACATTTTTTAATCAAAACAAAGAACCTAAATAAAGAATTAAGAATTAAAATAAAGAACAAAAAACAACAACAACAACAAAAAAAACAGATCCTACGCAATGACCTACACACTAACACGATACTACATTATCTGTATGTAAGTATTTGTTAATGCAGCATAGAAACGCATCACTGATCTGTTTGAGCACAAATATGTAGCTGGACCACAGCGCGGTTGCTAAGAGATTTAAACTGCATGACAATTCTCATTGTTGTCAAAAGGTAAAAAATGTTACAGAGCATATGAAATAGGTGACTTTTATTCACTTTCATAAACTACATAAAGAGGTTGCTACTTTGAAGAAAAGCTTTTCTTCCTGATAATTATACAAACAGTTCCGTGCTATTTTTCAGGGGCGTCTGCGCCAATTAACGTCTATGTGCTGGGGCTGTGTCGGACACTTTTCACACCTGAATTGCTTGACTCCGATTTCCACATTGTAATATGGTGTCCTTCTCCTCACGATGCACCAGGGACCGACTCCTGGTACCCACGGGGGCGGTGTCTGTTGTTGACTGAGATTGCCCCGTGTCACTGAGTAGGAAGGGAGCCCATTACAGTGTGACCCCACAGGGTCACCAAGAGGGTGCAATCAATCTCCAGGTGAATACGTCTGCCACAGCATCTCAGAGAAGAATTATATTGTCAGCATTGTCATGAGACAAAATCAGAGCCACGCAGTACTGTACAATATGAATGGCGTTATATACGCTGTTGTTCAAAACCATAAAATGTCTGAAACGTGTTTAAGCTGAGACGAGCTGTCTCGTTTTCTACTACTGAGTCGCATTAAAAGAAAGAACACACTGGGTCCTCAGATCTCACTCTGGGGATCTGAGAGCCTCTTCCCCGCTCTTCGTCTGGTGACAAATGAAACGTACAGCTGTACGATCCATAAATTGTCTCCCCAACACACACCTTCTTCCCAGATGCTCAGACCGCCCGGTGCAGTGGTCTGTTAGTTCTACACGTCAATCTTCCAGTCACCACCCAAAGCGTGTGACCGTAGGTGAGGGTTGGGACATAAATTGACTGGAACATTAAGATAGAATCCTTGAGGCTCACAAGGATCATCACAGCTACTTGTCTTGTACGACACGAGGGGGGGACCCCAACACCTCACCAAAGTCCAGCTTTATCTGCATCTCATTTGTCACTTTTAACACAGTTGTATGCTAGTTTTCATAGTTTGCATATTCAGCTCAAAAAACATCAGATAACCTGTTCAAAATGAAGTAATGCAGAGGTTTATTTTTTTTTATTTCAATTATTGAAGGCTTATGAAGGCTAATATGTAATATTTTAGTGTGGGTTTTCAGACAACTCCTCCCAGTGGATGAAGGAACCCTGACCATATTTCATGGTAATCCGTCCACAGGACCAGACACGCCGACCAGCCAATATTTCTGTCCCTTGTGGCGCCATTAGTGCGGTTACAAACTTTCCCATGATCCCAGAGACTCAGAAAAAAAGTCCCTGCTGATAGCTGACACAGTGTGTGTGTGTGTGTGTGTGTGTGTACGCACACGTATGTGCATGCTCCAAACTGCAAGCAGGGTTCTCCCTTGGCGAGGGGTAGATTGATTAGCGATGAGGTCATAATTGCTGACTGAATCACACCCATAGTTAATCAATCTTTGGCTGAAGGATGAATTCGTTGGGTGAAAAAGGACAATACTTCATGAGGTGATGCACGGTTGATAAAGGACATATTCATTCATCATGGGTGGCTTTACTTGATGGATACGCAGGCGTCAATGGTGGGACCATTCATCAATCAGCAGGGGGGAGGTCAGCTTTGAAGATCAAAGTCAAGCACCCAACTCGTCCGTATGGGAGATCCACAGAGATACGGTATGGACGTAATGGGATTTCAAAGGGATGTGAGGATGTAATTACCTGCTGCATTCCACCTTCAAGTATCCATTTTGTCTCATAATCTTTGGGTTAACTAGACGTGGGAATAGATTAACCCTTGCTGTCCTTCATTAGACAACTTACAGGGAAAAAAAAAACTGCACTTTTTACAACCGACATCCAATCAGCACCGACGCTAATCGCAGAAAGAACAATGACGTCCTCGGTATGTAGTGTTTTCTTTGGATCAGCATCTGTCTGCTGGAAATCCAAACAATCCGTGTCCGCCCCCAAATCCGGCCCAGCTCGTGGACAAGGTTGGTTCAAAGGCAGAGACCAAAACAACCAGTGACATCACAGGTAAACACGGGCCTGAAGACCTACCGACACTGAGAATGAGAACTTCAAAAGATGAGTCCACATTACGGGATTACTGACAGGGCGATTTTATGACATATACAAACACTCACATACAAAATCTAACACTACACAAAATTGCAGAGACTCATGAGTGAGATTAAAAAACAAAAATCCCGCAGTGATCAAAACATTGTTTATAAAGATGTTATCTAGAAGGACATCTGGAGCGCGCAGCAGTCGTGCTGTGCGGTTTGGGAAGACATGATGATGATGGAGAGACGTTCACGTTCACAAGAACGAATAATTCTAGATCAACCAGGTTCAAAGACAGCTGGCTGAGAGGAAACAAAAATGCCATGGTATTCGTGCTTGTTGTGGTTCAGTGTCAGTGTCTATATGTGGAGCGCATAGTCATCATTGGACTGGCAACATATCTGACATGATCATCCTCTGCCGTCGTGTTTGGATTTCTGAGTCGGAAAAGTCTGAGAACAAGAACTTTTTGCGCAATTGCAGTTTTTTTGTTTTGTGTTTTTTTTTTTTGTTGTTTTTTTGCTGGATGTTCCCTGGCTCAAGCGGAGAGTATAAATCCAAGCTTAAACAGCCTGTTTTTCTTCTCTAATACCACTGATGTCACTAAACATGGAAGAAATTCTTCAGCCATTATTACACATACTGAGGATTTAAACTTAGGCTTCAACAGTGGTTGCACATAAATAAAGTGTGTGTGCTTGCGGCATACATCACCTTATTTTTCAAATTTATCAGATTGCTTCCTCAGAACGGAGTGTTGCATTGTTAATTGATGCCTTGGACAGTGTCTAAGCAGGGATCATTTGCATACTAGATCTTATTTTGTTTGGAGAAAAGCTGCCATAAAATACCCGACAGACACGGCTCCGCGGCAGGAGACGCTCGCTTTTCACGTTTGAAAAATTCCTTTCATTTTAATGCCGTTTCTGACATTCCTTTTCTGGGTTCACAATGAAATACACTGAACCTCTCGAATTATGAATCTGAGAGCGGCCCTTTGATGTCAGCTCCTTTTGAACCAAATTCAATAACCATAATAGAGATGAAGGGAACAGAAGCAATTTTTCACTGTGCTTTCTGCCATCCAAAGCACTGTACTGCCTCCTGCACCGTATACCGCCCCTCTCTTCCACAGAGGCTTATTGAAATGCCCAAAAGCAAATATTATTTCATTCAGATGGCAAGCTATTTCCACTCTCGCCATGACTGCGCTAAGCCCAGGCGGTATACATTAGCTTGACGTCACAATCTAAACTGCCCGATTTGTCAACGCCTTTTGCACGTTTGACCAGCTTGCTCTTCTCGCTCTACATCTATGTTCCTCTTCTGGGTGCTTTAACAGGGATTTAAATACCACATAGGCCTTCTGACAGCATTAACAAGCTCTTCCGAGCTAACCTGTCAGATTCAGGATTTAATAATCTGCTTGTAGTGACTCGACAATTTAGCCATTTTTGATGTTTCAGCAATCTTCTTCTTCCATGATATCAAACTCAAATAGATTTATTTAATTTCACAATTATTAACAAAACCATGTTTAATGTGCCATTGCTTTCAGTGTAATGAATGAATTAAAGTGCTTAACCTGAGATTAGGGAACAGACGTGTATCCCCCTGCTCTCCCTTTTGCCCATATAATCAAATTTACAACCTGTGAATAAAATTAATTAAAGTCATATGCGGTTGGATATCTGGGTTTAATAAACGTTAATGGAGACTTTCTGTTCATCACCACAAGCAATTTAAAGGTATCCAGTACAATGGGCTGAGTGGGCGTGGGGGGGTCACTGGCAGACAGCAACAGTTAGCCTCCATTTCAACGTCACCCACATAAGACGATGTAGTTTGGGATTGATTTTCTCCGTGCTTCTGTTGCTTTTGCCTCCACAGCTCGCCAGGTGGAACAGTTCCTATGTCGAGAGAGAGACCGCAGGTGTCATGAGGCGTTCACCTGTTGGACAGGTGGAGTCGCCAGTCGGCAGAAACGGTAAAACGGATGCACAGATCTGAGCTAACGCCTCGTCTGCCGGGTGGTCCGAGATACACAGGGCCTGCACCGAAACTGACCTCAGCTCATCTCAACTTCCATCCCCTGCTCCAGTAATTTCCATTTCCAAATTGACTTCACATCGGTCCCGTTTTCCTTCCTTTGTTTAAATATATCAATACTCATAAATGCATCAATAAGCTCGGGGACACGTTTTGTTTCCTGCACATAGTAATGAATGTATTGATTTAAATTGGATTCTGGCCAGAACTCCGCTCTGGTGATGACAGTGTTTCTGCAGGCAATAAGGTGAGGAGATTGAAAACAGGCCCCAGAGTGAAGGGACAAGCATGAGAGGAGGTTAAAGACAAGTGAAAACAGTGTTTGATTATACATACTGTATATGGTTATGGTTAAAGAAATATATCCTTCCAGAATGTTTTTTTTTCCCAAAAAATCTATAAATCGAATGTGTTATATTTACGCAATGCCTGTGTTTGTCTCACTGAAATGAAAGCCACAACACCAAACTGAATTTCCCAAGAACCACATAAATTGTGTTTTATGCTAGATTTCACCATTTTAATATGTTGCTTGGAACGCAGCGTGGATATATTCCGCTCCCTGTATTCTCAGGAAAGCAATAGCTCTATTTGACAAATGCAGATATTTTTAAATAGCATTTTTAATGTGTGATATGAATAATAGGCTCGTATGAGATTATCTTGTGCCCGAAAATGACAATATTTCGAACTTTCCCACCATCCTGCAGGCTGCTGAGCCTTGAAATGAAAAGAATAAAGTAAATCGCCACATCTCGCACCTTTCGCACTAGTTTGCCGTATTAGAATTTCCCCCCCGCTACTAAAATTCACAGCGGTAGCCCTTTTATTTTTGCTGCCGGATTAATGGTCTTCTATGTTTCTACATTAAGAATACAGACAGTGGAAATAAGAAATCCACTCTGCAGCTATGTGAAACTCGTCTCGGGTGCGTGTTCATTGTGAAATGTCCCAACGTCTGTCTCATTTAAAAGTTTTTTCTTGTGTGCCCCCCATCGCCCAATTTCTAGCCCCCCCCTCCCTTTTTTATGTACAGCTTTGCTGTGTCATTAGGTTTTTCAAAGCAGCTCTGAGCACATGTACCAAAGTCTATATTTAATGTGCAAGTAGAAGCATCATAAATCTCAGAAGCACTCATCAGTTTTTTTCTTTTTTTTTCCTCCAATGGCAGTCGAAATCACTCAGCAGATGAAAAAGCTGACACTTCTCTCTTTGGTCGGGTGCAGAATGGAAGCTATCTGGATGTAGATTCTCTTGACTTCTGCCTCATTTATCAAGCGATGAGCGCCGCGGCGAGACAACGCCGACACTCAGTTGGTCTCAGTCACCGGCACATGCACACCGCACCCTCTGTTCTCCGAGACGTTTAATAAGTGACGCTGATTCACGGATTTGTTGCTTCGACAAAAACGAAAAAGTCAACGCCCACAGCTGTGGTTGCTGTTGATATGAGGTGAAATAAGGTCATGAATGTGGTTATTGTTTGCTAATTCACAGCATACATTGTTTTTTTGTTTGAATAAAGTTTGTGACTGTGAGAAACGATGGTCTGAATGTGTAATGTGCATCATTTGAACTGTCTAGTCAAGACAGACATGAATGAAAGAGATGATTTCTTCATGCATAACTCTTGCCTAGTTCATGTAAGCTTTGCTCCTTAGATATCCATCCTTAATCCATATTCAGAGCTGCTCTCTATTGATTGGGTGTGTTCGAGATAAGAGGGGATGCTGAATTGCACAGAGATAATACATTCTATGGATCACAGGAATGCAAATCAAATCAGATACCCATGCAAATTTGTGCCAAAGTCATCTTAAAGCAAAAGTATTTTATTAATTCATATTCCAAGTCCCCCCGCCCTCCTCAGTCAGTATCCATGTGATTAGCATTTTTAGCTCATTTCGCTGGGATACACAGCGTGTGCGAGCAATTTTAGGAAAATAATGAATGACCTGATGTTTTCCAGGGATACTTTTCTTCTTACAATATATGAGCAGAACGTGTGACACTAAGTCTCAAAGTTCTGGATCACTACTTTTGCTCGGACCACGTCCCTTAACGGGACCACGCAGAAGATGACCAACGAGCCAACGCTATTATCTTGGTCAGTTCTGTGCGACACAGGTTTTCAGTGTCATCTTACAAAAAGACCACTGCTATTGACCACGTGAACCTAGTTATCCCTCAGTACTCGGAAATTCCAAGAAATATCATTCCGGCAGGGTGTTTCCTTCACAGAAAAAGGTCAACCCCCCCCCCCGCGTCAATACTGAATATTCCTTTTCAGTTAATTGATAATGTGAAAGTCAGTCAGTCAATCAAATCAAATGGAGCCACGACTGCAACAGTCAAATGAGCTACCAGGCCTCTGAGCTGTCAGTTACATTACTGCTGCAAAGCGTGCTTTGCATACTCAGGCCAACACTGGACCACGCCAGTTCATTAATTGATCTTCCGAATTCCCTCACGAGCAAACTCAATAGGACATCTTCTGTGTGCCCTCCACGGAGAATTTCCTCATGTATCCCACGATCTGTGCGTGGAATGCAACTTGTGGTTCATCTTCGTCTGCTGGATGTGACCACAGGTCGATGTGTGTTGCTAATGAGCGGGCGGAGGGTCAAAGTGTCGGCTGAGGTCTCCTGCTGTTGCCTGAACATACTTGTTTTCTGTTCAGTGTCGTTTATCCGTGACTATGAATGTCTCCCTATGTCTGGTTTCGGATATGTTTTGCCGTTTTCTATATTTGACAGGAATTTGAATAAAGACACTCCTGCTGGGCGCGTTTAAATGCAACACACAGCCCAACTCTTCACTGCTCAACAACAACAACAACAACAACAACCTCGTCCATTAATCTAGCCCACAAATACCGCAGCACTGGCTAAGACGAGGGAGATCTGTCTTTGTTGAGCCCATCACACCGCAGTTTGAGTCCTCCCTGGAGAGACAATGCTGGATGGATGTTCAACACGCTGATGGGCACTCGTCCAACGTGTCAGGAAGTTCGGGCTTGAATGAATCTCCTTCACATGTGTCTCGACATCCAAATCAACGTTCTCGTTGCCGCCCTACTTTCCAGCGGCATTCCAGATGCCAGAACAAAACACCGGTATTAAACCTGGGATGTGTCCAATCGTGGTATTTGCGACAGGAAGCCGTGTTATGTTTTCCGTTACATATGATGTCCGGTGAGGCACAGAAACAGAAGAAACTGTAAATGTGTCGGACTGCTCCGGAGCCTTTACCTTCTTCAGACGTCATCACCTAACCTCTGCCGTTGTCACAGACATGAAAGCCATTATGGGTCGGCGTGTTGTGAATATATGTTCTTTTCTATGACAACATTATAATCTAGTGGCGATTGTATTTCCAAGTTACTCCACTCTGCTGCCAATCCTCGGTGCCCTGCAGTAACCCCGGTTTCCTTCCATCACCTGCACACCCACCTCTCATTTCCCAGTCACCTCCCCTTCTATATATACACCAGCACATTTCCTTTGTTCTCTCGCAGATCATAAACGTACTCGTCAGGCTTTGGGCTCCGGCGTGTCACCACTGTTCCCAATTTTCCCGGTTTTGACCTTGTTCTCGTCTGCGGCCGCCTCCACCTCGACTCCCGCTGCTGCGGTCGTCTCAAAGCAGCAGTCACATTACATTCTGCATATAAATGTAGAAATTTCACTTCACCTATTTCAGCTTTGTCCTTGTTTACGTGCAAAGTGGCAAAGTGTCCAGTGTTACTGATAGTTGCCAGGCTCGGAGGGAGGAAAGAATAGGTGGAAGGGAGGATACCTCGCTCTGCAAACACGAGCATCAGCCTGAAGGGAAACGGTATTCCACTCTGCCGCCTCGTATCTGTTTGCACATGTCAAATTTTCAAGTTGAAATCAGTCTTTGAAATTAAACTCACACAAACACACGGCTGAACTCTCTTCTCTCACAAACCGATGGCTTTAAACATACATCAGTGTTCGCCCAGAGGTCCCACAAGGTTTGTGGAACACTTTCATTTATCAGCCTGTGTACAACACTCCATCTGATCCCCCTCAGTCCATGAGGACGGGCTTCTCTCTCGACAATGATTTAATCTTCGCAGTAATTCGGCACCCACACTCAATGGACGTGAGTGCAGTTCTACATTACAACGCAGATCAAAACAAGGAGTCCAAAGCTGGTGCGGATGGGGTTGCGTTCAATAGATTGTTTTCTTTTTTTTCCACAAGTCGTTAAAAAATGAGAAAAGTCAAGCTCAAAACCGGAGTGAGGCGTCTGCGGGGCGAAAACAAATCGATAGACAGAGCAGATGAATCCAATTGCGGCTCATCAGATGAATCCTCTGGGATAGCTGGGTGCGCTTGAACACTGCCCACCCATTACTACTCAATCCTCACCAAATCCCAACACAAAGCCACCATATCTGGCAGCGCAACCACGCTTCACACTCGACACGGAGGGAACAGACAGTAAAGAGCTTCATGCTGGACGTGATGATGGAAATCTCCTTTTGGTATTGTGAGATATAAAAGCTTCAAGTGTGTGGATGTGTTTGTAAAACATCCGTTTTCGTTCCATTTCCACTGATTTGCCATGAGCTTTCCACCCCCTGTGCTTAATTCACTATCTGTAATGGGATGTTGTCAAGCTAAATTCTGCATTGTGTCGTGCTTGTACATGTGTGGTCATGTGAAGTCAATGTTAAATCGCTGGACGGAGAATTTTTACTTAGACATTTAGAATAAATTGTTCATCTTTCATTCATTTGCAGTCACATAACGCCAGCATTAAATAACGCCATAAAGTCCAAGATGAAGCTGATGAAGAAGCACCTCAGTGGCATTGGAGAAGCGTGGGGCTGCCTTGGCACTAACAGCAGCTACTATGAACCTCAGTGAGCTACTGGAGGAGTGATTGAAGTTGTTTTGCTCGGCGCTAACAAATGTGCTGTCACATACAATGCTGCAGAATAAAACATGACCCCGGTGACATCGTAGTCAGGGACGTGGACGGACCTACAGTCGAGATGTTCTCAATGCGCTCCATCCAGCCTCACGTGTCGCGCTGAATTGCTGGACTAACCTTCAGCATTTATGTGGCACTGCCATCCAGGTAGAGACCACAATAAAGGAAAAGGACACGGTGACATTGCAAGTTGGCCGTTTTCAAAGCTTGAACCTGTGACCATCTGGTTACCGGGCAGTCTCAGGAAACACAAAGCCAACCCGCCTGCTGTTAGGTAATGAACGTCCATAAGAACAAAAAAAAAAAAAAAAAAAAAAAAAAAGAAAAATGTAGTTTTTACACATGCAGCCAACACATGCCCCTAATCCCGCTGGAAGACTTTATAACACATATTTGAAATTTATCTCTGGTGGTGATTAAACGATCAGCTGATCGTTGCGGTCGTCGTTGAGCTAGAAACTCCAGCTGCTGAGGCTCATACAAGGTTTTATGTGATAACATGAGAAACGCGGTTACTGACCTAGACAATATCAACAACAACAGGACTTCCTGTTGGGTGGATATTGTCTTCGCAGCTTTGCTTACCTGCACATTAGTTTTTGTATTGGCTCAGCAGTCCTCCACATGAGACCAGGGAGCCTGTTTTTGTTTCATCTGTCTGTGGATGTGATTATTTTCCGTTGCCGCATTGGTTTATTAATTCCAACGATGTCTTGTTATTCAAATCAGGTGTTTTTGTTATTTTAATTTTTTTTCCACTGATTGAGACACAGTCCAGCAATACCGCTGACTTTTGGAGACTTTCTTTGTGGGTGGCAAGCTGATCATTTCCTTTTAGCCTGGAAGGGATTTCGGTAAGATGTATGACATGTTGATAAGACTGTGGCAGGAGGACATGAATAATCAATGAAGTCAAATGTATATCCTCCTGCTCTACGTTAGGATGTCATTTATCAAATTCTGTTTTGTTTTTTGTTTTTTTGTCACAGACCTGCTGATTTTTACAGGAATACAATAAATGTTGAGTTAAAATGTGTCTTTCCAGTGTCATAATTCAACATGTGTCATATTTATCAATACACCAGCTGAACAACCATCAATCAAATACTAGTTCCATATTCTTCTTCTTTTTTCTTTTTCTTTTTTTTTTTTTTAAAGTTCATTCTGCTGACATCTGCATTATCACATGATTATTTTAAGGACAGTTTCTTCAGTCAGAGTCAGCGAGGTTCAGAATTGACCGGGCATGACTGACAGCAATGCTATATTCGATTGTGATTTAAGGTATGATGCTGTATTGGTTCCATAGATTTTCTTTGTGGATGAAACTGACAAACAATGTTTAACATGGTTCTTTGCATCAGTAGCACTGGTTTTATGAGAACAAATATTCCACATCGTAAGAATATTTACTCTACATACAGAACATGCAGCTGTGATCTTCGGAGAACGCTTATTTTCCCTATGTAAAAGTGACCTATACTAAATGGAAGTGACATGTGCCAGCGAGCAGCCGCATTTATTATCATCACAGAAAAAAAAAATAGAAAGAAAAGCAGACAATGTCACATGTATTGAGCGGATTTGCCAGTGCAGGCCAGGAGGATGGATAACACCCAAAAAAATCTGGTGACTCATGTTCGAGACCAGCTGCGATTTAAAAGATAAAATGTTGCCAGGAACCTGATGGTTCCCAACATGTATCCCGATATATCCAAGCTTATATCTAACGAGAGCTCAACGCTGATTTGTTATAAAACAAAGGGGTATGTCCGTTTAAGAAGCACGCCGATGTGGAACAAACGACTTTTCTGATTGTTTATGTTGGACGACTTGTGTAAGTTTATCATTCCCACGCCGCTTGTGCGGCCTCTGGTGAATATAAGCTATAAACTGGAGATTTATGAGGAGATTGCAGCGTATCTCCCTTGCAAAGGAGAGAAATGTTGGTGTGAGTCTGAAAACAGCACACAGCCAGCAGTGCTGTGATAATTTAAAAGCTTTTCTCACAGATTTAATTGAAGCCAAGCGAAGTCACAAGGGACAGAAACAGCGCTGTTATTTTTCTGACAAAGCTTTACCCATAAATGACGACGCTATATTTGCCTTTAAACAAACAGCAGTCTTCCGTCACTGATGTGGCTCAAATTCCGTAAACAACATGTGTCATGCAGTGCCGCATTAAATTGGTTGGTGGTTTGTGTGTAATTGGTCATGAACAGACTTCCTACCATTCTTGTGAGATACAATTTTAACAGAATAATCACCTTGTTATTTTGGCTGATCGCTGCAAGTAACTAACTAGTAATTAACCCATCCCGACATTGCACAGAACAAGTTGTGTTCATTTGACCTTGAATATATATTTCATAAAGATATAAAGGCGGGTTGAAATCAGTTTCAACGGATTTCATTTCATCGTGTTACGGATTATGTTCATCGAATTTGAGTTTCCCAGCTCACAAACTCTTAACAAGACAAGCCAGTCTGCTGAAAATGTAACTGAAGCCAGTCATTCAGATTACATGAAGACAGCCGCACACTGAATAACGATGGGCCTAGTCTGACTATCTTCACCCAGACTCAACCGAGAGGGCGCAGGAACTCTGTGTGAAGGATCGTATTCTCTGTCACCAGTGCTGGACGTGAGAGTTAAAAAAAAAAAGAAAAAGTCACTAGAGAGAATAGCGACTAGAAATTGATATATTCACTGAGCAGAGTAGAGAGAAATATCTACCAAGATTTATGCAGTGATATATCGGCATATACCAGCAGCAGAAACAGTAACGTCCCTGGGACCTGTTCATGCATTCTACTTCTAAACATTGTGTTTTACTTACTGTCACTAGTTCAGTTCATCGTTATCTTTTTTTTTTCCTTCCTCCATTTTCTCTGGCGCCATTTAGTTGAGAGAAAAAAAAATCATTGCATAGTCATTTGCATGCAGGAAGCCCGGGGAAAAAGTGATGTAGTATTCCTTTTGCAGAGGCTGTCAGAAGTATCTGTCACTGGCAAGACGATTTAAAGAAGAATATTTGTCAAACACACACTGGAAACGGTAACAAGGATACTGATATTACACAGTAACAGACAGTGACATTCAGGGAATTTGGTGATTTATGAAGCTGTTTAATTGGGCCGTGACACTGAGCTTCCTGTTCTTGTCTGTGTTCGTTCACTTCAAATGATCTGCTGATATCTGCCGCACACTAGTGTCACATAAAACTGGGTCTGAAAATTATCAGCAGGTGTTTGTTCATCATGGGACATAAATTGCAGACAGTCTTGATACCGTGGATTAGAAACACACTTTTGCTAGCAAAGAGAACCCCCCCCCCCCCAATGATCTTAACACCAGCCGGGGGGTGGCGGGGTACAGTTTTTTCTTTTTTCTGAGCGTTATCTGTGATGTGATGAGGAAAACATTCAACGTCAGCTCACACGCACAGGATGCTTTTGATGGCTGTAGCTCGTATTTTTCTGCTCTTTCTGCTGTGGTGAGCGTACTTCTCGGCAGAACGGAACACAAGCAGCGTGGAAGTAAACATACATGTGTGGTGCTCCAGGAGCGATTCGGAAATTCAATGCACAATTCCCTCTTGAGGAAAAATGTGTTTGATCTCTGATATCGTGAATAGAGCTCTTGAGTCCTTTATTTGTCTTCCTGTGATGAGTGTTTATTGTGAAAATGGTGCACTGCAGTAAAGGATGAGCTGCGCTATCTCCAAAGCAGAAAGAGAGAAACCTATCTTCAAAATAAAAAAAAAGAACAGATGGACAAAATGTACCTTTACAAATGAACACAGCAACTGTGAAGACACACTTCTTGCCACAGTGCCTGAGCTAACCGCAACATTAGCCTGACACTCGAGCCTGTGATGGTGAATTTTTCATATATATATATGTACACACACACACACACACACACACACAATATGAATATGTGACGTTTGTGACTTCAACCTTGCAGTAGTTTTTGATAAATGTTAAAGTTACTGTACATTTGCTCTGTTGTGTCGCCGTGATGATGTAAACATCCCAATTGTGAAGAAGTAAATACATCCTATGGTGTCTTATCTTCTTTTATATTCTGCAGTAATTTCACTTTTTAAAACAATTTGTGTGCATATATACACACATAAGTTACTGTCTTCCGTTTTGTGTGATACCTGTCGCCCTGCTGCTCCAATCATTTATTTTTAGTGCTTTTGTGCTGTGCTGGCCTTTTTTCCCCCCTCTTTACTAATCATCTCTGGAAAGCATCCACAGTCCAACAACCTAATGCGCAGCTTGACAACAGGCAGCGACCTTCAGCGATGGCTTCCCCAGCATCTCGTTCCCTTTGACCCTGTTTACCATTCGGGCTGTAATTGTCACTTGCTCAAGGCTTTTAAAACCATCAAAAGCTCCTCAGCGCTGGGTGCACGACAGTATATCTCAGCTCTCATCAGAACACTGGACTGCCAGAGAAACTGTCCTCCAAGAGCTAATCCAGCCCCCCGAGGTGCTGTTCCGACCAAACTAATTATTCTCTGTAACCACACCAGCTGGAATACAGCCACTGCAGCTGGAAAATACAGGTTTGGAGTGAAAGATTACAACATGATCCCAGTTTCTGACCTTCATCATCTAGTTCTCTGACATATGTGACACTGCATCACTCTCCTTCAGTCATTACTTATCTCTGTATGTTTTAATACCTGACTGCTTTGCTCTGTGAGGGGATCCATTCGAGTGCTATGCGAAATGGGGACCCAGCTGGTTGTGGAGCATCTCTCAGTGCTGAAGTCTTGACCATCCTTGGGCCAAGAAATATATCAAGGGGTTTCCAGCTTGCGTTATGCTCTCAGAGGAAATAGGCTCCCTGGGGCTTGGGGGCCTTTGCTTGATCCTGTGGTGATACCGAGGATTTACGGGGACTCTCGTGATTAGCCAGAGGGGAAATAGGAAAACAGGGCAATCGCTGCCAGCAGTATCACATCAGAGAAATATGGACGGACACAGCACCCCAACCCACACACACTAGTTTGTACCAAACAGACACACGGCCGCCGACATCAAAACAGAATCAATAATACACAATCTCATTGTGATGCAAAATATGTTTCTGCCACTGTTGCCGAGATATTCTAAAGGTTATTTCAACTTTGTTTTTGTAAACTCAGCATATGAATATGCATCCGTTTTCAACCTTGGAAATCAGCATATTCGCACAATTCATACCTCCTTGATATTGAGATCAGCTGTACGAGTCCCACAAGCACTGTCTCGCCTTGAAGATGAAACACTTGAGATATACAATTTCACAATGTGAGCTCTCTTCCCCTCATCTGCTTGCAAGACTGTTAGTATGATCTATACGAAGAGATGATCCAAGGCTCCGAGTATAAATGAGTTTCTGAACGGACAGACAGACGTTATAATAATTATTTTTTATTTTTATTTTGTTTCCATTTGGGACTGTACAGTACAGTGTGACGTCTACAGACTGCTGGCCTCTGATTGGTCACGCTGTAAGGGACGTTCCAATGTGTGCAAAAACAAAGTAGGTGGTGCAGACATTTCTGTATTTGGTGGCTGATGAGAGCGTTCCAAAAGAAGTGGACCGATCGACCCACTAAAAATAAAATTAAAAAAGTAGATCAGGAGTTTCAAGCATCGCTGTCCCTCTTCTCTTGCTTTATCTGTGACAAGAAGCCACAAACTGAGGAGCAGGTTCATCCTCACCTTGATGTCCTCCATTTTGCGTCAGTGCAGTTTCGCGCAGCCGCTGCCGAGTCGACGCCACTCACGCCGAAGAGTTGCTGAATTATAATGGAAAATGACACGTCTGGTACCAAAAGCCGGTGGAGCGGAGTGGAGCCGAGTACAGTTGGAACTCCATAATGGAAAAGCTGCATTTTACCACACTGTCTTACAGTAGGAGTCTGTTCTCTTCCCAGGGCATCAGATACTGACTCTTTGTCACAACCCTCGGGGACAGATACTGATGAGACACGGCGGGCTGTCCATTATCTCCATGTAAATCCCTTCTCATCATTACCAGACACTCAGCACCACTCTCACCACAGTGTGTGGTGTACCCTGACACAAATCTGGATTTTAACACCAATGTAACGTTGGCCTTAACCTAACCAGACCTAAACCGGAGCGCTAAAATCAATAAACAATCATCTGTGTTTGTTTTGAAGGCCTGAGGCATCGCGACATTTTGATACTAAGAGATTTAATGGTCCGTAATGCTGAATAAACTCTAGAAATTAGATGGTCAATTTCAACATATATATTTACTTCAATTCCTACACTGGGATATTTCATTTTACTAAAACCAATTACAAAGACACTGGTGAATGTGTCACGTCCCGGTGGACTTCCCACTGCTCTGCTCCTTGTCACGTTATGCTTCTGGGGTTGCAAAAAGCAATTAAAAGCACCACCTGTTTCTCCGTGCCTTCTTCCTCCACTCTTGGGTAATTGGAAACCTATGTCTACTGGTGCTGGAGTTCAGCCTCATCTGCACACATCTGCCTCCCGAAATCTCCATGAACTGTGAAACTGCACATAAGATTCATACACGATACGTCCGCAACCGTGTGGTATGGTTTTCTTTATTAAAATAGTGCGTTTAAAATGACTTGACATGTGACAGACATTTTCATGGCTTCAATTACCCAGAAAAAGAACTTCTATATTTTATGTTAAACACACTAATGATGCAGCAAAGAGCTCTGCTAATGCAATGTCTGTTAAAAATACGGAATATGTAGAGACACACTTCACCGTGAGTAAAATGTGTCGCAAAATAATCTGGGTTTGCATTGTTGAAGAGAACCACTGATCTCATGTTAACGTGTTTTATTCCCAGCTTTTATTGTCCAAAAACAATCCTGGTGAGAGTCAACGGCTGTTTAGGTGTATGAATACAGTCATTGTAGGGAAGCACACGTCCTTCAAAACTTGCTGTTAAACTAACGATCCATCCGAAATGACACTGAAAGTTAACAAATGAATAGAGAAAATAAAAGCATTGCTTTCAGCCTTGATCACATTATACTCAACACCCACTTGTTGTCCTTATAGAAAAGCCTCAAAGTGCAGAAACAATTCGAATCAGGCTGCCGCAGAGCTGCCATTGTCTTCCATTAAAAACAATTACAGCGAAGAGAACAATACTGCACCCCCCCCCCCCCCCACACACACACACACATACACATACACACACTTTTACCAGGCATCCTGGATACAATAGCAGCACCTATGTGACGC
Source organism: Aeoliscus strigatus (assembly GCA_901007665.1). NCBI lineage: Eukaryota > Metazoa > Chordata > Actinopteri > Syngnathiformes > Centriscidae > Aeoliscus > Aeoliscus strigatus. Next base: position 163,565 of record CAAKHB010007205.1, on the reverse strand, counting down.
CATTACAACCTGCATAACACAGAGAACAAATCCACAGCACCCAGAGACACTGTACCAACAAGCAGCTGCTTGCTTGGCTCTAAGCACTTAGCATGTGTATAAAACATCCTACACAAATCAAACTGCCTTGTGTTGCTCAGTTTTAATGAATAATTATACACACAGTCAGTAAAACGCTCTGTGCCTGATCACTTACAGATTCCTCATGTGCTTTTTATCTCAGAATTATATCTCTGCCCGATCACCGATGGCTGCTCAAAATATGGATGTGGATTCCTGCGTTTATTTCATTATTTTAGATTTAATGATCATTATGAATATGATAATAAGTCAAACATCTTTGTTTACTCGGCTGATAACACATCACTGCGTGCTTTTAGCATTCTACAATGACCTTTACAAAATATTTCCTGCTGTTCTGATGATGCTCTAACGATTTATTCTTCATTCATCCCATCATCAACTTTTCAAACACTGAGATCATTGTTAAGTAGACAATTTAATACAAATTCTGCTAACTTTAACTCCAGTGCTTGAATCGTTTAGACTGCGTATTAACATATCCACAAAGCTGCAATCATGGCACACACACTTTTTTTTTTTGAGATTATGGCATCTTCATTACCAAACTGTGCCCCTGAAGAGTTAACGCAGCTATTAACCTTTTCAATGAGCCCACTCCAGGCCTCATTAACATTTCAAATCTCAACATGAAAACCAAGTGTATTCACATCAACCAGTATTTGAATTACCAATACATACACATTTAAGGCCATAGTAGATCCTAGAGGACACAACACAAAATCAAGGTAGAATTTCTGTAGCATGTCACCGTGTGGACTTTTTGGATCTGGATGAAATATTCATCAGCGGGACACATTGGTTTTCTGTGTGGAGGTTGCTTGGAGAAAAGGTCTTTTGTCTCTCCATTGCTTTGATGTATCCGAATGTATAATCTTTTGCTCGCCCTTGGAGAAGACAAAACTTGTTTTTTGAAGTAAAGTAAAAAAGATCAACTTGACCATGATAACAACAAAAAAATGTGGGTTATACTGTTATTGGTTAAAAAAAAAGTGGATAATGTGGAGACTCCGTAGGATGGGCTTATTACCGGACAATCTTGGTTGGAAATGTGAAACAAAGGCAAGGACTTTTATACATGTGTTATGGGAATGGAGCTGGATACAACCGTTCAGGGTTAAAATAATAGAACACCTGGGGAAATCTCTGGAGATCTCAGTCTCCCCAAGACGATGCTTCCTACATGACCAAACACAATGCGAGTGTCAAAACATGATTTAACAAAAGATTTTATAAAAGTCTGGATGTTCACAGCAGCCCAAAATATTCTGACGTTATGGAAAAGTATATCCTCCACCAGACTATATAAATGGAAGAGAGGGGGCCATGGGACCATTTCTTTACTATGGTCTTCTAAGAATAACAGGACATGAAATGATGAGATGGTTCAGCTGTGACTAAATTCACATTTATGTTAGGTTCCAACCTGAGTGTGCTAATTACTCTGTATATGCATGTTTTTGTAGGTGCCAGATGCCAGGGACCCGCTGTAACCCCATCCAATTGACATGTCTGAAAGTGTGAAATAAAGAAAATGTGATTAAAAAAAGAAAACTTGGATATGGTGGGAGTAGTAGCAGTATATGGTTCATGCCTCCAGTTCTAATCAATCTTGACCCATGTAAAATGTCCCTTTTTTTGCTCTTTTAACTGGAAAGCACTGTCTCAGCAGGAAGCTAAATGATGCCTTGGCACTATTTCATTTTCTCTTTCTCTGCTCCTCAGTATGCCTCCAATAAAAATCTAGTAAAGGAAGGTAAAGAATCCAATAGTACTTGTTTCCCCAAATCCTGCTGCTACCGTGATGCTATCCAGGTACAGGAAATCCCTTCGTTTGGCAACCACACTGAAAGTCACAGTGCCACACAGGCTTGTCTTTTGGCATTCACTGCGACAAAGCTTGCTTTTGTTCTGCACAGGATGGCACGAAGTGGGACCATCAGAGGCATGAAAGGAGGACGCAAAATAATGAGTGTGGCGATATGAAGCCTGATACAATATTTAAATAACATTTAGCCCATCATGGGACATTGAATAGCCCCAGCAAAGCTCAAAGCAAGAACCCTCTTCAGTGTATTTAATACCAACAAATCACACACACACACAAGTTACCTTTCATAAACTAGAGTACAAATAAACTTGCCAACTTTCATCACAGAGGAGACATCAGCCTGAGATTTACAGATTTAATATATCCATGGACATGTGCTAGCTTCCCTACATAGTGGCCTAAACAACCACTGGGACTCCACGATGACACAGCAAAAGTCGTTTCTAGAAATGTGTTTATCTGCTGAATACATGTTGAAGTTGCTTCATTGCATTGATGGCCAAGTATATTTAGGTGGGAAGAGCCTGGGATAATATTCCATGCATCAAACATGAGCATGGTAAATTGAACAGCGTGTAACACGAGGGCCAGTGAGAATACAAGACACCCTGTTTGTCTACTTCACAAATGGCGTCAACAAGTAGTGACACATCATCCCGACAGCGTTTGACCCTCTGACACCTTCGATCCATGAGGGACAGCCAAGTTCTGGCTGGTCTTGTTCAAACTCCTGTTGCATTTCAAGTGTTTCGTAGCTCAGCTCTAAAAAAGGCCTTTTTTTTTTAGTCTGATTCAGTAAATGAATTGTGATTTCTCACTTAGCTGTGCTGTGGTCTGAGAGGAACTTCTAAGACGATCCACTCATCAGATCAAGAAAACGGACTGGATGCCCCACACGAGTAGTTCTTCTTTCAAAGTAACCCAGCAACATAAGCTACTTACAATGTTACTACATAATCTAGATGGCTGTGACACGACGTGCCACGTGGGAAAAAACTCATATTTGTCAGGCTCACAGACCGTAATTGGTTTGCAGACGCTAATGTCTTATCTTTGGCCGACAGCATTTACCAACAATTGAGACCAGAGAAGGTCTCACCTCATCTTCAGGGCCAAAACTTCAGGTTGTGGTCCACCGAGAGACTGGGAGCCTCGCAGCCAGCGAGGTAGAATCCCGCGACTCTCATGCAGATAGAGTGTTTTCGTCAAGCATCGGCTGCTGCCTGCGCCGATTATCATCAGAGACGCTGGACCGCCCAAAGGACAAGAACACACAGACATACATGCTGCTCTGCTGACAGCTGCATTCAGCAGCGTCTCACTCAGTGCATCATGCCTTCTTCTCAGCGTTTGCTTTGCTACAATAAATTTAATTAAACTATAATCCGGGGCCATGGCATTTACACAACCGTGGACACAGGAGGAACAAGTACATGTTTTTGTGTGGGGTCTCTGTGGGTCTGAAAACACAGAGTATGGTGTGTCTTTTCTTTGGAGCGGCAGTCAATTAGAGCCAAAGATATTTTTGGAACACCTGTTTTGAGCAATGGGCGGGACGTTCAGGCACCACTACTGGTGAAAACAGAAAGATAATAGAAGTGCAATAGACACAGAAATTATGGGCTATTTCTGCGAATAAGGACAAATCCTTGATACTGATTTGATGCCAGAGGAAAAACTACAGTGAAGGTGCCAACGGGTCACAGGGGTGTGCTTATGTTAGCTAGTTCATCAAAATATTGTGTGCGTGTCTCACCAAGATTCCAATATGCAAGGTCAGAATATGGGTGCAATTGCCCATTTACTCTATTTTTATTTGCCATGTGACATCGTTTTGGCCTGATTTCAATCAGTAATTTAACACACACACAACACACACACAAAAAAAAACATGTCTACCGTAATACTCAGAATATAGGCACACTACAAATTCCAAGGCAGACTGCAGCTAGGATGACCGTCTAATGTGAACTTGTTCCAAAGGCTGTGTTTGGAAACTCTTGTTCAACAGGCTCATGTTGAAAGGGCTGTGAAATACATAGATAGAGATGTGTTGATCCAGTGCACGCAAAACTATCAGGATCACACGTAGTAGTTATGCTGCCCGACCACATTACTGTCAACATACTGTTTTACATCCACCAACTGCTGGCAGGGCTGTGATCCAGCTAACGACCGTGGTGGGATCGTTGTCGTGGCTATACTCTGAAGCTACTTGCGTGCTGGACTGTCGACCAGTGACACGACATTTCAGCATCGTGGTCATGGCTCAAACACTGCATCGCAGCATCACTATGGTAACCCTCTGAAGGACTGACAGCATTACCTCCACTCATTGACACATTGTAAAAGGTGGAATACTGTTCCTCAGACACAGCTGTTCCCACCGCATTTTGTTGAAGTCACCAGTGTTTGTGTGCACTGCTGACATTCCCCTTAGGAGCCCGCCATAGTTTCCGGGAAAAAGCCTTCAGGAATACTGATAGTATCCCTACATAAACGCACTCACACATGTCTCCTGGATGAAGAAAACAAACAATTTGAGGCCAGAGAATACATTTGCTTTAAGAAGGGAAGGGTCAGAAGAACTGAAGAAGATGGCATTGATCAAATCTGGATGGAGAGGGATTTATTTTGCTCGTGGAAATCAAAACATGTTTTTCTTACCCGTGTATCACTGAAGAAAACATTGACTCGGGTTTATTAAACGCAGGTTCTCTTGTACCTTGGGCTCTATTGTGCCATTGTATAGTTCCATCTGTTTTTTTCATGGATGCAAAACACGTATCAAATCATACGCGGGGCATTGTATATATATAGGAATGTATGGAAAGATCTGCGGTGCTAGTGTGCATTATCAGTCTGCCACAGTCCACCTGTGTGTGTGTGTGCACATTCATCTAATTATGCGAGGAGCACAGAGACCATGAGACAATTCAATTCCTTTGTAGTAATTGATCCTTCCACCTGAGGGCAGTACTTTCTAATCTAATATCTGATCATTCTGTTTCACATCTCCAATTAAAATACAATACCGTATCATCCTTCAGGTTGAAGTCCTTTGTTTTAGTTTGTTTTACCTCGTACTCTTAAAAGAACACAGCCCCCCCCATACACACACACACACACACATACACACACACACAATATGTTGACATATCAAGACAATGAACACTGCCGACATCAGACAGGTGTGCAGCAGCGGGGTGAATGCACACATGGACTATGTCACATGATGTGTGGCGTCACCATGAAGTCATTAAAAATAATAGAAAAAACAAAACACACACAAAAAAAGTGCACAAATGGAGTCCCACTTTGTTTTGTTGACATACTACAGAGATATCTCTATTTAATTTATCATTCATCTAACATAAGTTCCTTTCAAGAGCTATTAAAAGAGGAAAAAAATCAATTTCCATCATGTTCTTGGGGGGGGGGGGTAGTTAAATAAATCAGACCATGAATGATAGATGAACAAACATCTCCAGAATACACGGTCCTACGAGTGAGTAGGATTTCTGTCCCATTGGGAAGTGACGGGTACATTTTACACAAAGCTCGATGAGCAAAAATGATCCTGGATATAAAAACCTTAATATCTGAATAGTCCTTGGAACAGACTACGGTGCTGGAGAGATCGACATTTTGTCAGCGACCTTCAACTCTGAAATGATGACACAAGTTTGATGTTTTGTTTTTTTTTTTTCTTTGTGCCGCCGTTCAATGACAGCCAGTAGTGACGCAGTGACGAGTACTTTAACGAGTATTTGAAGTCAGAAAAGAATATTATCTGAGTGACAGTCTAATGTGCCACAGCTGACAATTTAAACAAACATATTTCGTTGTTTTCTTTTGCACGTTTAGTCTTGTCTTTGGTTGCGTTTTTCAAGGACTGCAAACAGTCACTTATTGTCTCACGGCAGACGGTGACGCACACAGCCGAGCTCCACTGTATCACTGCTGTTACTTTCCATTCTCTCCAGAAACAATTACATCCTCTTTAATGCAATTCAATTATTTTCACCGTTCAGAGACACGCGCCCGAGGCCTTGGCTGTCTCCTCCTCCTCCTCATCCACAGACCATATTTTAGCTGATGACATACATGGCCACCGATCAGCAGCGAGGATCAGGGAATGGTTTTCTTCGCAAATGAAAAACAATCATTTGAACGGCTCACGTTGGAGTGACAATTTAATTTAGCTCGCAGGGTGGAATATATACCCAACCGTGATAGTGTACAGTCAGACTAAATCTTTGTTTGTCGTAGCAGCTTGGACATAATAAGGAGAGAAATAAATCGATCCAGTTCTCTAACATCATTTGGGAGTGCCAGGACTGATCAGGAAGTGCTCAGTGAAATGGGATGCTGTTAGACTTTCAGTGCAAGTCAGGTAAAACAAGTCGAACACTGGCGGTCTGATTCATTGACGACTTGCTGGGCCAAGTCAAGACAGGGAAGTCCGGTGCAGCAGCCGTCAAACAACGCATTCATCTAAAAGTTTTAGTATGTTCAAGGAAAACCGTGGAGTCAGTGTGCGCATGGTCGACCTACACTCACAGCATCATTTATTGACAACACTGTTTAATGCGGAACAGACCAGTGTGTCTAGTTAAAATCAACAGACAGGCAGTGGATCCATTAATGAGTCATTGATAATTACTACTAACTGGAATTCAGGGCCGTATAGCACATAATGATTAGTTAATAGTGAGCAGACTACATTAATAAATGGTTAATGATAAGTTAATGATGTCATGGAATCATGACATCAAACCCCAGGTCACGTGACTCAGCCACCCCTCTGATAAAGTTTTATCTCAGTGTTTCTAGCTGGTGTTCGCAGAACTGGGCTTTAATAATTAGCTTCCTGTTTGAACTACCACAGTCAAGTACAGGCGCAGCGACTCCCTCTAGAAAGATCACTTTCCATCTTCACCCTCTGCCGTCTTTTTTATCAAGTGTGCCGACGTATCTCTCTGCCCCGAAGACCTGGTATTTCACAAAATGAATCTCATTGATATTGCACTGCTGTACTGTACTTTTTAATGCACTCAAGACATGTTTTTGCATGTGTCACTGATCTACTTACTTGTAAGAACATAAATGAAAGGCAATATGACTTAGATCAGCCGCTAACAGGATTAATGTTAAAAAAAAAAAAGAAAAATGAATAAGTCGGATGATAACAGCAGCAGATTAAAAGAAGATATTCTTCTTAGGAAGACATAATCAACTATAATTCCAGTATTGGGTTGCAGTTGGGTGGATGGGATTGTTATCAAGAGGCTTAATATCCTGTGACTGTTTGAACAATGTTTGAAAAGTCTGATGAAGCTGCTCAATTCTCTCACGTCAAAGTCCAGGAGAAAGGTGTGACGGATGGAAGCGACTCTTACAGGCAGTGAAAGTAATTCAGGTTCTGGTCGATGGTCCTTTTGAACCTACTAGAAATCACTGGGCTTATGAAGAGGGTGTTAAGCTTGTATAAAGAAAATACATTCAACCTTCCCTGCTGGACTATTTCAAAGGCAGACAAACAAACAGACGCAGGTCCAGATGCTCCTCAGTCCCGCATTGCCCATAAATGTTTGCAGCATCAGCTGCCATATAAAATACAACTGTCAAGGACAAACCACTCTCCGAGTGCAATGCCAGGCATTCTACACGCACAAATATTGTGAAATATCCCAGGAAAGACAACCTAGTGGCAACGCA
>CAAKHB010007205.1:126204-155033 GCA_901007665.1 Aeoliscus strigatus | reverse complement strand
CAGTGAGTGCAAAGACAAGACGCAGATATCTCAATTGGGGTTATGCAGCGCTGCTGCACGGCGAGATTAAGACGAAGCAGCCGGCTCAATTACAAACATCCTCAGCTGTTGAACTGCAGCAAACCTCTGTGAAACGTTAATGTGACGCATTCCCTTTTCATTGTGTCAACACTTATGAAGTCACTCGAATCATACTGCAATTAGACAGTGCAGTTGTCTGTGTGTGTGTGTGTGGTGTGGTGTGGTGTGGTGTTGGGGGGGGGGGCACAGAGCTCCTAGTCCCAGTACTTGTGTACATGTATTCACTGTGATGAACGTTAAAACATGAAACCCTCTTTGTGCATTACTTACTTTTTGTTTTATTTCTTTACTTATCTTGTAATCAAATGCGTCATCTGTGGACCAGATTAAATTTAGCGAGGATACAGAATTTAAAAAAAAATATTAATTAGAATGAGATATAAGCTAATTGCGCACACGTGGGCCAGATGTTAAACGTCTGAAAAACAAGAAAAAGCGTGCCAGAGGACAAATTCAGCAGATGGAGGAAATACCATAACCAAGGGAGTGCTACACACAGCTCTAGTGGATAGGTGATGTGCTGTGGAGTATTATCATAACAAATATGCCTTTTTCCACCCACAGGGATGCAAGATATTTTTGCCCCTTTGACTCTGGTGTTCATACGTTGACAGTTTTCTGTAGCTGTGATGTGGGGTTAAATGCTTCCTGTGCTCAGGTGTGATAGAACAATTTTATTTCTGCGATAAGATGCAAAGGAAGCCTTGGTTTTATTTCATTTGCACAACAAAACAGTCAAAGACAGTGTGGCATTTCATTAAGATCCCAATTTCTGGTCAACTGATCCTGAATTTTAGATTATTACATGTGAATATTGTGGACAATATATGAATCCAGAAGCTCACTGCTCAATCTGCACAGCAATATTTAACATCACTGCAAACGTGTTGATACACATTTCTTGAAGAACACGATGAAAATGTCCAAATGTTCTGCTGCCAGCCAGAACAATATATTCACGCCTGACTTCTTGTTTCCACATCGGGAGCGTTTGGCCTGAAAAGAATGGTTCGTTTGTGACGCGTGTGAACGCAGCGCCCAGATGTGGCACAAAATATGCTTCGGCTCAAAACCTGGAGAGGCGGATGGAACATCAGAACGCAGTCAAATAAATCAGTAAAATAACATTTTGCAATCCCGGCGTGCACCGCATTACTTAACATGACATAGAATCCATGTCATGAAATCAGTTGACACACAACATTTGAATGGTTCAATAGCCAAAATGTAGAGAGGGCAAACTTCTATCAGACAATTAAAGCTGATCCCTGAATCAGAACTAAGCAAACAAAATCATATGTCCTAAAAATGGGTTGCAAAATCGCATTAGTGCAGGTTTCACCAACACGTGCAGCAGCAGCGAAAACTGCTAATTGAAGCTATTAATAATGATCACGTCCATTCTTTGGTGAAGTGACTCAAGCCTTATGGGAGTGGTCGCGTCCATTACTGCCGTTTACGCTCGTCTCCAGGGTGAATAGTGATTAAATGGTTTGTAGAGCTTTAAAAAAAAAATGTAAATACCACGGTCACCTCAGACGAACCGATTCTTCTGGGAGTTTGAATTGGTGGTGGAAAGCTTCTCTCATTAAATAATGGAATCTGTCACAGGAAAGTTGGAAGAGAGCGTGGAAACGCTCGGGCCAGTAACTTTTAACATGGAAACGCCCGTTCTGAAGAGCAGATTGAGTGAAAACCCTGAGTTTGTTCATCCTGGAAAGAGGAAACATGTTAGAATTATCCTAATTCATTTCAATGCATCATTGCAGCTGTAAGTCAAGTCATCCACGGACATTAAACGTCTCTCCTGGATGCCGGTTGATTGTATCATGGGAGACTAATCCAACATGCGAAAGGAAACTTTTGAACTGGTGGTCAATATGTCGGCTCAGGAGCCCCGGACGTCTCAGCCGTCAGGAAATAAGTGAATGTGACAATATTTATCTTTCCATACAGTTGGAATAACCGGAGCGCACATTAAACTTTGAGTACCTTCCCAATCATGTTTGTTCTAATTATTAATCTTTAATTAAAGAGAATAACAACAGCAAAGGGAATGTAAAACAGTATAAAATAGAAAAAAAGGTTGGCATCCAAGCTGCTTGTCTCCATCATCTGAGAGAATAAATCATGTAGTTTAACACAACAATTAAACATGCAAGAGGAAAATGATTTTAATCTCCTGGTTATTTGTGTTTAGGGAATACTGCAATAATTTATTTGTATTACTAGTATACTTTCACTACGGTGACATTCACAACTATTGACGATTGAAATACTGCATTTTTTTTTTTTTAATCCTAGTTAACTCATGAATGGAATCAGTACTAAAGCATATGTTGAACTTGTATCTTTATCTTCTCCAGATTGGACTTTAAATTCAGGCTTCTGGGCTGAGGTTTAATTTAGTAATAATAATAATAATAATAATAATAATGAGATGACTGATAGAACATTTGTGTTTGTTTTTTTAGTGTTCTAACATGGGTCACATAGAGGTCACTAACTCCTGTATCTGCAGTCCAAATGGGTAAAACAGTAACAACGACGACATAAACCGTCTTTGTTGTCCAAACACATACAACGTCAAACATCAGAGAACTCTGGCTTGAAGCCACAGTGGCACTTCACCATTCACTCTGGCCCTGTGATTATTGTGTTATATGTGATTTAAAATGTGATCAACATTTTAAACTTGTTTTAGCTCAGTTTGTAATCATGGTGAATGAATTTATGTCTCATCACAAGAGACATTCCAGACATTCCATTCCATTTTTTTCCTCCGCAAATGTAACTGAACATTTCTGGACTACACACAACCCTATGCAAGAACACCGATGTCCATGACATATCACACAGCCTTTTCCACCAACAGCATGTTAAAGACATGATTTTATTTTCATGAGCGATGTCGTTTAAACGCGGACAAGACTTTAAACGTGTTCACAATTAAATCCCGTTGTTAAGATGTGAAAACCAACGGCAGTTTGACAGCTAGCTGGGACAGATGGGCTCAAGTCAGCGGGGATTTCGTGCTGACTTCGTCTTGGGAACATTAAATAAAGAAGATATTGTTCCTTCTAAAACAGCAGTGGGGTTTTGACGGCCTGAGAGGGACTTTTCTTTAAAGTGTGACACAGAACCATCTCATAGAAACAGGAAGGAAATTTCAACGCATGGCTGAGCTGCTGTGTTTATGCTGTAAATAATGAAATATGCCGGAAAAAAAAGAGAATTCTTCTTGAACAAGTTTGGTGAAAACGCTCCCTTACAAACAAAGCTTAGTGGCGGTATTAAAGGTTTTCACAGTTGTTTTTATAGTTCCATGAGCTGTAGATAGGTAATGTCAGCCCTCATTAGGAGCAAGACTTCAGTCTGAAGTCCCATTGGGAATATTCCCGTTAATGAACGAAAATTAATTTAATGGGCTGTAGTTTTATAAAAACAGACACCAACCGACAGCCTTGTTGTTCAGGAGGGAGCTTGTTTTAAATGAGTCTTCATATAAAGAAGAAAAACACTCTCACACTACTTACATGTAAGACAGAGAAGTGCGTCGAAATAATTCAATAACTAGCATTAATCCGTTAACTAATGACCAATAACAGGTCTGCTCTGATCAGTGTGATATTTCATGGAACATGACACATGATTCTGTCATCAAATATCCGATATGAGGAAGAAAAATAAAAGAATGAAAGTACGTATAGTCCAGAAACAGCACACAGTGCACAGTTTGACTCGTGGCAGCACATACGTATGTAAATGTTTGTGCTCCCGTGTCTAAATGGTAATGAATGTTGACACAAACCCCTTTGATGCTCACTAGTTCTTGATCGCCCAAAAGCACTTATGGATATTCGGAAGGCTCCAAATTATTATTTGTGCTCTGAACATGTGCCACAGAAACCGCGGCATCATCGTGGGCGACGCTGTAATAGGGGCGAGATCAGGCTGCTCTGTACTTCAAAAATAAACTGCTGCATAAAACGTGAACACAATGGAAACCGACAGACAAACAGAGGGGCAACAGGGCTCCGGCATGACGCTCATCCAGCTAAATCCCAATCACACAGAGTCTGTAAACCAAAGCAAAAAACGTGTCTTTGCCTCTCATTCCAATCGGAAGTGATCAATTGTGCCTTTATTACATGAATAAGACGGATAACTCTGTCCGTCTTAATGGGCCACTCAGTCCCCACTGCTTCACTCCCTGCTAATCCCTGCGGAGGGCTATGCATTTTTACCCCCCGACCACCACCCTTGCTGGACCAGCAACACAACACGGGTTCGTCCTTCATCCAACCAGCAAACCTCCCACAACATGCACCGACTCGGGGTCCATCAGGGAGTCACATGCCCTTTCAGTAATGGTCATATATCGTTTTTTTCCAGTCTCATTATCGTATCGCGCAAATGTGTTATGAGAAACTTTTCCTGTTCCCATTTTTCACTCAGACATATTTTGTGCAGTATTAAATTAAATGATAGGAGATTATTAGTAATTATGTGGCCAGAAGTTATTATTAAAGTATATTTCTCTAGAGGGATTATAAGTGTGCGAGACTTTAATTTGGAGCTCAACATCCATGACAAATGATTTCCATGCTTATACCTGTGTCACCTGGTCTGTTGGCCAGTTGGCAACAGCCGAGGAAAGTGGTGAACGTAGCATATTATCGACGACGACACACTATGTTTATGGCAGTATATTCCGAAAAAAATGAAAATATCGCCTACCCATAATTCCAATGTGTCATATACATCAGAAACACAAAATAGATCCATATACGTCTGCTTTAAGTCTCTCACAAATGCAATATGTGCAATAATTACAATGAGTGAGGACACCTCCCAGTGTGCACATTGTATAAATACATCCATTGTCTGCAAATATTCATCAGCACGTGATGAAAACGTACAAATGACATCACAATTAGACACTATGTCCCGATACGTAGATAGTTCCAATGTATCACATACAGTATATTTGAATGCTTTATTTCATTGCTCACTCCATCCTGGTTGAACTCCTGCACTTGTTTGCCGGCCACAGACTCAGAGAAACAAGTAATTGGAAACAGGCCTTTAATCTAATAAGTAGCTGTCCTCCCCATCAGTATTACTAAGTCTGCATTTGTGTCAAATGGTAGATTACAAACAGACAAAAGATCAATACATTTGCTCCAGCTCAATAAGTGTGTAACCCCAGGCCTGGTTTAATACCAGCCTCTGCGTCATAAAACCCCAATCTTCTCTCTTATCTCTTGTATCTGCTCTTACAAACTCTGGGCCCTAACCGCACTCGCTGCCTCCTGAGCTGCAGGTACATTAACGCAACTGGAAAAGTGCCATTTGACATTTGTGCCGTCACTAGTTCTCTTTGGATCTTTGTGTAACACAGTGTTGAATAGCCAAGCATCAACCTATCAACCGCGGTGAACCTCTCTGTATTTAAAAAAAAAAACAAAAAAAAGGCTCACATGCTGCAAAAAGAACGCATTCACAGTAAAGATGAGTCCTCGGGCAACCTGCCCCAGAGACAACTGGGATGAGTTGATGCGTAGAGTAGACTTTTCTCTCTGTATTTCCAACAAGACTTTGCATTTTCAGTGAAATAAATTCTGGCAAAAAAAAAAAAAAAAAAACAGTGCCTTTTATTGTACAACATGTCTTCTCCATCCAAATCAGTCAAAATAGTTCACTGCTTTTAGTCTGTCTCACCCCCAATAAGAAACACTGCTCCCAAGAATTACAGATGGCAGAAATTAGTCGACTCATCTTCATAACTCATATGGTACATGTCCACTCAGGGGAATCAGCCTCTCAGTGTGTTTTAAATGTAAAACCAATAAATTCCCGACATGGGTGATTCAGGCTTGTGTTAAAATGCAGGGTAAATCAGATGTGGAAATACCGGAGAGTAATGAATATTTCATTGTAAAGCAGAGATCAAGCCAGGTTTAGACAGAGTGAGAAGTGCAGTGCCTACAAAAGAACGCTAATGTTGTTAAGACTTTTATTTATTTCATTAGCACAGCGCATGGGGGAGATCCTTGTTTATCCACCTGCAGGGAATTCCGGACTCAGGAATGAATTTTATCGGGATTGCTGTCAATATCAAACCGTTCTATTATACAATAGTTTACCTCCAGTGATCTCTGAAGAATTCATCAACAGTCAATCAAAGGGAGTTTATGCGGAGCCCTGATTTGGTTTCCTCTTCGCTGCAAACACAATTTGAATACCCAAGGCAACAGCACTGTGGAACAACATTATACATTCATGTTGCCAGCACTTTTGCAATCATGGAGGGGATGTTCTTCCTCTGTCAGTCAATCAGGGATGTGTGTTCACAGCTTCAGGAATTGGAAAGAAATAAAATAAACCGGGTACATAAGAGGCCAGAGGAAGTTGAAATAGATGTTGGGAAAAAAAAAAAAAATAATAATAATAATCGCTGAGAAACCTGAAGTGTCCTTCTGCTTCCACGGCGTTCTGTCTGTACGTTCATCGTCAGTGTGACACACAGGAAACTGCATTCAGGCGGTGTTTGAAACCCAGAAGGTCGCTTTGTTTTCTTCAAGTGGCGTTGAAAGTCAGAAAGCGGATTTTGGAGTGGGTTGGGACGCCGGGTTGGGACGCCAGGCTGGGAGGCATCCCCCCCCCCGCCTCACACTTCAAGCATCTATGTTTCTCCCTTATCAATTTAAGCCCAAACTTGAAACTTCTAAACTCAGCCAAGGACATTTAGTTGTCCTGATCATCACTGGAAAAAAAACTCCCCAAAGAATAATAGTTCTGTGAAGATAAACATGATCCAGGTTCTTAATTCATTACTTGTTCTAACTCCAGTCGAGTCCCAACTGATCGTCAACGACTCATCCGGCTGTTGCCCCTGGCAACAAATGACACAAATGAAATAATCAATGACGTGATCAGGCCGAATCCCCTAAAAGGATCTTCGGACCATGGTTCATCAGATTAAGTTGTATGAGATACATCTAGCGGGTATACTTACGAGAAGGACTGGTGGTGATTGTTTATTTTAATGAACCATTTTGGACATTTGCATCCCAATATATTCTTTAAACAACTGCCGTAGAACAGTTAGAAACAGTTCTGCAATAATTCCTTCCTTCACGGGAGTTGGGATGTGATTTTGTTATTTCTGCTCAAGGTTATGCTGCGAAGTAATATTCAGTGCATCCTGTATATACACAGATCCAATAAAAATTGAACATTAGGACAGATTTATTACAGGACCGTTGTATTATACTGCATTACTTTTTTATCTTGGTGTGCCTAATAAATTGATTGCGTAGAAAAGACCTAAATGGAGCTTAGAAATGTCTTCGCATAAAACGTAATGGCACTTTAAGCCTAAGTGAATCCACAATGGATTCCACTGTGACAAAGACCGACTGTTTGGCTGCAAAGTCATAAAACAAAGACTCCATGTAATTACAACTACACTGAGCACTTTACAGCTCTGTTCCGCTGAAACTGCACGAGCACAAAGGCAGCGGAAAACAATGAGCTGTGCTGAGACAGACACACAAAGTTACATTCCTTTCATTAAACGAAGGCGAGGTCTAAGTTGAGCGGAAACCACTGTTTACGAAAATGAAAAAGGGGCACATCCTCTATGAATACGTCCATACACCCTTAATTTGATTTGACCTGGGTTCATTTCTCGACTCTTCAAACAAACATGGCCACTTTAGGCTGATGTTCAGTGTTAATGGTGTGATAAGTGCTGTATCTTTCCCTTGGTGTGGCAATTTATTTTGCCCCATTAAGCCTTTGAAGCTATGCCCTGCTGACTCAGATGCTCTTAGTAACAAACAGTAATATTAAAATGGCTATTACCACCAAAATCTATCATCTGGAATGGCCTATGAGGTCATAACAAAGTGTGCCCCCAGTGGATTGCCTGAAAAGGAAAGCAATAAATCCATATCCATGTTCTCTGGAAAGAGAAAAGCTCGATGCTTTTATTCGAGGGAACTGCAAATTTTCACCATATCCTCCACTCTACAAGTCATCGCAAAGGGTCACTCACAGAAAGAGTATAGAATTTGAATGGGAAACTGCACACGCGGCTGTGTTTCTTTCATTTCAGAGGACATTCAATCAATGTGTATGCATTTTCTAAATAAACTCACCTCCGCCTCACATTCAAAATCGTTTAAATCATAAAAATTTAATGACCAGGATATGTTGTATAGGGGCACGGGCCACGAATAGATAGTGCGAGTGAGCAGGTTTATGTCTTCACATGAGGAATATGTTATATTTATATAAAGCTGTGGGCAGAGAAACACTGCAGACATATGACACAACAATTTAACTCTCATGGTTAAAATTCTGTAAGAATGGTTCCCCCTGTCGTTTTGCTTTAGTATTGTTGTTTTTTATTGTTTTTTGTTTTTTTTTTGGACATTAATCTCATCATAGAGGACGTTTCCAGTGCTGTGAACTGGAATCCCAGTTGCCCTTTGCATTTGCAGAGGTCTAATATAATTAGTAAAGACGTTGTGCTCCAGCTCACTGATCTGGCCAATCAGATGGTACATTTAGAGCCATAATCACATTTGATTTGACATCAACACAGTTCCCTGGATTGAGCCCAAATGCTGAGTGAACAGATGAGACATACACTAATGGCAGTGTTTGAATTAAGCAAACATCCATTGACGTGTGGAATGATTTTGCTTTCTGCTCTTTTTTTTTTTTTAGGGCACTGGAGAATTTACAAACCATTAGGACATGCAGGCTGCAGATGTGTTCTTTCTGACGATGATGAATTGCCTGCAGCTTATCAACAAGACTTGGCATATGGTGTGAGAACATGTCTTGACGGGGTGTCAGTCAAACTGTCTCTGGTTTCAATGTGCTTATATGATTCCCTTCCCCCGTGGTGAGAGGGCGATCCCACGATGCATCTTAAGTAAGAATTAATTCAATGTGAGAATATTTGGTGGTAGATTTATCTTGTGTACAGATTTCAATGAGGCATCAGCTGAGGTTTGACAGATCTCTGCAAGCAACTATTCACAAAACAAAAGTTCCCTGAAGTTATATGTGTACGGTATATTCTTGCGCAGGTGATATGAAACCTTTATATACATTAGACTGGTGAGGCAGAGGCAGAGCACAGCTTGCCTGGTTCTAATAATCAGGCCAACGTCTGCTTAAAAATACCAACAAGCCTTCTAGTTGTGACATAACTCTCCTGCGGGGCTTTTAGTCTGTAAAGCATCAGAACCCCCGGTCGAGGTGACCCAGGTTGTCGTCCCTGCAACAACAACACCAGTGCATTATCCACAACTGAAGGGGAGTGGAGGATCATGGCTGATGGTAAAGTGCATATTTTTTGTCAAGTTTGCACGTGTCATGCAGGTTTCCCCCTCATATCAGACTGAAGAGGTAAAAACTGCAGTTAATGGTCAGTGTGCTGCATCTCATTCAGATGCAAATAGGTACATTATACATCAGCACTACAGCATCACCCTGTTAATGTGGTGTCATACATGAACTGAAATAAATATAATCAATATATACATATATTACGTATGGAAAGGTATCTTGGATTTCATGGAAAAACTCCATTCATTTGCCGTTTTTATGTTGGGCTCAGTTTCTTCTTCCACCATGTTTGGGACATGGCGGCTGTCGTCTCCATCTGCCATCGATCATCAGCAGGTGGATCGATGAAAAAGCCCCTGCATGATGTAAGAGGAAGCTTAGATTAAACTGCACCTTTATATCTTGTTAGCTTGTGAGACTGACACACCAGAGGGAAATATATGGACATATTTACCATTAACCTGTTAATGGGTGTCAATCTCTGCCTCCGCAGAGCGAGAAATATGACGACTGATGAATGAAATGCCACGACGACGGCTGCTGGATCACATGCAAACAAATCCCACCGTTCATTTTTCAAAAGTGAATTCCCCCTTTTCAGTCAATGCGAGTATGATTTTTAATTAGCGGTAACAATGAAATACTCCCTGACGGTGTTTAGCAGGATATGGGTATTTATGTTGAACAAATGGCACCTGTACTATGCGTATTTTGCAATCATTCAATATTCAGTTAGCATTAGCCGGAGAGAGTGATTTTAAAACAACGAAGGGAGACAGGGAACAAAATGGAACAGAGCAGGGAACACACAGAGCGAATGTCGATGCACTTCCATTTGATTGTCAGCACAGGCATTCACCAAATGCAGCCGAGTAAAATAAGAATATCATTCGGGTTGCACAATGTTATACATTTGCAAGTGATTGCATCTTAAATTCCACTGGGGGCATTTTGACATCAGGGTAGCAATTTGTGATTTGCCAGTGCTGCATGTTAAATATAATCAGTCAGCATTTACTAAGTAATATGGTATGCCTGTCATATAAGATGTATTTTCCAGGATAGTGTTTTTTTTTTTCCCTTTCCCCATGTTATTATTGTTATTTTAAACAGGAATGCACCGTGGATACCAACGTCTGTTTTCATAAAATAGTAATGTTGATGTGTGTCAGCTCCTGCATCTGGCTTTCTTCGCATTTTTTTTTTCTCTGAACATCAGCAGATTTTTTTTTTTTTTTTTTTTTTTTTTTAAGGGATTTGGTCATAATCAGCAGGAAAAAAAAATGCGTGCACAACTAATAGCAGCTGCATGTTATCTTTAAACATATGCATATCCACGTGTGTGCAGCTGCATTCGAGGGTAACAGGTCATCTGTTCTCTGTTCACTATCTTTTATTGCCTCCGACATGTGCTGTTTGACGTTCCTTAAGGGATAAAAAGGTCTGACGAAAGCAAAGCAAAAAATAATGCTAATCACATACGATAAGCTAGAGGAAATGGATGAGCTGGTCTGACTCGTGAGTTATTTCCTGGAACAGTTCCCAGTCTATGCAGTGTATGACGATTTATACTGATTCATTAGCGAGTGCGGGACACATTCCACACAACACCTCTGTGATACAACCTGTGTACTCAGGCATGAATTAAAAGTACATTTTAAGTAGAATTGATCATCGGTATTTAGATAGTACAAGATTGCTTGAGTGTGTCTGAAGCAGATACACAGGAAGTCATTAATCATGCGTCCCGTTCCCCTCAGCTTTATCATAAAATGTAATTATTACGGTTCTGTCCTTACTTGCAGTGCGCTGATCTATTCATTTAGTGTTATTTCTCTTTCCCCAGTCCCACGTTCACTTCTGCACTTACCAAGAACAGTAAGAAATATTATTTAGCCTGTCGCTAAATAATAACAGAGGCTGCTACAGATGGTTGTTTGAATATGACACAAAGGCACGATGAGATGGCTGGCAACATTATACACATGCAAAACATGTCATAAACCAGGTTTTATGAGTTAGCCTTAACCTTTTGTGGATCTGTATGTGCTGATCTGCATTTAAATTATACGCTCTTTGAGGGTTTTAGACACAATTAACGATGCAAGTGCTGCACTTTTTTTCAGGCTGAGTTTAGAAATGTGTCTAGAGATAATGAAAGGTGCATAAGATTAGGAAGATCACATATTATCTGCTGGTGTAATGAGAGGTGAAAGCTCCTTTGATTTTAAGTCATTCAATTCATTCACTGCGCAATTTTCGGAGCATGATGAGAATGAATCACCTCCTGAGAACTGGTAAATGAAATGAGCTCCCACAGACAATTGAAGTGGGAGAAGAGGAAGGAACATAAACAGCTGATGGGAATAGAAATAAGAATTCAAGTCTTTTTACAAACATTATGTAAAGTCAATGTACTTGAAACAGGAAATAACATGTTAAGAGAAGTAAAACAGCACCAACACTCTAGACTTAATGTGACTTGGAGAGCACAATAACATGTCGACATGTCAAATATTCACTTCGAGAAAACACATTTGCAGAAAAGAGCTTTTTTTTTTGACCTGTATTACGTTTTAAGAGCGTGAGCAAAGACATTTGCGTATGTCTATTCAAAGGGCTCCGCACAGGCACTCAACACCAAGGCCATGGAAAGTTGTGGCCTTCATGCAAACTGAAAAAGATAAGGACATCGTTATTATCAGTAGGATGCTTCAAACAAGCTATCTCTGCCTACATCTACACCCGTGGCTGAGGGCGTAGATGTGTATGCCCTCAAGACATTCATACCTTCTCCTCTCAAACCTGAGAGCAGTGGAAACACTTTGCAAAGGATTGTAGAAGATGTTTTTCATACTTGCTATTCTATTTTTTTTTTTTTTTTTTTTTGGGGGGGGGGTTCACACCAGATAAGGTATCACGAGCAACGATAGGTGGAATTTTCTAGTCAAGGACAATGTCAAAAAAACAGGTTTAGGTTTCCAGTAGTTTCAGAGCTGTACAATACAGTGCTAAAATCGGCTTAAACGGGAGAAACTAAGTGCTGTGGCAACTGGCGCACTCAAACGCTTGAATTTTCATTTTCATTTTCCACCCCACGGGGGACATCACCTACCGATGGAACATTAGCTTTATATCTGGTAAACCGCGGCACGTTTTCAGGCATTGACGTGTGTGGCGTACGTTCGGTGCTTGCGTGTGATAAACTGTCGTCTTCACTGTACAAGACTGAGGGTTTACGGTAGCGTATTGGTATTAAGTTTCATTTTCATGCACGATAGCGCCGCTTCATTTGAGACAGTACGAAATTTTTAAAAAGTTAGAACACCATGTGCATTGTGCACTACTAAGAAGTTAACTGACGGAGGTATGTGATTTGAGACACAGCACAGGACTCTCTTGTGTGTTGTTCTCTTTATACACACAGATTCTCATGCGACCTCACGGTATCCGTCAGAGTCTTCTAAAACGCCCCAGGTGAGACTCGAGGTCGCGCACGCGGCAGGGCCAAGGCACCGCCGGTGCTTCGCGTTTGACCCCCGGCATAACTTTTTGGACAGGACAGAAATTGTATTGATCCCTTGGAGAATTCCCTCTGGAAGTTCAAGGGAGTGGAAGGATAGGACAGCACACAGAGCAAAATAATAAAAAAAAATATAACATAGAACAAAAAAAACGGAATACCATATAAAGTACATATAATATCCGAAGAAGTACAACAAGTGAGGAACAACAGTGGGAACAACATAACAACATAAACTGCTCACAGGCGACACCGGATGTTTCAGCTTCCAGCCTGTGCCGCTGAATTACGTCTTTTCTATTACCACTTGCCGTTGCAAAACATTATCATTATTCTTGATTGAAACACTCTAGATGCCAGAATTGCGGGAGCAAGACAGGAAATCAGCATATGAGGTGGTATGTTCAATGAACCCATCCCCACCTCTTATTTACTTCTGATGTGACTCCGTAAGTTCAGGGGCAAGCGGTTGATGGCAGGATGACAACAAACCGTCGTCGCTACATGCGGTGTTGTCTTATGTTTTAAATAGAGAACAACCCCACATTAGATAGATAAAGTGGCGCCTCGTACAGGGAAGAGAACTCAAATGCCAGCAGCGCCGTTCGAGCCCTCAGAGGTAAGGAATGACACCATTGTCACTTCCTTACATGTTAATTAGTACATGCAATTTCACACACCACAACAAACAGTAGACACACAAGAGTTAGGTTGCTTTGTTGTTGCATCAGTTTGATGTGGAGGTTGCTCGATCTCTCTCTGTGTGGTGTTTATTCATTAATTTATTTAGTAGTTTCTCTGATCCAACTTCAGAGAGAATACAAAGGCCTTGTCCTTTTTGTGCACACGGATCTAAGACACTGATAAAACAGGTGGCACAGTCATGTGGTTCCTTTAATGCTTCTGTCTGTGTCTGCTCGCCATTAGAGCCCTTTCATCCGTCTAATATTTAAGGTGGACTGTGATTCCTATCAATTGCAGGCTTATTGACTTAAATCTTCCACGAGCAAATGTTCCAGATTAAACTTAAGCAAGCGCACGGTTCTGACAGTATTATTACCACGCAGATTCATGTGTTCAATTACTTGTACACATGTTAATGATCTTTCTCCTGTCGAGTAAACTCAGATCATACATGATCTTATTTAGAAAACATCTGGAGCTCTGAATACATTATTAGGTTGTTATCGCAAGAGCCTGTGCAGTAATCTGGGGTTGAAAATCCACTCTGGGACACGGGCACGTCAACAAAAGTAATATACATATATGTACCTACTTCCAACCTTGTTTTTACCAGCTGCTGTGTGTGTGAAAGTACACTAACAAATGTGTTTTTTTTTTATTTGACGTTGCCCAGAAATGCAATTGCTGATGGAGGTGTGCCCTCTCCGAGTGCTGATTTGTCAACAGGCTCGCATTAAGCGATAACGTTAATGCTGCAAGCTGTCCCCAAAACAGCTCTTCCACTCTGACAGCGATGCAGCCAAACCTCAGCCGCCTCACAAAGAGTCAAAGGCTTTTCCTGCGAGCGAGAGAAACTCCTCCACTGAATGGACGTAACAGATAAGAACATTCAGTCCTCATGGCGGCAGGTGTTAGACTGAGTTGCATATCACAGATGAGTGGTGTGATGGTCTGTCGCTCTTTTTGCATTTCACTGTCAGCCCTTGAACATATGCTACTTTGTGCTAAGTTGATCTATGTGTGAAAATAAAAAAATACATTAGCATTAGTAGAGAACACCAAGGTCTCACCTGAGGATGGGTCTTTTTATACGGATGCACTTTGCAAAGTGGATCTTGGGGTGGGGGGGTAAAAAAAAAAATGGAGAAAAGAAACAAAATCCCATGTTCGCTCACACGGCGCATGACTTGGGCAAATGCTGAGGAAAATTGATTACATTGTGTAAATGTGAGATGGGCTCAAGTGTAAGGTCGTGTGACGGAACGTAAATGAACAAACAAGTATAAGAGCAGCTATCAGACAAGGATGCGGCGTGACCTTTTGATGGGGGGATATGTAGACTTAGACGTATTCAAATGGAACCTCTCCGCTTTGTCTCCGTGGCTGACAGGTGCTATGCATGAGCGCTGAACCAAACTATGAGACCTACTAAATGATTAATAATGGCCTGTAGCGTTAGGTGTGATAAGGCTACAGGGAATGATTATTGGCAGTGGCTGTCTTGTGTCTTTCTGACACGCGTACGCACACATGCATGTACTTCACACACCCACACGAAAACCTTTGGACTCCCACAACTTGCACCACCTGCGGAGTGTGAGCTCGTATTAGCTGCCAATGGCCAAAACACCCCCCCACCCCTTCCTCCCTCTTGCATTGCAAACTCAAAGCGCTTCTGGCCACAGAACACATCTGCTCATTCTACCCGAGAATCAGCCACTGCTCCTGCAATTAGGGATCAGAGATCTCACATGCCACATCCATGCCACCCCCCCCCCCACACACACACACACACACACACCCCTCCACCCACCTCACCCCATGTTTTGATTAGCAGAAATGGAGAACAGAAAAATCTAGAGGCGAGTGGGTGCATTAAAGCAATGCATGCACCGCTGTGGACAATATTCCTCAAGATAAATGTGTAATTTTTCACCTCGACACAGGAACACCAGTGTGGCCGTGTCAAGCATGAACTCGCTTGCATGTGTAACACAATCCATCCTCTTCTCACGCTGCAAAACACCGCTGCATCCATCATACTCCACAATGCATACAAGGTCAGGCAGTAACGAAGGAATCTTGTAACTGTTTCAGTTTTGTGGACTGCAGGAACACGGGAACCATGAAATCCACTTGTGAGCGTGTGATAGCGCTTCGGTGTGTGCATGAACTGTGATCTGTATGTGGCAAGTCGTGTTTTGGAGTATTTTCATTCTGCTCAGAGAGGGGGAAAAAAGCCTGAGGGAAATCGAAGTAAGCATCCCCTCCCCCCATTTTAAAGCACCATTAACAGGCCCTGCCCTTTGGACTGTAAACACATATCATGGCAGTCACAAGCAATTCCTCCCAAAATGAATGTCATTAATGTTCTTTCTCGGGCCTGCTCACTTTGCATTGATTACTTTCTTTATGGAACATTTCCTTTTTTTATGTCCATTGGTGAATAAGACCTACTGGAGACGTTAAGTGGCATCTTGATTTACTACAGTACCTTTAAGAACTGGTTACCCAACCACAGACCTACTTGCTGCACTTATTGCACAGTTTGTCCTGGGGGAACTGTGTGTGCTGTGTTTCTTTGTTAAAGTGCACGTTAATAAAGGGATAACTTGCTGGTTTTGTGTCATTTGGGAGGTTCTGGAGGGCATCAGCTACATCCACCACACTCTGTGGGGTCAGAGGGAGGGGTATCGGTGAGACGTCCAATTTGCCCTTTGTGTACCACTGTCATGTACAAGAAGCTTCATGAGGCGATGGTTACATTTGTTTCAGTCCCTACGCCTTGTTTAAGCAACACTATTCATTCCTCAGAGTTACTTTCTCAATGCAGCGACCATTTTACAGTTATCGGCGCATCAGACGCCTCCTATCAGCTCTTATCACTCACATTAAAAAGCTTGAGATGGGACACAGTGCAATTACAAGGAGGCCAAAAGGTGGATATCATTTAGTCTTATCACTGATTAACTGCTACTGGATTCATGACACATTCTGCATGTGCAAGACCTGATTGGTTCGAGTCTGGTTAGGTTTAGGTGCAACAAGCCGAGGTACGGGGAGGGGTTAAGGTTTGCACCTTCTTAATGTTAGAGGAGATTTGTCACCATGGTTACAAGGATAATCCCACGCTTGAGGCCAAATATTGCTGAAGGTGTTTCAATCATGGAGCACGTTCAGGACGACATCTCAAAGGTTTTGTTTTCAGTGGCGTTTAAAAGAGTGAGCAAGAATGTGAAAATAAAGTGAAAATATGTGCAGCAAGTAGAGAATAAAACAGCTATCGGGATCGCTTGAGCTTCTATCACAACCTCTACTTGACAGGCAGATTGACTCCATCACCAGTTTAACTAGGGAACTCAGATTTGGCAAGAGGAGACAAACACATCCACCAAGCAACAGCTGTACATCGCCGCGTCGACTTTAAAACAACCAAAACCAAGTTCTCCTCTTGGTTTTATTGAGGTTAACAGTGTCCAGACACAGCAGCCATTAAATTAATTAAAACAAAAATTGAGTACCCACATAACAGAGATGGATGGGCCTCGAGTGAAGATATTTACAGGTAACTTAATTACATTCACCAAATAAAACACATCTAGGTCACAAAGAGGAGAATTCTAAATAGGCAATTAAGCCACTGGTAAGAGCCTTAATAAGGCAAGCAAAGTACATAAAATGGGGGGAAGTAGGCGAGTGTCAGTGCAAACGGCTTTGCCTAACACTATTCATCATGGGACTAAGTGGTAAGATGGTGTCGGGCTTCTAAATTCTAACAGCATTAATCCCAGATAGCAGGGCTCATACCATGCAAAAATCAATAATGGCAATAATAACTCATCCATCTGGAAGTCATCCAAACCCTGACTGGTTAATTATGCTTCCCTCATGAATATGCCTTCAGGTTTTTAACAGTGGGAGGAGAAGGAGGACATGGCGGGGGGACAGAGAGAGAGAGAGAGACAGAGAGAGATGAGGGGAGGCAAACAGCTTTTGTTCGGCAGTTCAGCGTCATCTGCCTGTTATGCGCTCTTGATCATGGTGACATCAGCCTCAGGGACCCTTACCCCAGCTGGTGGACGTCAAGAGACCTTGAGCATCTGCAAACATGACAAGATGTCCGCTTATTAGACGGCAACCTTGACCATCTTATTGTCCCTAAACTCCAGATTGTCATTTCTGTAAGAAAATAGCTTGATGTCTTTGGCCTGATAGAGATAAGATCTCCTCAGCGTTGTGGTTGAAGGACGGAGTGAGGCCGGATGGCACCATTACTGGATTTATACTGCCGATGTGCAAGCTGCTCTTTCAGCCACATTTAAAAACTAATGGATTTCTCAATTTACAGCCGAGACGTGTCTCTCCAGGAGGAACTGGTGATTTGGTGCAGATTCTATAACTGGAATGTGATTTTTTCGGAGGCTAAAACTACTGAAGAATTGATAAAAAGCTTTGAGCCTAACCTCAACCAGGTGGCGACTAAAGCATTGAAATTCTTGCAAATTACTGTAAATCACACAGTGTTTATGTTCATGTGCAACAACATGGACAACAGATGTCTGTGAAGGTTCTCAGTCATCCAGGTCATGGTATCTTGCTGGGTTAAATCTTAGGCAACTGGACTTCTGGTTTACTTTCAAGTAAACCAGAAGTCCAGTTGCCTAAGATTTAACCCAGCAAGATGGACAGCAGATGAAATATCTCATTTGAACTAACTGAATTCAAATTCGGTTTGTAAGCACTGCATGTTTTGTGACCTAAAAAGAGACTATGAGCGGATGACAAACTGCTACTATATCCCAAATCCTGACCTCTCAATGGACTCAGATTTTCATCCTCAGCAATTTAAAATGTCACACAACAACTCGCATTCACATCAAACAGACTTATCGCAGGCAGAGTTTCATCTTGTTCTTGTTCTCTTGCAGGCATAAGCCCGGCTGACACCGCCTGGCTAACCTCCACAAGAACTTTTCCTTGAGAAAACGCACTGCTCTAACCTAATTCTATCCTTTAAGATGAGTGTCCCCCTTACCTTAATCCCCTGCTGGAATAGCAAAAAGGTTTCTGTTTCAAAAGTTTGATCCCTAAAGACCAGATCTCGAAATTTTTGTCCCAGGTACAGAGTAAATTAGGAGACACAGTTCTCGCTTCACTTCAGAACCGATTCTAGAAGTACATTTTTATCATTTATAAAATCCTAATCTGAAAAGTAACTATTTATATCTGTTCCAATTGACTTATGACTTGACCTGCCCCCCCCCCGGCGCTCTTACTTAATAGGATATATTAGTTTCACTGAGGCTGATACTTCGTTGTTTCGGTTGAGAGAACAACGATAACGGCAGAGCAGCACTACAACTAACCTTTTGTAAAGGTCACATATAATAATGAAAAAGGTTCAACCATGACATAATGGAAATGGTTGTAAAGATCTTGCTGGCAAGCTGCAAGAATGGCGTCATTATTCCCTGCCTCTGTCTTCTGCTCCCTCTCACAGTATTACCACTTGGCAGAGATGTTCACCTACATTACTTGGCCTCATCACTCACAATGCTGCTCACAACTCACATCCGTCATTAACTGTACAGTGTTTTGGGTAATTCATTTCCCTTACATCGTAGGACACAGAGCTGCGTCTGCGTCCGCTTTGTGATTTGTTGGCGGCAATAATGTAAGTGACGAAGAGACGTTTTCCTGCAGGACTCCAGAGGAGGTTGCCACCTGCCTCCAACCACTGCGCCTTTCACCGATATCAGCAGCGTCATTTCAATGAATAATTTACAATGACATTTTCACAATAAACTTCACCAAACTGAACTTTTGTTTTCCATTCCTTTCTTTTTTCCCCTTGGCCTCTTGCATGCAAAGGACTTTGGAGTATGTGAGTATTAACAGGGTACATTTTGAATATGTGGGAATCGTTACACTCCGTCGATGAACAGGCTCTAGAGGTGTAATGGGTTAATGTCCTTGTTGTTCCACCTCTGAGATAGTGGCAGAGGTAGTAGCAGACAATCTTCTGTCTATTTAACCCCTGCTGGATATACCCGCAAGTGGCTCAGGTGCACCAGTGAGATTTTGTGTGTGTGTGTGTGTGTGACCAATTACTGAGAGATTAAATATATATCTATATCTTTGAGAATCCCTAGCAACTGTAATTGGGGAGATAGTGAGGTCAGCAGTGTCTTTCTGACGCGTTTTATGCATGTCTCTCACACACACACAGATTACATGTGAAACCCTGCGCTTCCAAAACGCCTGATTCCTTTATACGCACACACAGAAAGAGGGAATACGGACTGTGCAAAAATATTGTATTAATCCCTGTGTTAGAGCTTGGCTTTTAATTCTTTCCTCGCAAATACTGCAATTTGACTTATGACGCCAACTATTACTGCAAGAGAGCTGTAAATGATTGAACTGGATTGAAGAAGACTGACAAACTAAAGCTGGCTTGTTAACTGAGAAACTATTTTAGAACATTAATGTGTGGTATTACATACTCACTTATTGATGAGTTCTGAATCATTAATCATGTTCTCTCTCTGTCAGTGCCAGTTAAGACCATTATGAACACTTGTCTTCTCAACCACCCGACTGCTGGGGTGGACTGATGTGAACAGTTTGGACTTGTGTGTTGGAAGGAGACTTAACCTGGAACCCAACATGGGCACATCACGATTTCAACTTCAGGATAAAAACACTTGTCCCTCATACTCTTAAGCACCCAACTGTTTGTTTTAGATTTCATCTGTGAGCTCTTCCACAGCTAAATATGAAGAATATGGTATTTGTTCAAATGAGACACGATAACGCAGCAAATTTCCATTTCCAAGACTTTGAATCTAAGATGCAGGTATTAGTTTTGACTTCACCTACCTTGGGAGGCAGAACTCATCTGAGGTGAAGCAGCATGACCATGTTCAATCTACTTTGCCTTTCAGACACTTTTTTTTTTTTTTTGCAATAATCCTGTGAATTTCTACATTTTACCCTGTGGTTACGACTTGATTGGTTTTCATGACATTTAGCAGGATACGGTTTGATGTCTACACATGGCGTCTGAATGATTTAACTGAGAGAGAAAAAAAAAGTTTATTCTTTTAGACACTTAAAATGGTATTTGAGAATTAAGTCCCTGCACTGGCCACAGGAAATTGTATTGTGAGGGATTTATGGTTCATTCGTGTAAGAAGACTAGCAACTGGCGTTATTTTAAGCTGCTCACATGTCTGCATGCAAGTTAGACAATAAACCCACTACTCAATGAAGTTTTGACACGTGAATTTTACAGACTGATTTTGCTGAGGGGAAATATCAATGAGGTGTTCTCAGAAACAACAAAGATGGCTGCTGATGTGCCTCCGCCTCACCGTTACAACACAATTTCCTCTCACAGTGGAACAAAGAAATGCTCTTAGCACGTTGCTCATATTACTTGTACATCTCTGTGGTTGTGTCAACAAGTATTCTGGCTGCCAAGCATTGATGACACCCCTTAGAAATCCGATATGAACTGAAAGGGCCCCAATGCCGAGCTATAGAAATGCTTCCTTTAGTCACACTGAATGCAACCGATACTCAATACAGACAAGTGAAGAGCTGTGTGCCGTTCTTGTCATCCCTCTCTACTAGGCTTTGTAAAGGCATATTTTGTAAGGGCACAACATTTCCCTCTTTTTCCACTGCACCCAAATATTTATGCGCGCCCACAGCAAAGCCCACAGACAGCACACAATATGGCACTCCACCTCCATACTCCAAAAGAACCCATCTGATACAATAAAGAGGAAGACGCCGGAGAAAATGTAATCGGCAGTGTGAGATTGAGTCCAAAGAATTCCTGATCTGTTCTTTGTCCTCTACTGCATTACATTTTGTCAGGTGGACAAAGTTGTCAATCAAGCTGGCAAACCTATTTTACCTTGTCAATAGGACAGGGGAGAGAGTGTTCATTCCTTCAATAGAGGGCCAGAGATTAAAGTAGGCCAAGCAGAGAAGAGGTAATTTTCTGGGGTGATGTATTGACACTAAGACTCGATCATCTCCCACATTGTATTTCACATCTGCTCGCTGGGACGACCAGACCAGAAAGAAAAATACTGTTTCCCTGAAGCATACAGTCTTACGGGTTTTTCTTACTGTAAATTGTGTTTTTCCTTGACCTGATTAACTTTTTTTTTCCACCTCACAAATAGCAGGAGATGATTTGTTTAATCCAAATGACTTGATCTTTGTACCGCCGGGTTCTGAGTTGCTTTTTGGAAGCAACTCAGAAGCCTTTACGTCGAGGCTTGATTGAAATCAACAGCGCCAGCAGCCGCTTGCAGAGTGGCGATGTCACTCATTTAACTGAACGTGACACTCGGCCGGAGACACTGGCGCAGCAGACGTTGACGTGTGCACACTAACATTGCAAGGCACTCGAGGAAGTTGTTAGAGAGATGCTGAGGAATGAGCAAATTAGCCCTGATTAAGTGCAGGAGTCTAAACAGATTTCTTCAGGGCCACCTTGAGATTTCCCTCTCCATCTAAAATAAATTGATTCCGGTGCCATTTGAGATCCATCTCCATGCTCTTTCCTTGCATCAACTCCTTAGTAAGCAGAAATGAAGATAAAGAATTAGAAAGTGGCCATTACAGGTGGATAAGTGCCAAGAGACCAGATTGCA
The DNA here is from genome assembly GCA_901007665.1 of Aeoliscus strigatus. NCBI lineage: Eukaryota > Metazoa > Chordata > Actinopteri > Syngnathiformes > Centriscidae > Aeoliscus > Aeoliscus strigatus. The sequence goes on along the minus strand of CAAKHB010007205.1, from coordinate 132,698 downwards.
TGAAACCCTCTTAGCGTTGTCTAAGCCATTTGCTGCATGGGGGGTTAAGAGAGGTAAGACGCGTGTTAAGTATTCATGACATGAATATTCTATCAAAACCGGCCGGAGAACATACTGATCACAAGCTTTCAATAACAAGAAAAACGCAAGCTGAGCATGTTGAGTCAAAGTGTGCTCTAATCTATTATGCCACCAATAGGTGAACAAAAGTATCAGTACTGTACAATATTACTCTCTGTGTGCTGCGATTTAATGATCATGTCAGCAATTCTGTTCAAAGCCCTCACTTCTGATCAGATAAGCCTTCTGTTTCCTCCCCTTATTTGAATTCCCTTGAACTAGAAAATGGATCTCCCTCTGTCTATGGAGGAACTGAGACGGGATCCAAGAACTGCTTTTGGACAGGAATTTTGATTAAGAACATAAAAGAATATGCAGTTCCACAGAAAATTACATGGCTATGGGAATTTTGGATGGAGAGCAAGAGCGGTGAAAGCGAGCGAATCAATTGCACTTCCGTATTAATAAAACCACAGTGTGTGTTCTTGCCTGTGAGAGCCCTACTGGTTGGTTTTAAGGATAATGATAACGTGGAAGTGTGATCAGACAGGCTGGGGAGGTGGAAGAGCAGAAGTGAGACGTTGAATTCTGGTTTCAATAAGCAAAGTCAGCCCAAAAATTAACATCCAACTATTTCCCTTCGCTGCCTTTCTACGTAGTTTGATCAGCAGCAAACCAAACTTTTAAAATCGCTCGCTTCCTCGTTGTTGGCCGTAACCTTGAATGTTTGCCCATTAAACCACCAACATACAAACAAGTATCCATGTCTGCCTCAGGGAGCTGATGCACAGATAATGAATCAATTGTTGCCTTTGTCCATGATCCAAAGCTACGGTAGCTCAAGATTGAACCCGTTTGGCTGAGAAGCTCTCCAGCCTCCGGGGAGGGACTGTAAGCAGCGGTGGAAGGGTAAACTCACGCAGGCAGAGGTCACTGTCAAATTCTTCCTACGGCAATGTTTGAGAACGCCTTACGCTTCCTCTAAGAGTGCGACTGAATATGTGCGATTTCATTTTACAGGAATATCGACACATGAAGCATCTCACATCTGCATCAGCGTATCAAATGCCAGTCTGCTATCACAGCCCCCGACACTCGAGGCACACTTCGCTGTCCATTGACAATCTAAAGTGTCACGATGACACACTCTGAGCAGCCCCTCCGACCTTCGCGCAAGTGGCGCACGCTCTGTCATAGCTCCTTGTTCAGTGTAAGATTAGTTGACAGAAGTTCGTCCAGCTGCTCGGACATCTGCTCAGGTAGGAACAGATGATGTAAGAAAGAAAAAAAAAATACTGTGCCTCATTCTATAAAATTAAACCTGGAGAAGAAACAGAGCCATTCAGCCATGATGGTATGCGCCCCCTAGTGGTATTAAACCAAAGTACAGTATAGTTTATATTTTTTACTGACGTCAGTGTACACCCTTCACCTTAATCACGACATATTAAAACATTACTGATAATTTAATTCATATATACAGATCATATATCATGATACTATGATTCATAGGTTAAACTGCTCCTGTGTGTTGCATTTTGCAATAAAACATTTTTTTTTCCATCATTAATCATTTAAACCTCAGGTAAATTCCCAGTCCAAAGCTATATGGTACATTACATTTCCTGCAATACGACGCAATCCTCACCTCCTCACACGCCGCATTTGAACATATGGTCCCAGTGGCACGAGGCTCAGTCCTTTAACCAGGAATTACGGATGCAACCGTCATCTCACTAATGCACAACTGACACTGCTAAACATTCTGATTTATATACTGATATCTAAATTTTTATGTTCACGTAATGCTCACACTCATCATGTACAGGATATTAGTGTCTCTATCAGTAAAGCCCATAAAACGCGACATTATGTGTGCACGTGTCTGGAAGGAGAATACCAAATGTTGCCCCGCGGCTTGTGTGCACATGCAGGAAATCTGTTGCGTGAAACCCTTTATGTTGGTCATTTTAGACGGAACTCTTGTTAAAAACCTGCTTGGGACGGAGGAATTTTCAGCAGACGCCAATCAAGTTCATTCAATCAATTATGTACAGCTCGGGAGATTGTGTTAGAAAGTGCTTTTCATGCAGGACATACCTAAGTGGGTCTCTGCTTATCAGCACGGCAAGCTGTCCATAGATTTCTAGAGAGCCGCAGTACTTTAGATTTCTGACAACTTGCACTCTGTCGTTTGTAGTCCAAAAACTGGCACTTGCAGACTTAGAATGTGTTATATTATCCTACTTTGGGTAAAATCAATGTGACTTTTCACTTTGACGGCAAAGTGCTCACAGACTCTATGGACTCCAACATCACTCTGTTTTCCTATTCTCAGGTTCAAAAAAACACATGCTTATTGATAATGTCATGACAGGTCAACCAAACACAAAGCTGCAAATTCACACGGCAAGCATCTTCTGTAGTCCGGCTAAAGCACCGTGCACGTATGAATTATGAATTTTGCAAACTTAATGGCGAATACACACATTATGATATGAATTATAAATTAATGGCCTTGACCCAGTGAACGTGGAATAATAAAATATGAGTTTGGAGCCCTAGTACAGCACAGCACTTTGACTGTTCTTCTGGCCCGTCTCTCTGCTGCAGCTCTACAAATAAGCAGTATTTTTCACTGCTAAGCAAGTCGGGCAAACATGTGAGACACTGATTTATATAAAGCAATTATTCTTGTCAGGGATTTTTCCTACAGCTATTACTGATTTGTCATGAGACTCGGATGTGGGACGGCAACCAGCGGCTCCTTAAATAACCTCTGCACAGCAGAATTATAAGTGCTAATCTGAGCTGAGGACATATGTGAGGCACGCCCATCACGCTGAATACATTTGGAACCAAAGCGCTACCGACGTGTCAGCTGCGATGAGAGGAAACGACGTTATGAATCTCTGCCACTGACTGTCGACGCGTGCAGACGTGCTGTGGAGAAGTCAGGAGTTTTGAATCACCTTGATTAGCACTTTGGCGATCTGTCACGCTGGCAGGCATTTGTAATTTTCCAGGTGAGGAAGAAGTTCACCCTGAGCAGAAGCACAGTACAACCTTGCAACTAGAAGGGATAGTGACTCTTTCCTGCTGGGTGAGCTGCTGCGACCTGCGGCATGCGGCTTTATATGAAACAAAGCAGAGAAAGCTGATTTAACAAAGTCATCCAGACGATTCTGCATAATTGCTAGGTACATTAGACACCTTGACGCTGGAAATATGAACTGAGCTGCAAATATATGACAACGATCGTGTAACCCGCTAATCAGCAGAATGTTACCTGATTATTTCTAAAGTTGTTGTATTTGATTGATTGTCAGATGCAAAGAATTGCGAGCAAATGTGTTATTCGACGTGCGGATGCTGCAGGAGTTACATTCGGTCTTCTCAAAGGCTAATCACAGATGAGGATCTCTCGCTCAGCCCCCGAGTCGGTCGACTCACATACGGTACGAGCTGTGTGGTAATCAAAGGGCCTAATTGCCTGTGAGCAGAAAGGACATTCTCTGGAAGCGTTTACGTTCATTTTGCATTCAGGGTGGCTGCTGGTGTAACCAGGGACCACGCATTGGACATCATCACTTTAGTTTCTGCTTAAGATAAGATAAGGTAAGATAAAGTTTTATTTTCTCAGGTGATCAAACAGACAGAGCAGGATGTCGAGTTTAGGAGCAGACAAGAACTGGACTCAGCTTGAACGAGGGAGAGGAAAAAAATGTTTGTCAATGTCATTTTCCCCAAACTTGAAATGTTTTCCTCAAGCTAGTTAAATCTAGTTTTTCCTTCAGTCAAAGGACCGTATGACAAAAAGGTATGACAAGGGACTGTTCTTTCTCCTGCTCTATCAGGGAATGGTTCATCACTTTGCGCAGACGAATGGACAGGAGAGATCGGAGGGAGTGGAAATAACATGCCGGGGGCGCCAGGAAAATGAGTCATCTGTGATCATCATACCATATTTTTTTATGTTTTCTTAGCGTATCACAACCATTAACATAATTGACACCAAACCCACTGATGTGTGTTATATGTACATCTGCACCCAACGCAAACGGTGACTTATGTATTTTGTTGCGTGAAGGGGTGTGAAGAGGAAAGAGGGAAAAAAGAGGGCCTGTCGGCTCACCCTACCAGATATTATACTGACCGTAGGTGAACCGCTCCAGCCTCGTGAACATAATAACAATTTGCAGCTCCTGTAGACATGTTGACAGCGTCATAATCATTAAAAGGCTGTAATTGCCCACATGTGAACAATAATAAGTCAAATTTGAATGCAGCACAAGATCAAAAAGCCTTTCAGCTCTTGTCCACCGTATGCCGTCCTCCGAGTGTGAGTCCTTGATGCTCCTAACAAAGGGTCTTCACTGCATGTGGCTTCCAGACATTTGAGAAAGGGCAGAGCGGTCCAAGATATAGGCCTTTCATCCACTTTGCGTTATTAATACCACAATGTGCAAATGACGCACAAAGAAGTAAAAAACTTTCCAAGTCTTTTAATTATCTTTCTTTCGCAGGGGCCAAAACCATATTTCATCTCTAAGATGAAAAATCAGTCTTTTCTGTGTGTTGAGAGGAGTGAATGGCTTTTCAGTTCACACTGGCCAGCTTAGCTCAGAGTGTTTTCATCTTAAATCAGACAGATAAATTATCATTTTCCAGTCAAGAAGGTCTCCTGACTGACCGTTGATGTCCATTTCAGCTGCACAAAAGAAGTTTACGATGATGATTTGTTGTTTTGATCATTAGCCAGACGATGGGCAGCGTTACTTACACACAGAGGAAAGTGCTGCCTTCAATAAGCTTCCAGGACTAATCCTTTATTTACGAGGGTGGGAGGAACATACATGCAGATCTTGCAGCTGCATGCCACTTCAAATCTGAACCTTTTTTTTTTTTTTTTTTTTCATTTTTTGCATGTACATATTACATTGTTGTGTAGATTAGATTAGTTTGTGAACATGGAACAAGTGGACCTCCAGTCATTTAGTCATGATGTAAATGTCGTCTGAGACCGTTATGTATGCGTATCTGCCATGTTTGGGAAGGGAAAAAAAATCCACCCAGGATATTTGGAGACAGCCTCACGTGTTCATGTGATGAAGCCATGTTGGAATCGTCAGTGATCTCTTATCATTCTTTGGGGTCAAAGTTTGTCACTCTTGCTCGCAGAGTTTATCTCAGCCTGATCTAAACATGTTTTACCGTTCACAGTTAATAATTATTGACTTCAGACATGCTGACAATTACTTTTGGACAAACTGCATCGACACTTCTGAGGCATTTTTTTACTTTTTTTAATTCCATTAGTTTTTCTCTTAATTGATTTATAGTCCTTGCTCTTTTGTTTGAAAAGTAGTACATGTCATTAAAAGAGAAGAGGAAAGTGTGTCCCAGGTCTTGGTGGTTAGGGTTTCTGGCCGAGTTCCACACACAGACACAGCACATAGTGCGCTAATTAAGTTTTTTGAGTCGGAACTCTGGCAAATACAGTGTAGTTTGTTAATGACATGCTTCGTGGCTCTGGGAATAAGTTACTGATGTAGGTAGTGTAGTATCGCTGATTAATGCACCTCAAACATGTCTCAGCTTTCTAAACCCAGGGGTGGGATTAACTCTCAGATGATGCCAGAGACAGCCAACTACTACGACTGTCCGTCGTTACAGAGAACCTACAATAATCGTGTGCAGCGTTGTTTTGTGGAACCGGGGACGGGAACGGCATATTTTACACATATCTACTGTGTTCTGTCTTTCCTTATTAGCTACTACAAAATAAAATCAAATTATCTTTATTTCATTCTCCCACTTTTTAAAAAAAAATCTCCTGGTGATCTATCACACATGTAGCACATCATCCATTACTACCACTACCGCCATCTTAACGGGGCAACTATTTGGACCACCTCTACAACTCTGGACGTTTTCTCCAGAACGGCATAAAACCACAACAGTCCTGAATTGTATTGTAAAAACAGGTCAAACTGAATCACAACAGGCTGATGTGCAGGAATGTGCACTGACAATCATGATTATCATTCAAATCCATTGCCTGACAAAAGTGTCTGACACACGTCTTATGTAGATGCTTTTTATCCGCTGTTGATTGCCGACTGTCCTTTTTATATGCAGCTTCTTCACTTTTATTTCTATTATGCAAAAGTAGCTGTCATCAACATCTGTGTGCCGCTCTGACGGGAACCACGCAGAGATAATCCCTGCGCTGTCAGGCTACCTGCATCCCCGTGACCAATTTTTAACTCTAATTTGCCAAGAAACTGTACACCACCTACAGTATATATAACACTGCATACAAGATGAAAAGTAGCATGTGTTTGCACACTGCTGCAACCTAATCAAGGCATCTTTCAGGGACGAAGAAGAAGGAGGAGGAGGCGGACGACTTGGGGGGGGGGACGGGGGGG